>MU389730.1:0-349946 GCA_022578765.1 Xylaria sp. FL0933 | reverse complement strand
TAATTTTTTTTTTTTTTTTTTTTTTTTCTTTTAAATTAGTTTTTATTCTTTTACGGGTTTTTTGGCCTTTTTGGGCATGTTTTACCCCCATCCCCCCCCCCCCCCCCCCCCCCCCCCGCCAATGTTAATTAAGACTCTAAAGGCCAATAGCCACCGTGTTGACCGCCAGCTCGAAGGTGTCGGTGGGCAAGACGAAATCCTCCCCGGTCACGATCGTAGTCGTCGCGGCGTCGATCTGGACGTGATTGATTTTGAATAGCACCTTCGGATACGACTCTTGATAGGATACGCTGCTCTCTAGGCGGAACGTCGCGTCGGATGCGCACACGGTATCCCATTCAAGTCCATACGGGACTTTCTTGCACTGTTGCGTTGGTGTAAGAAATTGACCGCGAAAACTGGATTATGGGAAGGGAGCAGATTGGTTCAAAGGAAAACTTACTAGTACGTCAAGGCCACGTACGCCTGTCACGTAATTGTTAGGCGCCGTCACCCGGAACGTCGCCTCTTCCTGGCCATCTGGGCCTGACTCTGTGAACCCTGTCACGGTCCACGGTTGGTTGATAGTGTGGTTCGACGGCGGACTGGGTAGGCAAGAGGCGGCGGCCAAGAGGGAGGACCCGAGTGAGGCTATGAATGTTGAGGCGCGCATTCTGAAGATGAAGGAGGGTTGCGTCGAGATTTACAGGCTCGTCAGTGATTATGGTGATGGTGCGAGCAAATCGCCATGAAAAGCCATCATCGCTCCGAAGACTCTTTTATATATGTGCAAGATGAAAAGTGCATAAATTTCCTCTAATGTTCTAGATTCGAGGAACATGCCATGAATACGAGCCAAGAAAAGGTACGGGCCTGGGCATTGATGCCTATGTGTACGATTGGATTCAGAGGAGACCCGCAAGCCGTATCTTGTATAGCTTTGGCCTAAAACAGGTGTTCTTTTGAGGGTGAGATGCACGATTGAGCCATGGGTGGTAGAAGGATTCCCAATACGCCGTATATAATAAGGGATTGATGAGGGCTTGTACGTATTGACTCACATGCAATAATCTGAGATGACCGCCAAGGTCCGTAGGGTCCCATTAGGTAACCTTCGGTATACCCTAGATCTAAGTCAATATGTCTGGTGCTAATTGAAGGCTGAACAGTCGCATTTCAGAGATTCAAAAATAACACCAATATCTTAGTTCCGACGCGCTTCGGCGCGCACGACCTACGCGACACCGTAAAAACTCGAGCCAATGCCCCATCGTGACTCGCTTGGCGAGCAGCAACAGCGGATGATCCATCGGGTCCCTATTGCTTGATAAAAGCTGGTCGAAACTGAAAGATTATCAATCCAATCATCATAGTTAACGACCTTGTGTAGGCACCGTGAGATACAGATCATCTGAAGGGCTTCGTCCTGTGCGGCGAACGTGGTAAAGGGGACAATGTTATCCGACAGCAGCGCCTTCTATATGCCCAGTGGGGGACAACCATACTAACATTTCAGTGTTCCCATGCAAAACGACAAGATTACAATCAGAGGAGGCTTACTAGAGGATGAGTATTCTTATTGTAAGATGCCCTTGCCTTTGAAAAGAGCCAGATCTTTGCGAAGCCGGTGAGAGTATTGTTCCACTACCGGTAGTCTACGTACTCGGTAGTGGTAGCAGCATAGAGGGACGCTGCATTGAGACCTGCTAGAAGCGGAGCCGAGTATCGGATAAGATCCGAGATGCTAGGTTAGATGGGTACGGACGCCCGTCGGAGATATCCTATTACTCCTTTCTTAACGCGACAACCATTCTAAAGTCCAGAGGTGTCGTAAGGGCAGTCAAACCATATGGCTCTCTTATCGCCACGAAGGGACAGATGAGTCCGAACTTTGTTACCGACTTTCTTTATAGATTTTGACCATCTGCGTTAGTTGGGGTAGAGAGGGCGCCAATTGAGTTCTCACAATGGAGCAAGTAGCGCGCTGTCGAACGGCGCGCCAAGCCTTGACTTCGCCTACACGATGGACGAGATGCTTCGGCACGACGATGCAGACGCAAAGAAAGACGGTGCAGCGTCAACGGTCTATACCTGCATCGTACTATCGAGGCGGCACCTCCCGGGGAATCATGCTGCGTCGCGAGGATCTCCCGTCAGATCAATCGCAATGGGACCATATCTTCTTGGGTTGCATCGGCTCACCAGACCCCTATATGCGCCAGCTCGACGGCATGGGTGGAGGGATCTCATCGCTCTCGAAGGTCTGTGTAATAGGGCCATCTTCCCAGCCTGAAGCTGACATCGACTACACGTTCGTATCGCTCGGCATCGATAACTCACAAGTGGACTACTCGAGTAATTGCGGGAACATGCTAGCGGCCGTTGGCCCATACGCTATCGACACGGGTATCACGCCCATTGAAAGGGGTGTCAAAGACGGGGACGAAGTGACAGTACGCATTCATAACACCAACACCAACAAGATTATCCATTCGAGCTTCGCGGTTGTCGTTGAGGGCGAAGTCGCCGAAGCCGCGGCCGCTGGAGACCTCGCCATCGACGGCGTCTCCGGATTGGCCTCTCCCATCCGGCTGCAGTTTATGAATCCTGCTGGCTCACGGACAGGAAAGCTACTCCCTACAGGCTCTGCTACGGATAACTTTGGTGGATTCACAGTCACATGCATTGACGTAGCAAATCCGTGCGTCTTCGTCTCGGCCTCCCAGCTCGGCGTTCCCTGCGACCTTACGCCTCAGCAGATTGACGACCACCCCACGCTGAAGCCCACATTAGAGTCGATTCGCCGGATGGCAGCAGTGGAGATGGGCCTCGCGCCGACTGAGGACCAGACGCCGGGGAGCGTGCCCAAGATCGCTATAGTCGCTCCACCAGCCGACCCATCGCGCTCCAACATCGAGGTGCGCGCCATGTCCGTTGGACAACCCCACAAGGCCATCCCGATCACTGTCGCATTGGCGATAGCGGCCGCTGCGAAACTCGAGGGTACTACTGTTTTTGACTGTGTAGCAAGAGGTGATGGCGACAAGCCGGCGACAGTCATACATCATGCTAGCGGCGTCCTTGGTGTGGCTGGGAAGTTCTCGGACTCAGGAGAGCTGGAGTCAGCCACGGTCCTTCGAACCGCGAGGAGATTGATGGAAGGTAAAGTGTTTTGGAAACAATGAGGTGTTACCATGTATTCACAAGCTATCATAAGTTATTGTTTCATCCACCTTCGTTTAAATGCGTCTCGATTTGACTCCACAAGCAATGTGATCCATCGTCCTTGATCGAAATAATACTCAGATAAACGATGTCATGATCAATATCTTAGGTCATCAAGTCTATTGGCTACTACTGAAACCGAGAAGAGAGGGTCAAAAGAAGGTATAAGGATCGAGATTCTACAAAGAACGATATGTATATAAAGTCAAGCAGTACAATTCTAAGAAGTTAGGCTGTCCATCAAGAGGCAAGAATGCATACCGCTATGCTTGACTCACACGGGAGGGACAGAAAGTGAAGCCTGTGAAGTTCAACAGCTTCTTATAGATTTTCACTAGGTCTGTCTATATTTTATAACGAACGTATTACGTACGGCTAAAGGATGCAGCGAACGTGTGATCCCAGATTGGCTTGGCAACAATCAATTCTTGACGTCAAAGAAGCCTGAGAACCCGGCTATTCATCTTGAATCTAAGTTTAATGATACAAGTAATTCACACCGACATTTCAGACTGCATTCAGAGGATCTAAACAAATCATACACAACCGGAAAACACCGGAAGCCAGTTGATTCATTCTATTAAGATTACTTATTGTACTACACCTGCACTAGCCTAGTCTAACTTCGGGAGTTGCACCTAACCTTAGCTGGACCGTGTCTAGGTATACGACGTCTCATACCGACCACAACATAGGGGCTATGCTGGAGTAAGCCACTTACAGAGTCGACCTGAAACAACGTCAGTTGATTGTTCGTGAAAATTGAGTGATTGCCAGAGACTACGGGATGACGACTGTAAGAAAGCTCCTATACTTTTCTAGTATCTATAGTCCAGCTGGCTTACCCCTGCGAAGCGGACTAGCCCCTTTTGATACAGGTAGAGCAATCGCATTGACGCGAGATATCAACAGGACTAGCTAACAAGATAAGTCTAGAACCATCTGCTCATAGCAAGTGCTGAAAAATTGGATGCGGCAGTACCTGAATGTCGAGGAATCACGGCAAGCTTATCTGGTTCCTACGGGCGCTGCCGTCGCGATCTTGCCTGATCGTGCGACTCCTCGTGCATTATGCGCGCCTGTTAAAAGCAGAACGAGTCTTATGCCGCCGCAATATATGGGTACCGCAGGCATCAGGCATCTTACAAATATGGCGGAATTCAGTCCCGGACTGTTAAAGAGCTGCATGGTATGGCGGCGCAGCGGAATGCAACACTTCTAAGGCCCACCTGCATCTACATGTGTAGTGCCGACACTGGAATGTTTGGTTTGCGGTGCGCTGGAACGCACACGTCGGCTCTTTTCGGGATGCGGCTCTCTTCGAGATCGCGTTATGCAGATTAAAGGCTCTGTGCTTATTGGCGGTGTATTCGAGGCCGGTTTGCTGTCATGTTTAGTTTCGTACCTTGGGTGCGGTTGATATGACAGGGTCCTAGGTTGTTGAAACCGGAAGGGCAGGCCCTTTTTATCTTCGAGTTGTCCCCTTTCGAGATTTTCTTGACCCTGCCGATGGCCTGTTTTATGAGTTCACGATAATGCGATGGTGGGGTTTATTTCACCATACGTTATCGACGCGAGAAAATACCGGAGATAAAGCAATGTAGACTATGATGCTGCGCGGGGGCTTTTATTCTCCCGGGACACGTAGACGACGCGTGAATTGATTATGTAGGCACTGCATAGAAGGTGAGGTGGGACCTGCGCTGTGGTATTGGATTATGTGATCCTTTGATTATTAACAATATAGGATCAGACGCCTCATAGCGACTGATATATATACGCCCATCCGGTGCGGCCAGTAACTCATATAAGATGGAGGCGCCGACGTTCGTTCTCATTCGTTTCCTCAAGATCCAAAGGAGACCAAGAGATGGCATAATAGCCAGTCGAGGAGTTGCTGTTGATTCTTTCATTACATTTTCCTTTCATACGAATTTTTTTGGAACTACAGTCTTGATCGTTAGGACTATACCTGGCCCCTAATAGCCGGGACTTCACCTCGAAAATAGGAGAGGCATAGAAGCGCACACACGCTAATCACCATGAAGTCCCGTTTCATGCGTATACCCGCAGAGCTGCGTCTGGAGATATACTCGTATCTCTTCGATGCAGGGGAGGCGGTTGCTAATATTGACAACGACGGAGTATGCTCAGAATCAGGCACAAACAGGATACCTAACGAAGGGAAGCCGAAAACGATATTGATCCGAAACAGAAGGGATCCTGACACGTCCCAGCATCGGAAGTATTGTGAACACAGCCAGGCCCAGAGATCTCCCTCCTCTTCCCCAACGCGGACGCGATACCAGATTATGGAACGGTCCTTCCGCCGTCGCCGTGTTGAGGCGACGTACTGCCTCGAAAATAAGAAGGCGTATTTCTGTACCGCATTGATGCGCGTAAATCGTGCCGTATGGGCTGAAACGGCGCACCTGGTATATGCAGGCCACGAGTTCGACTTCGGACCGGATGTTGAAGCGCCAAAGCCCTTCCTCTCAGATCTCACACCCCAGACACGTGGGCTGGTGAGACGGATCGCGATTTATAAAAGGGGTCCTTGGCTTTTCGATAGTTGGAGTGACCGGTGTGAATGGCAGACCAGTAAGCAACCTTATTCCTCACATTTCCTTTCTCCTCTTCTTCAAAATTTAGGCTCGACCAGCATGGAATCTTGTGGTGAATTTTAATGTACGGCATGTAACTCACGATCTTTGGTAGTGTGTGCGTACTTGAGCGAGAATGTCTCTGTAGAGCATCTGCGCCTCGTCGTTCAAGCCGGTCACGTCGAAGACCAAGTGTGGTATTCCAAGGGTGAGGCGAACAGATCCCACCCTCGGGAGCTCTCCAGCAATGACGTAGCGCTCCTCGTCGATATTCGCCATGATACACTTGACTGGATCGGAGATCTCGTGCGTTTAAATAAGCTCCGCGAGCTGGAGGTTGTGCCGGACTTCTGTACCGTTCCATCTCCTCAGACTTCGAACATGTTCTTATTCATGGCGTTTTCCGCCTCAATTGATAAGGGCTTCAAAGAGTTTCTCAGAGGACGGCTTGGGCTGGATTAAGAGACAATGAGAGTAGAAAATGGCACAACTTGCATTTTCAAAGGACCTGATAAAGTAAACGCTTGCCTCAAGATGTGGAGAGGCCTGTCAGTAACCTCTATTAGTCAGCGATGGAGAACATAGTTTTAGTTGTATTTGCGGTTGCCTTACCACGATATGATTAGCGTGACCCCATATACTGAGTATTCTACTACACCGAGAATTTAGTGCAGGGGGAAGTTATTTGAGTTAGGATCGCAACACCCAGCCTACTATTTCCGAGAGTATGAATGATATATCATATTTGCCAAGAGCTATTAGAGCCATCCGAAATTGTATCAAGGGGAAAGAAATTGAACAAATCGGTGGTGAAGAAATTGGGGTTGTGGTCCTGGACATTGCTATTATCTGCAGTTCCGACGTTGTATCTGCCCAAATCGGATGGCATGCCGTTCAGATATATCATATGCTGTGACTCGTCAACCAAGAAGTCGTGTGTCGCTGCGGGAATAGCGGGAATGCCTGGCTGCTGAGATGCCTCTTCAGCGTGACTAATCTGTTCACAATCCTCCTGTTGTTCCGGTATTCGTCGCTCAATCTTATTCGTCAAGAGGTACTGTTCGACAATCCTAGCTGTTTCTTTCATCGATGATCGCGAGTGTATTATCGGTTCGTCATTGACCATTTGGTCTAAGCAGTTGAGCGCTGTCTTGACGTATTCTTTGTTGTAAGACAGTTTGGAGGGGTTCCTCAGCATATCGTAGAACAGCACCATTGCACTGGCCTCTAAAAAGAATGCCCCGAACCGAACAGTTTTGCATAGATCGGAGTCTTGGTAAGCTTCGTTCATATTTATTATACAATCCTGTGCAGCCTCTATAGCTACCCGACAGGCTCGTCGTAGCCACATGTGATTTTTTGGCGGTGATGGAGCCTTCAAGTGCAAAGCAAACTCTGTAATGAGAAAAGGTCGGAAAGTCAGGAGAAGAATGTGATAATAAACTACAATGTTTAGCCTATCGTGCAACGATTTAGGAGATTGTTTCACAGTACTCACTATTGTTCAAAAGCAATATAGAAGTTTGCGAGAACACGGATGAACGAGAGACGGCAGCCGATGCTATGCCCAGCTCTTCCGCACAGGCTTGAAGCCTACTATGTATTTTCTCTGCAGCTTGGTATAATTGCCACAGAGACGTACAGCCTAGATTGTAAATGGTGGCTGCGCTGTCCTCTGCGATCTGAGCGAGCTTACAAAGTCCTACAAGTGCCGGTTGGTTATCGGGGTATGGCGCCCGAATGCTGGCCTTTTTATATATACTCTCACGGCCTAAAAATAGGGCATGCATACTGATTATCGGCTGCGATGTTAGTTTATATAGCTCATAAACGTATTAACTGAAGGAATCTTACGTCTCGTGATAATAAACGCTCCAAATCATGATGCGACGCTTTTGTATCATGTCCGGTCGACTGTTGCCTTCCGGCCCATAACTGTGTAAACCCATTGCGAATAGTTTCCTCGAAGCAACTCCCGTGTGTAGATATGACGAGTGTGGGCGACCTATATTGTTCTGGTATGTTGCAAGGAGCAACGATAGATGAGTCATAGTTAAACTGACCTCATCGTCGCAAGTGGCTGCTTCCTGCTTGGCCTTGTGGAAGAGTGATTCGGCAAGGTCTGTATTAGACGTGGTTAAAGCCCCATTTGCTAGAGTCGCGAAAACAATAGCTTTCACCTGAGCGGACACAGGTTCGTTCGCTTGACCGTTGTATACACCATGAAGAAGGTCAGACATCTCGGACGGTGAGAAGAACGGATGTTGGAAATGATTCGTTGAGTTGAAACGCTCCAAGAGTCGTTCGGCTTCACTTGATGGGAGCCATTCACAAAGCGCGGGTTGAGTAATGGACTGAGACATATATCTCAAATCCACCCTGGCCGGGGTCCCGAAAAAGATGGCTCGTTGTTTGAAAAGACTGAGCCCTGGTCCTCCCTCCTGGACCGTATCGGTGTTACCGGAGAGGTGAGCATTCTCACTGTCGTCCCGGTCGGCGAGTCGCCAGAGAATTCGGTATACCTGCTGCGAGAAAGCGAAGGTTGAAGAAGGACCATAGAATAATCGTGAGGTAAAAATACAGTCAGGCGCATACTGTTAATGACGATGCGTCAGTGGGTTTAGGAAATGCAGGGGATGTTCTGAAGTAATGCGGCAGTTAGCAGTGGTATACCTCATGGGTTGCCGCTACGCTCTGGTGATATTCATTGTGAGCAGCATCGCCAGAATCTGGCTCTGGTTGGACTCCATTGGGCTCCGTAACACCGCCGTCATAGTTGATTCTTTGACTCGAGTGGCTGGCGGGTGATGCATCTTCGGAGCCTGTTTGAGACTGGGGGTGCCGAGTCGGCTTCCTGACACGAGACCGCAACCGATACTCGCAGTCGGCTTGCCGGTCCTTGGTCACGCATCGCCGGCAAGGCGTACCGCCGTCGCACCGGAGCTTGGCCTTTCTGCATACCTCACAGGCCTTATTAATGTTTGCGGCACTACGCGTCATTATCGACCGAAATCCGCTAACAATCCACGAGCATGGGATCGGAAGAGTGGGATACTGTCGAGTGGTGCAGTAACAAGACGAGCCGCGCGGAATTACAGCGAAGTCGCGAATAAGTAAGGGCCACAATTGGCTCCAGACATAGAACTCCGAACGTCTTAATTCCGTAATTCCGAGTTTCAGCCTCGACTAGTCATGCTAGCTCTATCAAGAATATTGACGTTCAGATTCTGTAAAGTTTGTTAGCGATGTCCTAAGTAGAAGGCCCTAGCAAATTTGATCGATCGGGCGCTCAATTCTTCACATTGAATCATCGCGATAGAGGAACTCGGTTGGGACCAACAAGTGAAGAAATTAGCGATATGTCCAATTCCGACGTCCCCGACAGGGACCAAGGACTTATAGCAGATAAATATGAGACACGATGTCCGGTTCTCTCGACTCACCCGATGAATTATCGATTCCAGCATTGCTTTTGAGCTCACGGAGCCTTTGACTTGCGTAATGTCTTCAACCGAGGTATCCGACAATGAGAAACCGGCTGTCCCCGGGCAGACTCAAGCGCAGCAGAGCTTCACGTCAGGCCTGACTGTAAGTTTTGAGGATATCGCGGTCGAAGTTGAAGGATTTGGGGAGAGTTATGTTTCAACAGTCTCGTCTGTTGTTGCGGATCTATTACCTTCGCTGAAGAAAGATGGGAATGCCAAGAGGGTCAGTTGGACCGGCCTCCCCTCCACCCCGAAAATCAACACAAAAGTTGAACACATACTGAAACCGCCTTATAGTTTATTCTAGAAGGCGTGACAGGTCAAGTAAGGCCGGGAGAAATGGTAAGAGGATGTCTTGCCCTACTGGTTTTCCGCGACGACTCACATCAGAACTGGTAGCTACTCGTACTCGGCCGGCCAGGATCTGGATGTACCTCTCTTCTCAAAGTCCTTGCAAATATGCGGCGCGAGTTTTCCAATGTCTCTGGAAAGGTTCGTTACGGAAACATTGGTCATGAAGAGGCTCGGAGATTCAGACATCAGATAGTCATGAATACAGAAGGTATAGGTCTCTCCCAGTTGTTTTGGCAGCCCAGATCGAACTGACTCAGAGTAGATGATCAGCATTTTCCTAGCTTGAAGGTGTCAGAAGTCATGGAGTTTGCGGTTGGTACCAAGATGAAGAAGCAAAGCCCAGAGTCGACCATTTCAAAAGAAAAGTTCATTGGAGATAAAACCGAGGTCATTCTGGATTCTCTAGGAATATCTCATACGATGGAAACAGTCGTTGGCGATGAGTTCATTCGAGGTGTTTCTGGAGGAGAGCGAAAGCGCTTGTCCCTCGCCGAAGTTATGGCAACGGAGGTGAGAGGAGCAAATATCCCCTTTAAGTGCACTATATTGACGCGCTCGAAGGCTTCGGTTCAATGCTGGGATAACTCAACAAGAGGCTTAGACGCTAGCAACGCATTCGACTTTGCCAAAGTACTCAGGCGAATCACGGATGATCAACACAAGACAATGATAGCGACTCTCTACCAGGCCGGTAACAGTATTTATAATCAGTTCGACAAGGTCTTAGTGCTTGCAGAAGGAAAGCAAATCTATTACGGACCTACCTCGCAAGCTAAAGAGTACTTTGAGAACCTGGGCTTTAGGTGCCCACCCAGCGGAAATGTGGCAGACTTCTTGACCAGCGTTACGGTCCCGACAGAAAGGGAGCTTCGTCCTGGATTCGAGTTGACGGCTCCAAAGACGGCAGAGGAGTTCGAACGTGCGTATAAAAACAGCACTACATATAGCGCCGCACGGGATGCTATGATGACAGATACGCGACTGCTGGCAGCCGAAGTCGACAGCCTTGATAAGAGACGGGCGCTAGAGAAGGATCGGACATTGCGCTTTTTATCTCGGGAACACAGTGTTTACCAGGTTTCATTTGCAAAGCAAGTTTGGGCTTGTACAACAAGGTATGTTCCAATGTACAAATGCATCTATCAGTACAGCGACTTTCATTAACTGGGAATTAGACAATTGCAGGTCCTATGGGGAGACCGCTGGACAAATTGTCTTAAACTTGCCTCGAATGTCATAGTTGCTTTGGTGTCTGGAAGCCTCTTCTATCACCTAGCTGCCACTAGTGCCGCTACTTTCGACCGCGCTGGTGCTCTCTTCTGGCCAGTCTTATATTTCGGGTTGAATTGTTTGTCCGAAACAACTGCCTCCTTCATGGGTCGCCCTATATTCTCTCGACATAAGCTCTTTGGCTTCGCGCGGCCGGCCGCCCAGGCGATCGCTTGCACACTCGCTGATATTCCTTTCACTATCTTAGGCGTCAGTATCTTCGAAATTATTTACTACTTCCTGACAGGCTTCGCCAGAGATGGCGGCAAATTTTTCACACAGTGGTTCATCTATATCATCTTCACGCTCTGTCTATTGTCGTTCTACCGTATGATTGGTGCTTGGAACTCCCATTTTGGAGTTGCATCTCAGATAGCAGGCTGGTCAACAATGGTTATTATGGTCTACGCAGGTATTTATTATCCAGCGTACTCCAAAGCACTCATGATAGTGAACCAATTGCTGACTTACTTCGTAGGATACCTCATTCCCGTTCCCAGCATGCATGTGTGGTTTCGCTGGATCGCCTATATCAACCCCGTACAATATACTTTCAGTGCCTTAGCGGGTAGTGAGACAGGGAAGCTGACTTTAGAGTGTGTCGAGCCCCAGTTCATCCCATACGGGGGTGATTACGAGGATATGTATCGTGGTTGTAGTGCGCCGGGCTCTACGCCCGGTCAATCTACATATAGCGGTGCAGAATTTCTCAAGGCTCAGTACGGAGATTTCACACAGCATGTCTGGCGGAACGTTGGCGTCGTCATCGCCTTCTGGGTCTTTTTTATTCTCGTGTCCGCCCTTGGTTTCGAGCTTAATTTACAACGTGCGCGCGGCTCTAAGATTCTATACGAGAAGAGAGCGTATAAGAAGTCCATGTTAGAGAGAAAAGACGAAGAGAAAGCAATAACCATTGAGACTTACAACTGTTCGGCGGATGACGCTCAAGAGGGAAGTCAACTAACAGATGGGACAGTATTTACCTTTCGGGATATTAACTACTTTGTGCATGCTGGTGGCTCTGAAAAACAGCTCCTAAGGAACGTTTCGGGGTTTGTTACACCAGGCAAGCTAGTAGCACTAATGGGGAGTTCGGGTGCCGGCAAGACCACCTTAATGGACGTTCTCGCCCAGCGAAAAGACCAGGGTACTGTCAAGGGGTCGATTTTGATCAATGGGCGACCTCAAGGAATCAGCTTTCAGCGTGATACAGGATATTGTGAACAGAACGATGTCCATGAAGCTACAGCAACAGTCAGAGAAGCCCTTCTTTTCTCCGCGAGACTACGACAGCCTCACCATGTACCCGACGCCGAGAAAGTTGAGTATGTGGAATACATCATGGCCCTTCTGGAGCTTTTCCCGCTTCAACATGCTGTGATAGGCTGTGAGTCACTCAATACCGATGTTTGATCGATAAACTAACAGCAGACAAGCTCCCAACTCCGGGCTTTCGATTGAGCAACGCAAGAGACTTACAATTGCGACAGAACTCGTTGCCAAGCCTTCATTGCTGTTCTTGGATGAGCCGACTTCTGGTCTTGACGGACAATCGGCTTATGAAATCTGCCGATTCATGAAAAAGCTTGCAGCTGCCGGACAGACCATTATATGTACCATTCATCAGCCATCCGCGGTACTATTTGAGACGTTCGATGTTCTGCTACTACTGGCTAAAGGAGGGCGTACTACCTACTTCGGCGAGACCGGGAAGGATTCTTCTATTGTACTAGACTACTTCGCCCGTCATGGAGTACCCTGTCCCCCCGACTCGAACCCCGCTGAACACATTGTTGATGTGGTCCAGGGGCGCTTTGGTACTGAGATAGACTGGCCAGCTGAGTGGGAAGCCTCTCAAGAGCGACAACAGACTTTGGAAAAGCTAGCGATCCTTGAGCGAGATGAAAGCCATGACCATGCGGAACCGAGTGTGGAAGATGAAAAAAGCTTCGCCGCTCCTATTCCCTATCAGATCTCGCTCGTAACCCGTCGTCAGCTACTTGCACTATGGAGAAACCCAGATTACGTATGGAATAAGATGGGACTCCATATCTCGAATGGACTCTTTGCGGGATTCACATTCTGGAAGATTGGAAATGGATCATTTGATACGCAGCTTCGCCTAATGTCTGTCTTCAATTTTCTCTTCGTGGCACCGGGATGCATAAACCAGTTACAGCCCCTCTTCATCAGCAACCGTGATATATTCGAAACCAGGGAGAAGAAATCGAAAACGTACAGCTGGGTCGCTTTCATTTCTGCGCAGCTCCTGTCTGAGTTACTCATCCTGGTTGTCTGCGGCACGGTTTATTTTGTTAGTTGGTATTTCACTTCTGGATTTCCTGTCCAAGCGAGCATTTCCGGCCAGGTGTATCTGCAGATGCTGTGTAAGTTTCACACTTCAACGACGATGTGATTATACTCTAACATAATTCCATTTAGTGTATGAATTCTTGTATACCTCGATCGGCCAGGTGAGTTTCAACGCCCGTATCCGCGCCAACTTAGCTAACTGTAATAGGCCATCGCTGCGTATAGCCCCAATGCGTATTTCGCAGCGTTAGCGAACCCCCTCATCGTTGGGACTCTGATTCAATTCTGCGGTGTCTTCGTCTCTTATTCTCACATCACACCGTTTTGGAGATACTGGCTATACTACCTAAATCCGTTCACATATCTTGTTGGCGGCCTCTTGGTGCCCGTTGCTTGGGACACTGAAGTTGTCTGTAAGACGAGTGAACTTACTTCGATCCCACTGCCACCCAACACTACTTGCGGCGAATACATGGCGGACTTCCTATCGCAGCACCCAGGATATGTTACAGATGAGGGTAACACAACCACATGCTCTTATTGTCTATATTCTACTGGTGCCGATTATCTGCAGACCTTGAATTTCAACGAACAATACTACGGATGGAGAGATGTAAGTTCTATTCTAACTGTATTGATGAAAACCCACTGATTTCAATAGGTGGGAATTACCGCGTTGTTTTGCATCTCTTCTTATGCTCTGGTGTTTCTCATGATGCGTCTGAGGACCAAAGCTACGAAGACAGCCAACTAGGCACCCAAGGCTACCACTAAACCTGGACCGGTAGAAACGAGCAACGACGAAATAGCCCTCATTATTCAGAAGGCTGTGTATATTCATCTTTGGATGTATCCCCTTTCTGTGCTTGTAACTCGTGCGATGACAAGGAGTGTGAAAGTCGCCACAATGGTAACCAGAAGCATAACATAATCATAATAGACAAATCATAGCTAAGCATAGATATAGATATCGATAGAAAATAAAATAGAGATATATATAGATAATAAACTAGAAAGGGCAGATAATTATATAATTCACTTAGCATAGTGCTAACAGCCCTCACTCCGGGTTCGCTTTAGGCACGGTCTTCAAAAGCCGACGATCATCTGACAAATTTCAGCGTTCAACACAGCCAAAACAATTTGGGCTTGGCAAACAACGTACTTTGAGACAGTTAAGCTAAAATTTTATTTATTATTTATGACCAGGTTTATTAGATACTCTTATTTTGTAGAAACCACTTTAAGAATTGCAAATGATTGATTTGATTCTTTACTTAAGAATATAGGGTGGAAAATTGCTTGCCAAGCCCAAATTGTTTTGGCTGTGTTGAACACTGCTGACAATCGTACTACCACAGGGCTTGTTATTCTCTCTAATTGGTGTTCCTAATCATAAATATGAGACTATAACTTTTTTAGTTCTCATAAGTCAACCATGTCGAAAGTTAACTCTCATTATGTATTAGTATAATTAGATAGCGATGCCGCTGTTAAGGTGCTATCTCTACCTTTGAAGGCTTCGCGCTACGTGACCGCAAACAATAAGGGCGATCTTCTTCAGGTAACGATATCATAAACTTTGAATGTTCCTAGTTTTGCAATCTTTCTCTTATTACTTTCATCTAGAGCATTCCGCAGTCTGGGTATTTGACCAGTGTCTCGGTGTTGAGCGTAGAGAAAGCAACATCCCGGTCGGTCAGCAAGATCGTGCCGCAGTGGTTGGTATGGTTGAGGTTGGCAATGTAGCTATCAATCAGCGGCTTATTTGGATCCCCTTTTGCCAGTACCGCTCGGTGGAATTTAAGCCACATATATAAGCAGTGACGCAAGTGATATTCCCAGCTAACCCACAACTTGTTGCCATGACCTCCAACAAGCTCTTCGTGGCTGATAGGCATTGTTCCCTTTTCATCATGATCGATAGTTAACGACTGGGATCTCTAAGGAAGAGAAAGGAAGAAATATGTATTGAGGATAGAAACTCTCGAGTAAACTCTCAAACAAACTCCGTTGGGCACCCTGTCCTCCTTATACACTCCTGAAAGGAAGAAATTAATAGATAGTCCTGAATGCTTACCTCTTCATCTGCATAATATTTCCAATTTCTCGTCGCTTCAAAATGTGCCACTAGGTCCGAGTCGTAGCACTCGTCAGGAAGCCAGCAGAAGGAGATCGTATCAAAATGGCATCCCCGAGCCTTCGCTTCCTCGGCCGTCGAGCCGCATGGGGATTTCATTCTGAACTGTGCCGGCTCCGAAGCCGTGATCAGATCTGCGATCACTTCGGTGGCGTGCTCAGAGACATCTTCATAATTCCATGGGTCTCCGGATCTGCGCAAGGAAGACCGGGTTATGAAAACTGAGCCGGCTGCGGTCAGAATCACGGCGCTCACGACTATTGCTACCACACGGTATATCGACACAGAATACGGTTGCTTGGCAGCATTCACGGTTGCGTTTCCAAACTCAGTAGAGTGGTCTTCTTTGGGCCTTAGGAAGCCCTGCTTTTGTTCGTCCTCCGTATAGTCTTGGCTTTCGTCGTCGACATAGTGCGTATCTGGTGGCATTCGCGGCGATGATCTGAGCGAAAGCCGCGAGAAGGTCGATTTGATGGCCTCCATTATGCACACCTGGTGTACGACGATCCTTGAAGGGACATATAAAAGCGACGTCAATCAATGTTCGTGAAATTGACTTCCTAGACGGGCTACGAGGAAAAGAAGCGCGAGGGGTATGCACGAGAGTCAAACCCCATAATACCCAAATGACCACAAAGAGCCACCTTATTCTCCTCCATGAGTCTATACTCGGACCCATGGCCTGTGCTAGTGCTATTACGGCTATGATGCGTCTTCTCGGTTCTGTATCTTGGCTGCTCGGATCATGCTGACATTCTGCACCGGAATCGGTACCGCTTCGGAATTGGGCTCGGTATTGCCCTGGAACCTGCATTCGCTCTGCACCTCTTATCAGAACTGTCACCGTAATCGAATGCTACATTTTGAAACGGTCGGAAATCCTTACCTGGACTGCTTTCCTTAATGACAAGGCTGACCTAACCCCTTTAGCCATATCTAGCAAGTAGAAGATAATCAAACCTATTGCTTGAAAACGTTGGTATCTCGTCAACTTCCAGGCACGTAAGGTGCCACATGTGTTATTGTGATTAGCGCGGAGATGGCGTACCACTACGCGGAATCACCAGAGTTTGACGAAGATGACAATCGAGAAGTATCTCGCTTGGGAGAACCCTCTAGCAGATTGCTTGTAGACGATACGGATGTGCAACCGTCCCCTTCAGTCAAATCGAATTATGAGATGCTCGTTCTGACAATCAGCCTAGCAGGGTCAGTCGCTACTTTCATTCGAACTGCAGTGCATGTATTGATTATTAAAAAGTCTACAGTCGGCGTATTGCTCTCAATTCGCAGATGGCACAGTAAGTACTTCAGGTTATAAATCGGGTTCTACCACTGACTTAAACGGCAGGACTTCTTATTGGGCATTGGCATCAGGCCTGCCGTGATCGCATTTGTCTGGGTTATCCCTCCTTTATGCGGAGCCACCCTCCAGCCATTCTTCGGGATATTGAGTGATTCCTTAAAGGAGAGGATCGGTAGACGGGAGCCAATCGTACTATTAGGCGGTGTCGGATTGCTTTTGGCGCTGCTCACACAAGCATGGACCACTACGATTGCGAATGGCTTGGACAGTTCTTGTGAAGGAACTTGGCCAGCATGCAGTACCAAGATATTTGTGTGTATCTTGGCTGTTGTACTGCTATATGCTTCTGCGCAGGCAGTCCAAGTCGGGACACGCGCAAAGATGGTCGATGAATGTCACGTCACTCAGCAATTGGACGTCAACACGTGGGCTGGTCGAGTGATCAGCTTGACAAGTGTGTTGTATTACATCTTGTCTTATAGCCTACCGCCGTTGAGGACAATTGAATTACACATGCAAGAGTTGGCTCTAATATCTATCATCATCATTATTGGTACCGTCAGCATCGCCTCCGTGGCCGGTTTCCAAGCACCCGCCTCCTATTCAGCATCCCGGACACTTCCAAGAAAGAGCTTACGTAGACACAAGTCTTATTTGCAAGAGTTGAAGGACATTGTTACGACACGCATGGCCAAAATCCTGGCCGTCCAGTTCCTGACATCCTTTGCCTGGTTTCCGTATTTGTTCTACATAAGTAGATACATCACAGAAAGGAGTGAGTATATGCAACCCAAAGATTTTAATAGTAGACTCTGAACTAACAGTGAGAAAGACCACGAGACTGGGAGTACAAGTGAACGTTTGGGCCCGCTGGCACTTTTCTTACAATCCATGGTGCATCTGACAACAACTTTAGCTCTCCCATTTCTCGTCAGTAACAACACGAAACACGCCAGCTCAACCGAGGCCTTCAAACCCCCTAAGCTCGAGCCGATAACACTGTGGAGGCTATCACAGGTCCTTTATTCTGCGTGCGTCGCCGGTATCTTGCTAACGAACTCTACCGCTTTTATGCTCGTTCTAGCTGCAACGACAGGGTTCTGCTGGGCAGTCACACAGATAATTCCGTATACTATGCTAACAGACGAGTTTATTCTGAGCACTGACGGGGAACGTAGAAGATCAAGCCGGTCCGGGCTATTTCTGGGTATCAACAACCTGTCCATGACCATTCCGCAGATAATGGCAGGCGTCATATGCACAACCATCTTTTCTACAGTGTCCGAAAGGCACGCGAATTCACTGTCTAATGGTATGACGAGGAGCCTTGCTGCTGGCTCCTTGGTGTCTTTACTGGCTACCATAGTGTCATTTTGTATATAATCTATAGAGAATGATCATGAGCGTGGTCTCATCGCGGGTTTTCAGTCCGACTATCCCAGAAGTGAACATAACCTTGAAGATATTTGGCTTCTATATGATACCTAATGCCCATGACAGCATGCCAATACATCTACTGTTAACAACAATTAAACGAGTTTCATGCCGCTGCGTCAGTCTTCGTCACTTTCGTCAGTTTCAAGTTTAATCTCATGCCCGTTACCCTCGAATACCCATAAACTTAAGACGCACGCAAATATAGTTACGCCGCTCATGATCCACCACGGCAGCCCCGTCACCCCATGGGCGGATCCATAAGAGTAGAGTAGGCCAGCTGCTATGGGGCTGACCGTACGTGTGAAGCTATTCACCATTTCCGCTGTGCTGTGTGTTCGCCCAAGAGCCGATGGATGAGGCGAGGCGCTGCGGTATTACAGTATCAGCACTGGTGAAAGCAAATGAACAGCGACCGATATCATTCACTTACTTGTTAGTCAGTACGATCTGTGACGGAACGGCGAATGATGCGCTGAACATTATCAATGATTGCGCAACAATGATTGCTATCCAGACCCAGGGGCCGTCTCGAGGGGCCGGCCGAGGGGAACTTGATGGGACGACAGAAAGATATGGAATCATGAAATAAGCTAATGGAAACCCTCTCAGGAATACGCGCCAAGTTTTTAGCATTCCCAATTTCTTTATTACTCGTGAGTAGCCAAAGAACTGTAGCGGAATTCCTAGGATCCCGGCAAAAGCCAGGGAAATGGCAACCTTATCTATAGGCATACCCAAGCCACCGACAAACTTGAAAGGTAACTGAACGTGGGCGTCCTCGGGTGCTGCCACCGGATCACTTAAAAAGCTAGGCCAAAGCGTGTTATAGACGGAAACATGCCCTTCCATAATGCCATAGGCGACCAGGGTAAGGCAGAGGTTTCGTGTGAAAAGCCGTCGCAGAGGGAGTATCTGTTTCTTCACTTCTCCTTGGCCATCCAGGGGGCTCATTTCCACGTCTTCGTTCACGAATTGGATACTTTCCTCGTCTACTTCCTGTTGTGTAATTACCGAGTAAGACTGCTTTTTGGAACTCCTTCTGAACAAGGCGGCAACTCTGGCTGATATATGAAGGCCTGGATCGTACTTATGGCGTGCTCCTTCATGGGTCTGATAATAGACCGACGATCATCAGCAGGACGTTACGAGTAAAGATAGGAAAGAGAGAAAGAGAGTGCACACAGACCTCTTGGAGCTTGAAAAAGACGAAGAGAAAGGCTAGTAAGGCGACGGAAGCACTAGCGATAGCAGGGAGCGAGTAGGGAAACCGACGGAAGAAGGGGAGTTCACTGTTGCTGGCGTAGTTGGCTAGCAGCCCAGCTACCACCGGGCTTATAATAGCCGCAACGTTATAACATATTGGCATAAGGATGAAGGCTTTGGCTTGGTAACTTTTAAGATGCATCAGTCAAAATTTAGCTCAAACTTAGCGCCAAAAAAACAAGGATGTCCCCTTACCGGCGTTCCTTAATGACCTCAGACACCATTGTCCTGATCATGGCAGTATTACCGTTAACTGCACCTTCTACCAGACGGATCACTATGGCCTGGCGGAAATCGGTGATAAAGCCGAAAGCCAAGGTGCTTAGAACTTGAAGCGATGTCGCCGTCAGCCGGGGCGGATTCACAAAGTTGCCACAGAAGCAAGACTTACACGAGCCGCCGAGGCCCATGAGCAATACCATCTTCCTGCCCCCTTTCGGGGAGTCGGCCAACTGGCCCCATAGCACTGCCGTACAGCCCTGGGCGAGTGTAAATACGGTCTGAAGCAAGGCGGCATCGCGGACGATGGCGTCGGACGGTTTGGAGGGGTCAAGCGCTTGCAGCTGGTAGAATACATAAGTCTAATCAGGCCATGGCTCATAAGATGCCAGCTGTTAGCGAGTGACCTTTCGCTCGGTGATTTTAAGTAGATAGCGAGGATGGACAAGCTACGGCACCCAAGATCAACTACTACGTGGATTCTGTGGACACACCGAGATAGACGTCCGCACGACTGGCTGAGAGAAGCGAGCAAGACAGATGATGGCCAATTGACCTTTGTTGGGCAGATCAGACCAAGCCACGTCCTGCTGAGACTTGGACATGTTTTTTTTTCGCAGCTCGACGATACGCGAGATATGTGAAGCTATGTGAAGCTAACTAGCACGAGATCGAAGCTATTACAGCGGACCACGCGGGCTGGCCCGACCCGACCCGATCGCGGTAATAATGATGCTGGGTGGAGGAGACGACAATGACATGAGAGGATCTCAGCACTCAGTGAAGGGAGAGAATAATGATCTCGGGCGCGCCTCTGGGTAAGGCTACCTATAGCATGATGGCTTTTAGAGCAGCTTTGAGCGATAAGTTAGCTCGATTTGTCTCGTTCAAAGACATGAGAAACGATAAGCGCCAGCTTGCGGCATTCACTGTTGGTACGTTGCATAATGTGACGTGATGTGACTTAGATTAGTACCTCTCAAGTACTTTTTGTTTTCCGAGTCCGAGCATTGATTATGTATGTATTTACTTAAGCTGTAAGCTGAAGGCTGCAGGTGGAATAGAAAACGGTAGGTAGGTACCTCTTAAGGTAAGCTATGGTAATCCCCTCCCCCGCCTCCCAGCTTGATCATTCCCCCACCAATCCTCCCTTGCTTCTCCAATAATCCCTGTCCCATACATTACGTACTGTACCTAGACGCACACTCCCTACAGTACATTCTGTAGTGTGCCATGTCCACTAAAACGCCCCTCGTACAACGCGCTGAACAGCTACCTTGTTTCAGCGCTTCCAGTGCGCTGCTTTCCTAAATGTACACGCCCGTGACGCTGCGGCCCCTTTTATCCTTTTCATCTTTATCGTAGAGCTACCCAATCAGACAGTCGATATAGTAGTCCTCGTTGAAGATTTTCGTGGTATTGAGCGCCTTCACATCTTCCCATTCAGGATTGCCATTATACTGCAAGCAATGATGGAGGTGATCCTGGTTTCTACAAATGGTATCCAAGACTATCGGTTCGCTCATCACGGCCGCTTGGATTCGCTCCAGCGCGTAGGCGCAGTGTAGATGATGGAACCGCCCATCCGTCCATACCCAGCCGTGATGGCCCGTCTCGACAGCATCGAGAGGAATCTCGTTGATCATCTCAGGCTCTAGCCAGTATTTGAAATTCATCTCCCGTAGGATGACTTTGTACTTTTGGTGCATCTCCTCGTTGAAGCAACGGGGGTGCAGCCAGGTCGAGAGCACCAAGTCATAGACGCATCCCGCCTCTTCCGCTTCTTTCCAGTCTGGGGAGCACTTCCCGACCGATACGAGCTTGGTGTCATTCCCGCTGAGCGAGTAGTGGCGCCGGGTAGCCGATGTTGTGCGACCGAGCAGGAAGAACGCGCCGAGTAATAAAACGATCGCGACACCCTTGATGGCATTTATGGTGCGCGAACTCCGCCGAGCCAGACTCGGGGCGTTAGGAGGAGCAGACCAATCTGCTTCTTTCGCGCCCTCTGCTCGTCCTTCTATGACCTCTTCATCGGTGGGTTGAGTCTTGAGCGGTGCATACGACATTTTCGCAGAGGTGACGATGCACAGAGTTGTCGCACAGAATCCGAATACTAGCGGATTCGCTAGAACCCGGAGAGGTGGGTGCTTAACATAGCACGGCCATATTAGAAACCGGTTCGGAAAACCCACCGAAGCAAGATTACGCAGAATTCCGAAGTTCCTCCCGGAACCGGATTGCGTTCCGGCTCAACCGCACAGGGGGGGTGCATCCCCAACCGGGAAGCTACTTCGCCAGCCTGGACTCCCATTCCTTGGCATCGAAAATGCGTAGTGAACTGATGTGGCCTAAGATTAAAGCATTGCTAGCGAAGAGACTCCGAGAGTCACGGAATCCGTAGCGGCTCAACACCCGCACCGGATCCGGCGCGGACTTCGGATGGACGTGTAGCCCCAAACCGATCGGTGGCATCGGCTCCGCCGTTCAGTATGGTGATGGGTGTAAGTGAAGGCAGGCGGTTCAATCTAGCCCGAGGCAAGCGCACTCTCAAATGGTCATCAGAACCTATAGTCTGGTTGTCACCCTGGTTTCTGTCTTTGAGTAAAATACGCCTTACCAAACGTCAATCTCTCATCACAGCGACTTCTCCAAAAACAGAAGCGGCGCTAAGATGAAATCCGGGGACATGGGTGGCACTGTCGAGCAATTACTGTTAAAATTATACGCAGAAGTGCTCTTGATTCCCGAAGACCAGATTGGACTTGAAGATTCGTTCACAGGACTTGGCGGTTAGCAGTCTATCGACTCTGATGTTTATCATAAAGTGTGCTGACAACTGGTGTTTCCAGGTGATTCTTTCAAAGCAATCAAACTCAAGCGAAAATGTGATCAGCTTGGCATTCGACTGTCGCTCCGGGACATACTGGCCCGGAAAACCATTGCTGGTATAGCAGCGGGACAGGGAACTTTGACTAACGGACAAAAGCGTTCTAGAAAGACCAAGAAGGCAGCACGCATACACATAGGTAGCAGCGGCCATGAACGCTTCCATCTTATGCCGCAGGACTATACCTGGGACTTGATCTTAGAAGAACTTGGCTTCGAGGGCACGACATGGGGCCCAGAAGCATTAGAACTGGTCGAAGATGTGTACCCTTGCAGTCCTATGCAAGAGAGTATATACGTCGCGAGAGAGACGAAGGGAAAGCAGCTCTACCGAATCCACGAGCTCTTTGAGATGAGCCCATACTTGACGCCAGATATTTTGGAATCAGCTTGGCAGTCGGTCATCGATCGCCATGAGAGTCTGCGCACGATTTTCGTGCCAAGCAGTGACGTCGGATCTTCTAGGTTACTCGATGCTGTAGTACTTAAGAGTCGACGCTGCAGGCTCCAACGGGTTCATGTTCCAGAATACGCGGCCGTACTCACCGCCTTCGAAGAGAGTTGCATGAACCCTCCAGACTTTCAGGGACCGTCTCATCGACTTACCCTGTACAGCACCGATGATGGCCGGCAATTTTGTCTTTTTGATTTAAGCCACATGATTAGCGATGGCGCATCAGTTATCAACGTCATTAATGAGGTCAACGAAATTTCTACTCTCACGAATGGTTCGGCCCCGAACGTAGCGCCAGGATACAGCAGAGTTATCAGATACCACCGATCGCCACAGTCCTTGAATGAAAGTTTGGCTTATTGGAAATCATACCTGGATGGTATAGAGCCTTGCAATTTTCCATCCCTCTGGCCGGGGAGCTCCTTGAAACACCACTGTCAAGTTGCGGCAGTCCCTCTTCGACGATATACCGAGCTGAGTGAGTTTTGTGCTAAGATGGAGATTACGCTTGCCACCGCCCTTCAAGCTGCATGGGCAATTCTCCTCCGCCTCTACTCGGGGAATGAAGAGGTCTGCTTTGCATACACTTGTTCAGGGCGCGATCTTCCCATTGATGACGTCGAGTCGATCTGCGGGCCACTGGTGAATCTCGTCGTTCGCCGAGTGAATTTGCTAGGGAAAAGCCTCAGAAGCGTGATCGAAACGGTTCAAGAGGACTTTGTTAGCTCGCTGCAACATCAGACAACCCCGTTCATGCGTGTTCAGCAACTCTTTAAAACCACAGAGAAGATGTTTAATACAATTATGACTGTACAATATGCACCGTTGCTCATCGACGAAAGTGGCGATCTTCCATTGAAGCGAATCACCAGCTTCAACGCTACGGACTTTGGCCTCTCTGTCCATGCTACCTACAGCAATAGCCAGCTGAAGACGCAACTGACATACTCTACCGACCTGCTCTCTCCGGCCATGGCGGAACGAGTGATGAAAACTTTCGTTTCGATTTTAGATCACTTTCTGGATGCAAATGATGTCGATACTCAAGTCAGTCAGCTCGCGGTCATCAGCTCTTCGGATTTTCAGCAAACAATGGAGTGGAACAGAGAAACACTAAACAAGGACAGAGAAACCCCCTTGGACGCCACAGTACACGGGCTAATCGAAGCAACAAGTCTTCGTGCACCTCATGCGCCGGCAATATACTTTTCAGGGCAAACATTCAAGTATGATGAATTGAATGCCATGTCCACGTGTCTGGCGCATCAGATACTCCAATCCGCAAGCCGTAAACAGAAGTTCGTCCCATTGTTTTTCGAAAAGTCTGCTCTTTACTCGGTTGCCCTGCTAGCGGTACTCAAATCTGGTAAAGCTTTTGTCCCTATAGACATATCGAATCCGCTGGATCGAATACAGCGGCTATTCGAACAGCTGGGGATTAGCGCATCATCTGGTCTTGTTATCTGCTCCGAGGGCAAGTCAGACCAATTGCGTTCAGTTTGCCGGCAAATTCTGGTACCTAGTATCGCAGGTCTGCGAGCAGAATGTAGTAAGATCGAAACTACGAACGTATCCGCGCTTTTGCCGATAGTACAGCCGAGTGATACAGCGTACGTTATCTTTACCTCTGGATCTACAGGCAACCCGAAAGGTGTCATGGTCAGCCATAGTGCATACGCACATGCGGCACAGGCTCATGCTCCGGGAATACAAATCAATTCAAAGTCTAGAGTGTTACAGTTTGCGTCGTATGCATTTGATACGAGCATGGAGGATCACCTGACGACTTTCGTTGTTGGCGCCTGTCTATGTGTTCCTACCGAAACGGAACGTGACAACACCTTAGTGGAGTTTATTAACACGTCGGGTTCTAATTGGCTTCATATCACACCTTCTATGATGGTTATGATACCGCCAGCTCTAGTTCCATCATTAAAGACCATTGTCCTAGGAGGCGAGCCCATGACGAGCGACAATGTGGCGCAATGGGCGATACCCGGGAGACGCCTAGTCCAGGTTTACGGACCTTCTGAGTGTTCCGTGACAAGCACAAGGTAAGTAAGAAAGCCGAATGGTAATGATTATTCATATACTGTCTTGACCTTGTTGCCAGTGCTTTAACTAATGATTTCGCAGTGAGTATATTACACCCATGCCCTCGAAACCAGGATCTTGCCTTTCACATATTCGAGAAGAAGCAGGAGAACTAACAATAGATATTTTCGGTTACTAGTCAACCCCGATGTCTCTATTTGCCGTGACCCAACCAATATAGGAAGGACCTTTGCTGGTTGTGCGACTTGGGTCACTGACGTGAATAATCCTAACATCCTCAGCCCCATAGGGGCTGTTGGGGAGCTACTGGTGGAGGGTCCTATCCTCGCTCAAGGTTATTTAGGCCTCAGCTCTGCCACGGACTCTGCCTTCATCACTAATATCACATGGGCACCTGAAAAAAGGCTTTACCGCACTGGTGATTTAGTCCATGTGGACGAGGACGGAGAACTACATTTCGTCGGACGGGCTGATAGCAGAGTCAAGATCCGGGGTCAGAGGATAGAGTGTGGAGAGATAGAGAGTCAGCTGAGAATGCAGCCTTCGGTCCTCCACGCCGTTGTCGTCGTTCCTAAGTCCGGCCCGGGGGCAGAGCGTTTGATAGCTGTCATATCGTTGAAAGCCAATGAGAACCCGATGCGTTATGAACAGTCAAAGAACGAAACTGAATTGGCGACTTTGGAGATTGCCAAAACGGCTGAAGCAGCGGATACTCTCCAAAACTGGCTGGAGGATAGATTGCCAGCTTATATGATTCCCGATCTTTTCATCTTTGTTCGTCGCATCCCCATGAATTCTTCTAGGAAACTAGACAGAAAACGAGTTGTTCGTTACATGGAATGCATGAGCCAGGAGTCTTACCGGAATTTATTCGATCATACGGATGGGCCAGATCGGGACCGTACGGGCACTGAATTAGAACACTCGGTTAAAAGGGTATGGTGTCGTGTACTTAACGTACCTGAAAGCGCAGTAAACTGGAGCACATCTTGGTTCTTTTCTGGTAAGGACGACCTAGTTCATCGCACGTATGAGTTAGCCTCAAGCTTGGAAAGCTGTTTCTGCCTCATATTTTCCCTTAATTGATGTTAGAAACTACTAATATCTGGATTAGGAGGCGACTCGATCTCGGCAATGATGCTGAGCAGCGAATTGAGAAAAGAGTCTATCAGAATCGCTGCGGCTGATATTCTTCGGTTGCGTAATATTGAACGGATAGCGACCCATATTGAAGAGACTGTATTCAATGACCAAGACGCAAAATACCGGAATGTTGATCTTACGAGGACGGCTACTGATGTACCGTGGGAGTTGTCACCAATACAGCAGCTCAGTTTTCAGTTTTATCCTGATGGCGACTACTTCGATCAGCAGACTATGGTAGTCGCGACGACTTTGGCCTTACCCGATAATATAATCACCGCGGCGCTTGATACCGTGATAGCATCACACCCAATGCTTCTCGCTAGCTTTTTACGAGAGTCAGTTGGTGCTCAAAACTGGAGGCAGTGTATAGCATCTATGCCTTCTGTTGAGCCACCATATACAATTGGATTTCATCACAGCGCAAGCACCGATTTCAAGCTTAAATCCATATCCGAGACTAAGTCAAGAATTAATTTGATTAAGGGGCCGCTTGTGGGAGTAGATGTCTTTCGGTCTCGTTTCTCGACCACAATCGCAATCAGTATACATCATTTGGTCATTGACATGGTGTCATGGAGAATAATTTTCCAAGAACTGGAGGATTACATCGCAGGACAACATTCCATCCAGCCAGAACCAATTTCGTTTCAATCCTGGTGCCAAGTACAACGTATCTACGCGCAACATATCCAACGATCACAGGTTCTTCCCGAAGATGGTTTCGAGGTCGATATGAGCTACTGGTCTATGGAGAGAAGGCCTAATGTATTTGGAGACGCTACATCAACAACAGTCGACATCGGACAGTTGGCTACGACAGAACTATTGAATATCTGTGACAAGCTAGAATATAGTGTCGTGGATGCCTTGTGTGCAGCTATAGCGACCTCGTTCGCGCGGACGTTCCACTCACGTTCCTCGCCCGCTATATTCGTCGAGGGGCATGGAAGGGAGTCTCCTAGTGACGCAATTGATCTTTCACGAACAGTAGGATGGTTCACAACGTTCGCTCCGGTTGCAGTGCAAGTACCGCACGACACATCGCCGAACAGATTGGAGACCCTCGAGCAGATCAACCAGTTCAGGGCAGCGACGCCGTCGAAGGGTTTTGATTATTTCACGTACCGATTTCTATCACCAGAGGGGCGTAGTGCGTACTATGGAAGTCACGCCCGTGCTGAGATCGTCGTCAATTTTTTAGGGGCATACCAACAATTCGAACGCGCCAACTCTGCGTTCAGACGTTGTGATGATCTCGATCTTATCTCAGGTCTCTCGGCAATGCGCCGAGAGCAGCGAAAGACATCGGAGAGATACAGCTTAATCTCAGTGGTTGCTAGTGTTAAGAATGGGTCGTTAGCAATCGATGTGGAATGGAACAAGCAGATGAACTTCCAAAGCGAACTCGCCTCGTGGCCGCTGAGGATTAAAGAAGACATGTTGCTCTTGATCCAAGATTTGAAGCGTGTACCTTCTGCTTTGCTACGTCCTCCCGCGACAAAACCTGACCTCGTATGTTTTGGGGTCGACAAACAGAGGGTACTGGCTAAGGTTACGAGCTTAGGCCTGCTTACTCATGAAATAGAAAGCATGTACCCATGCTCGCCCATGCAAGACGGGCTCATGGCAAGTCTACTAAGAGACTCTGGCATATCATCAGCATATAATCAGACGTTCTTATTGAAAATCACTCCGGCTGAGGGGAATGTGATTGAAAGCGAGCAAGTCGCTAAGACCTGGCGACAGATGGTCCGAAAACATGCAATCCTACGGACTATTTTTATTGAAATTGACGCAGGCGATTATGTTCAGGTTGTTTTACGCCACGTTGATCCGGTGATAGTTATCAAAGACGATGTTAGCGAGGAAGACCTGAGGGGCACGCTGTTCGACTCGGAGAATCAATCGCTGAAGTCGCCTCTTAGCGGCGTTCCCTTGCACCGCATCGTAGTCTGCAAGACGACTGATAAATCGACGTACATGATACTTACGAAGAGCCATCTTCTCACAGATGGCGCAAGCACACAAATTCTCATTCGGGATTTAGCCAGAGGATGCGGTGGAGTTGATGAAACTTATAGTGAAACTCACAATTATTACCTCGACTACATCCGTTACGCCACTGGTCAAGATGCCGATCTTGCAAAGAGCTACTGGGCTGCTTACCTGAGAAACGCGGTCACTTGTAACTTCCCAAGGCTCTGCTTTACAAGTGAAGCTCCTGATGCCGTAGTGTCGCACTCAAGTGTGTCACTACAGCTGGAGGCTCCCGAAGCAGATGTACGACAACTGTGCCGCACGCACGACCTCACAGTTCCCAGTATCTTCCAACTAGCATGGGCATTAGTCTTGAGAACTTACTTGAATTCCGAGGATATCCTGTTTGGGTTGCTGTCTTCGGGTAGGGATCTCCCAATAGCAAACATGCAAAAGGTTGTGGGACCAGTTGCCAATATGCTCGTCATGAAGAGTCAAATACAGTCAGATACGAAAGCTGTTGAAGTTGCGAAGCAGTTACAGACTGACTATATCGAACACCTTTCCCGACAAACGCTTTCACTGTCTCAAATACGGCATGCTGCCCGACAAGAGAATCAGACTCCCAGCTTTAACACTATTCTAAATATTCAAAAAGCAGAGGCGGTTGAGAACCATACGAAAGCTGAAAGCGCTCGGGTGGAATTTGTGAAATCATTAGACACTACAGAGGTGAGCGTCGAAACATGGATCTCACATGCCCTGAGGATGCACTGATGAAGACTAACCTGAAAATATACTAGTATGAGCTTGCTATGACCGTCGTGGATAACCAAAGCAAGTACGAGCTGTCTCTAGAGTATGAAAATGGCTTTATCTCTCCTAGGGAGGCCGATGCGATTGTTTCAGCGTTTGCGACAGCTGTAAAGAACTTTATAGCTAACCCAGAGGACATTGTCGAAAATGTCAGCCTTGTCAGTGATAAAGATCGCCAGCAAATTCAGGACTGGGACATAAATAAGCTCGAGACCAGAAACGAATGCGTTCACCAGCTCTTCCAAGCTACTGCGCTCAGTATTCCGGAGAAAGAGGCCATCTACTCGTGGGATGGACGACTGACGTATGGCGAGTTGGAGGGTTTGACTAACAAGCTATCACGAAGATTGCTTGGACTTTCTGTTCGGCCTGAAGAGATCATCCCGCTCTGCTTTGAGAAATCTGTATGGGGTATCGTGGCAATGCTTGGTGTTATAAAAGCAGGTGGTAAGTGCTGATATGACTGCGGAAGTAACTATGTGCTTAATACTAACGATTATAATATAGCCACTTTTGTTCATATTGATCCCTCAAGTCCGATGTCTCGAAAGAAGCAAATAATAAAACTCACTGCTCCTCGATTGGCGTTGGCATCGGCCCATAACCGGGGAGTTATGGAATCACTAGTGCCACAGACACTCGCTGTTAGCCACAAAACTTTCGCAGAGAACAACCACGACGATCTGGACTCAGTAGTATCCAATGTCCCGAACAGCCCTGTAAACCCATCAAATGCGCTTTATATCATATTCACTTCCGGCAGCACCGGGGAACCGAAAGGGGTGATGATCGAGCATCGCAACTTTTGCTCCGCCATGGCAGCAAACTCAAATTGGCTACAAATACTTCCATCATCTCGCCTTCTTCAGTTTAGTAGCTTCGTATTTGACGCATGTATGGAGGAGATACTCACGGCTCTAGTCGCCGGCGCCTGCGTCTGTGTTCCATCCGACGACGATCGGATGAGTCCAGAAGGGCTCACCGCTTTCATTCAAGATGCTCGCATCAATTGGGCCGCTTTGACGCCATCCTTTCTACAAACTCTTAACCCAGATGCAGTGGTTCCTCCTTTGAATTTTATTACAGTACACGCCGAAGCGATGAATGCATCACTGACCAGGCTCTGGAGTCCACGGGTCCATATGCGTCCCAGCTACGGCCCAACCGAATGTACAGTTACAAGCACGGTCGGGGCGGCATTTACCAAGTTTTCTGACCCTTCTAATATTGGATGGCCTGTTGGCTGCCATGGAAGACTCACCGAACCGCACAACCCTCAACAGTTGGTCCCAATTGGGGCGATTGGGGAGCTCGTGCTCGAAGGACCGATCCTTGCCCGCGGCTACTTCAATCGTTCGGCCGAAACGGAAAAGGCCTTTCCTATCATTGAGGATTGGTTCGATGGGAAGGCGAAGAGAGTTTATCGGACTGGTGACCTATGTCGATATGCCGAGGACGGATCGTTGCGCATTCTCGGGCGACGGGATACGCAAATCAAAGTCCGCGGGCAAAGAGTCGAGCTAGGAGATATCCAAAGCCAGCTCGACTTATGTCCGGAAATCCATCATTCCTTGGTGATACAGCCCAAGTCTGGTCTCCTAGGGGGTCGCTTAGTCGCGGTGCTGAGTCTCACAGTACTACGTCAGACACATCTGTTGACGGCTTCGCAAGAACGGACAATTCGACTCGTTAACGACCCAAACATGCCGATAACAATCGACCACTCTTCTATATCAGAGCCTCTAAAGAATATTCGATCATCTGTTTCCGCTAGACTTCCATCCTATATGATTCCAGACACCTGGTTTGTCGTACTTGATATTCCGACTTTGGCTTCGTTCAAGCTGGATAGGAAGCTGGTAAATATTTGGGTAGAGGGAATGGAAGAGCAAACGCTACAGCTTGCTCGGCAACTGATGAGCAGCTCGAGAAAACCTGACTCTTCTACTATTGACACCGAGACTGAAAAGTTGATCAGAGCTGCTTGGTCGCAGGTTTTGGCAATCCCTAGCGGTAAGTTCTCATCAGGATAACGAGGCTTCTCAGATACTCACACCTCCCATCTACAGATACTATTGATGCCGACGATCATTTCCTTGCACTTGGTGGTGACTCAATCACAGCGATGAACGTTTCACGGTTTTTGAGTCAAGCCGGCAGACCTATCAAGACGCGTGATGTGCTAAAAAGCAACAGCATTCGAGAATTAGCCCTAGTACTGAATTCTGAGGAACCACAGAACCCTACCGCTGACGAGCAGTCAAGGCCTCAGCAAGTCGGACCTAGAAGCCTCCCATCTATCGAAGAGGTCCTGTCTGAGTACGGGTTCGACTTAGCTAATATGTCTAAAGTCCTATCTGTACATTATAGCACCCCTTTTCAATCGCGGACAACTTCAGTGCTCCACACGTTCCCGTGGCGACCTTACCTCTACAATTTACTCGCTGAAGTCAAAGGCTATGAACTATTCAATCTGGACTTGGATTGCCATCGACTTCTAAACGCGTGGCGCGCAACGGTTGCGCGGCATGACATTCTGCGTACAGCTATACCTCTCACTAAAGATGGCAACGCGCCATATCAGCTCACTTTGGATGAAACTGCTATCTCGTGTGAGATGTTCGAGGTCAATACGGAGAAAGAAGCCCTGGCGGCGAGTATCGAGAAAACAGAGCGAATAAAAGCCACCCTCTCCCCGACATGCCTAACACCCCCATTATGGCTTGATCTTTACACTACCTCAACCAAGCAAGTATATATGCACTTATTAATGGGCCACATGTTGATCGATCACGTCTCACTTTCACACGTGCTCTACGACTGGGATGTGCTTTATCGCAACGAGACATCCCTACTCACGGAGGCGAGCCGCCTTCCCCGGTTCACGGACTATATCAATGATGTGGAGTCGCGCGATGCTCTAGCTAGCACCAACTTCTGGACCCGAAAGCTACAAGGAATCGAACCAACTATCTTAAGGCCAGCGCATGGATTAGCTGAACGTTGTGCAAGACTCGCCGTTCCGACCGACGCAGCCATGTCTACAATCAAATTCAAGATAGATATTGACGCTAGGATGGATCAATACTGTCGTAAGACGCGAATCACTGTGTCCACCTTGCTGCAGTTTGCATGGTCTATTCTGCTAAGCGCCTACACGGGACAGAAATCGGTCTGCTTCGGGCACCTTGCTTCGGATCGTGACATCGATATCGTTAATACTGACGAAATCGTGGGCCCAATGCTGAGCGTTCTAGTTGCTCACGTCGTCTTAGGGAACCGGGACGGTGCGTCACCGGCACCGTCCGTCGAGGACGCTATTCGGAAGCTACAACACGACAATACCGACAGCATGGCACATAAGGTCTTCGACCTCTCGGTGATCGAGCGTGAACTTGGGTTCCAATTACCTGACGGTGCCCTCTTCAACACGCTCATCAACTACCGTAAAGTGAGACGGTCTGGACCCGAGCCAGTCATGAAGCTCCGATCAATCCTCAAGCAGGATCCGCATGAGGTGAGTCTAAGCCTACTATTACTAATATTTGCCGCGGATTTAAGCTTAAGTCATTGCTTACATACAACGTTACAGCAACAAATCATCCTCAGCTTCAACGAGGTCCAAGACGCGGCCACTCTCGATGGCGCTCTCACCTTTTATGACTCAGTACACCCAGCGCAATACGTACAGCAGATGGCGACAGTTTACGCAAAAGTCTTAGCACTCTTAGTGAGCGGAGATTGCCTGGCGACAGATGAGCTCATAGGACGAGTGGCCAGCATCGCATGTTAACGTGAGGTTGATCCGTTATGTCTCCGCCTGTGCCGCACTCCTACCTAGTTAAGGATGGCGCTTTGAAATCCATCAGGAGCGGCCGAGGCAATCAAGTTCTTTACCGCTACATAGCATACGGTAAATGCTTGTCGCTTATACCCGTCAATATGCAAAGGATTCGCTAGCACGTCAGCCGGGCAGCGGCATGCACCCCTGCAGGTTTCATGCACCGTCAGCAACGAGCGTTACCGAACTGTATCGCATGGTCGATTGATGGAATAATCTGAAGAACTTTGTAACTCCGGTACAGACGGACTGGCGGTAAGCCGAGCTTGCTTGGGCCTGAGCACCGACAATATATCATAGATCTAGTAGAGCATACAATAGGACTCGCGCGCCATAAGAGTCTTGGCAATGAGAATATGTGTACGAACTCGGTAGTCTTTCAAGCCGGTTCTTCGGCATTGACTAGACTGAAGCCATTCAGACCGAAGTGCAGCCTTGGCAATTGGCCGCGAAAGCTTGTCCCAAGGGATCAAACGGTCCATACCACTAGCGGTTAGATATCGAATGAAGGCACGCATCCAATCCGCCCGGTAGCATCCCATTACCACGTACTGTACATTAGTGACCTCCTATTACGTCGTTGAGACATGAAGGATCGTTAAAAAGCTCGCTAGCCTCGGGACGCGATCAAGTCCGTCTTTCGAGCTAATCTGAACTACCTCGAACATCTAAGTATGCAATCTTCCTTCCGGGTAGAATCACGTTTCTTTGGGCCCAGCGTGATTGTCTTTCCGCAAAATTATATGCCCACAGATATTATCGCTAGGTTCGGGTTTACGGATGTAGGCAGCCGACGATCACCGTGCGTAGCCGTTTGGTCCGGCAGCTTCTGGTGATCGAACGGAGATAGGAAAAGGTCTGCTATTTTTTTTGGCCTCTCTTGTCTTACAAGCTATAAAAAACGAACTCCGATTAAACTACAGCGAGTTGAGTGTACTCGCTATCTTGCTTCAGCGAGCTAGGATATACGATAAGTTACCGAACTGTAGAGTATTTTAAAAGCCCTCAACTTATGTGAGAATAACTTCTTTAAATTCTCAGTACGTAATGGGTACAGTCAGAGCGTCAGAGCCGTTATATAGGTAGATTTTTTTCTGTATTGATTTGCTGCGGTTTTCTCCTGCGTGAAAGTCCTGTCCAACCAACTCTGCCCGTGTCCCGAGGGCCAGACTTACAAGCTGTGTACCTGGATACAACGTGGAAGCTCAGAAGGATTCAACCATCACTTTGGTAGGCGGCCAATTATGTACGCAGTATGTCTGTGGGGTACTGCTACGGTATATAGTTATTTCGAGCCAAAGCGGCGGTTAGGGACCCTAGCCGGGCGGGGGATTTCCGGGGGAATCTAAACAAGCGTGATATTAGTTTCATATGTAACTATCCCCAGTGGATATCGGGCTTACCACCCCGAGATTCAGTCCAGAAGTTGATTTTGATATACCTCCAGCGAAGCATCGCCAATATACAATTAGGAACCATAATTTCTATATAGTGACCGGCTACCCTAGCAACTACTACCGAGTTTATCGTACGACTTAACCACAGTTACAGCTTAGACACGCAAGCGCAGAGTGACATCTCCAAAAGCATTCCCTTGATATTGTATGAAGATGTCGCGCTCGCCTAGGACCGACCCGCCGCCTCCGGCTAGGTATTGCAATGCTATACTCGCACCTTCGGTTTGACCTTGTCTAACCCCAGCTTACACGTCAGCTTAGTGAGGGATCGATTCGGAATTTGTGACATCAAAGCTAGTGTGTGCAGTAGTGTACTCTGGGAGTCTAGAAGACTGGACCTAGACGAAGTCCTTCATCTGATTACTTACTCCTCTGTCATCGCGGACGGGAAGGTCGATAGCTCTAGGATTTTCATTTTCTTCGTGTAATTCTTCGTTCTTTTTTATGAGTATTGTTGTGATTTCGCCGCGGCTTGGTAATCGCGCCTCCTAATCCGCATAATGTCAAAGCCGCCTTCTGTATCCAGTCACACAACAGATCCCAAGAAGCCGACCAAGACAATCACAAGACGTCGAGGCGCATGCAAGGGCTGCAAAATCAAGAAGATTCGATGTGGGCATACATGTGTTTCACTTGAGATCGTCATACACGCAGAATAAGAAACGAAACCTTACAGTTCCCTAGCTAATAATAAGTATATAAAAGGTGATGGGGGGACTCCCTGCGCTGCATGCGACGTAAGGCATCCCCGACGTCGAGATATCTCTGTTATCGTTACCTGACAGCTGATCTGTTACATTCAAAGCGGACCGGTTCAACATGCAATTACGAGCCCCGACCGCGCAAAGCTTCCGACGCACGCGGGATCGATCTACAGACACCAGGAAACCTCTACGGTTCTGATCGGCCAGAGCACAATATAGATCGTACCCCGAGGTCCGTAGAGAGCGACGGCCTCGCAAGTGCAAATGAACCACAAACTTCGCCGCTGGTGGGCTCACCGCCGGCCATGTTCTCCCTCGACGCGAACATGGACTTTCTGACCTTTTCATTCCCTAACCCTTCGGAAGATCTGAACATGGCCCAAGCTCCGTCTCTAGGAGGTGACTATCATGTCATCGAGGGGATAACGGCCACTCAGTATCCCGTCGGTCAGTCGGCAATATCCTCGAGCATTCCACTAGAAGCTGGTGAACTCGAAACAGGCAGAAGTAATGCCACGGATAGTGTTGGCGCTCTATCATCACCGTGGAGTACGCTTGAGCGACGAATGACGCAGGTCACCGATTATGTAAGTTATTACTATACATTGTGCAATAGGATGAAGTTAGAGCAAGAAACACTTAGGCCATACGACCCCCAAAGGGTTTACCAGAGTACTGCCGAGCCGACACAGACATTGATTTCCGGTTCACTACATCCTTCGGTCTGGCAGAATTGCCCTCGCCTCGAGGGGACTCCCGCAAGCACCTTGAAATCTGCAGAATACTACGCAGCTTGACGAAGTTTCAATCGCCTGGTAGTAATCCCAAAGATGGTGGTATTCAGAGCAGAGTTTTGCTTTCGAAGACCACACACGAGGCGATCATCGAGCGATGTGTCCAAGGTTGGTCAAATTAACCTCTTCTAGACGGCCCTACAAAGCACTGAGAGTCCGCTTTTTATTTTCCGGAACTGTCGCTAATCAAACTCAGCTTGTTTTGAAAACAATGCCGAGTGAGTGCATAGATCTGCATGTAGTGAAGCCAGCGGGTTTGGGCCTGCCCCAGCGTGCCAACATTAATCCTTGGATCTGATAGGATTTCTATGTTCCTACACAAAGCCAGTGTGACTAAAAGTATATCCGAGGTTCGCGAATCACCACATCCCGACGCTCTATCGTCATTTTTTAGCGATGCTATCATTGCCGTGGGACTTGACGCCTTGCAGGACCCCATCGACGAGACGCGTCGCCCCTCGATCGATGTCTCGGAACAATTTGGTTCGCTCTTAGATAGATTGATCGACTTGAAGGCCGCACCAAGTAGCCTGCTGAAGCTTCAAGTAAGTGAAATACTTCACAATCAAACCAAGAACGGCGCAAGGGAGAACTTATACGCGGATTAGACTAACATAACCTCGCCTTCTCGCGGGTAACCTGTAGACAGCCGTTCTCCTTGTACGTACATTGTCGTCTTACCTGACATTTGCAACGTTTCCTACCAATGCACTGAAGCCCTAATACGCTTACGCTTAGAGCATTGTGGCTTCTAATATTAATGACCCTCGGCTGTCTGAGACGTTGGCGATTGGGGTTCATTGCGCTCGAGAGTTGCGATTCACTCATTCGAATACGATACGGAAAACCTTCACGCACGCAGACGACCAGAAGCTCGCCAAACGCTCCGTCTGGGTTCTGTACTGTTTAGAAACACGTTTTTCCGTAACGCAAGGCATTCCTCCGGTGCGTCATGTTTCTCTGTTAGGTTGCGCTTGATTAGAAGAGAAAAGAAAATCTTAGTAATGTTAGCACTAACATGTCATCTTGAAGCTGCTCCATTCTGACTTCATTGATCATCTTCCCGCATCACCTGACTATCCGGAAAAACACGACGCACTAGTTCTCCAGGTTGCTGCGGCGGCGCTACTAGCCAGAATTTTCAGCCGCGTGTATGTACAACCTATATCGGCCAAAGTGACGGCGGAGTTACAGATCTGCTCATCCGAGCTCGCTCGATGGCGCCGCTGTCTGCCGGACCACGTGAAACAGCTCGTTTCTGGCCAAGGATTTGAAGGGCTCCGTGGAGATATCGACGCCGGCGCGAAGCTGCGCTTGTTCTGTTACTACCACGAGTGCGTCTATCTCTTATTTGCTCCATGGCTCCCACCTCTCCTGGAATCTATGCCACCATCACAGGCCGCTTCCGTCTGTGATGGCGACGTAGCTCTTGGTGCAGAAGACGGGGCCAGGTCCGCAGCGGATCGTAGACTAGTCTTAAACAGCACACTGCAAAGATGTCTCGAGTCAGCCTATATGATTGTCTCTCATGCCAAAGAAATTAACGGGAGGGTCACAGCTGACAAGATGCTAGCAAGGTAATAACTTCAATCTGCTATCTCTTATTACCCCCTCTTCATCTCTAAGCGACTGAGACTTAAGGAATTTCTCAATTATCATCTATGTTTTCTTTTCCAGCATCTAGCAACAAGTCATTCTGACAAACCATGTGTCTTACCAGGCGTTTGCGCGGCCTCATGATAATCTCCGTCTGCGTGATTACTTATGGCATCCAGTACGGAGAATCAGATATAAGGAAGGAATCTTTAGCTTATCTGGGAATCTGCTGTGGAACATTTGGCGGCATGTATTTGGCCGACAGCTCGCTGCCGTTCGAGGAGATATTAGATCTAGTCAGAATTATACGATCTGATGGCTGATGAATCATGGGATGAGAGCGATCCATTTTGATATTTGGACATGCTATGTGTGAAGGGTGAATGAACCTATACTTGGTCGCCCACCCCCTTCCCCCTTTCTCCAATTCTTCTATTCTCCGCCCCGCCCCCTTTATTTTTTAACTGGTAAGTATAAGCGGGCTGATGAGCGACTGTTGGCTATCAGTGCCAGCCATGAAAGACTTAGAATTAGGAACCCGCCGGGCCCTCGGTGTTTTGGAAACTTTGGCAATGGTAGGCTTAAGACAAATCTCGACCTGGTCGCCAAGTATACGGCTGCGACGGTATATATCTCTAAAAGTCAATTTGAGGCCGGCCTCCTTAGCCAAGTTCGCGAGTCTCATAGCAGCCAAGGAATCACCGCCTCGCTTGACGAAATCGTCGTCCAAGCTCAGCTCATCGACCTCGACCTTGAGAACCCGGGCCCACAGCGCGGCAACCTGGAGCTCCATGTCTGTGATCGCCGGCCGGCCCACCGGCTCCTTGGACCCCGACGACCTGCGCCAGGCTAGAAGCTCCTGCTTGTGCAGCGAGGCTATAATCCTCTGCAGCGCCCGGCGATCCCGCTTCCCCGACGTCGTGACGGGGAGAGAGCGGAGCGGTAGGTACGCCGAGGGCAGCATGTATCGCGCCACTTTGCTCGCGAGCTGCTCCTCAGCGTTTCCAAGCAGCTCGTGTAGCCTCGTCTGGACTGCGGCATCGACAGAGGACAGATCGGTTGGAACTACTGACTGCGGGCCGAGGCAGACAAAAGCCACCAGCAACTTGTCCTCGTCGCCTCCTCCGCGAGGGACGCCGACCTCCACGGCCAGCTCGGCCGCCACCGTGACCTTCAGATTCGTCTCGATATCTCCAAGCTCGATGCGCTGGCCTCGTAATTTGACCTGCATATCCTTGCGCCCGAAGTACAATAGCGACCCATCGCCGTATCGCGCGACTAGATCGCCCGTTTTGTACATGCGGCGCGGCTTCTCCGGTTCACTGGCGCGGAACTCAGGCCACGCGCACCACGCAGGGTTCTCGATAAAGACTCGACTTGTCCGCTCCTCGTCGCCAATGTAACCTCTGCCGACGGCGTGGCTTTCAAGCACAAGCTCACCCACGGCTCCCACCGGGAGCAGCCGGTCATGGTCCGACGGGTCTACGACCCAGCTCTTGTTCCCCGTGGGAAAGCCAATATTACGAGGATGAGAGTCCCTACATAGAGGTCCCACGACGGATGAAGTCGGACATACTTCGCTAGGACCGTAGCCACCGAGAAGCACGTCGACGCGCGGTGCCCAGGCGGCGATGACATCCGTCGTCAAGGCCTCGCCGCCGAGGACGAGAGTTCTGATACAACTAGGGTCCTTGAGGTTCAATTGTGAGACTACCGATGGCGTGAAGTTGGCGTAGTTGACCCCCATGCGCTTCGCGGCGCCACCAACGTCGTTCATGAGGTCGTGGTCGGACGGCACACAGAGGCATGCCCCCGAGAGCAGCCCCAGCAGGATCTCTTTCAATGATACGTCGAATGAGTATGACGTGGATTGGATCACGCGTTTGTCCGGTCCTAATCTGAACGCCGGACCAAACGCCTGCGCATAGGAGCAGAATGCTCGGTGCTCGATCGCGCAACCCTTGGGCTCGCCCGTGCTGCCTGATGTGAAGATCACGTAGGCAAGATCAGATGGGCTGGCTTTAGGGTTCATCCAGTCTATCGCTACCGACTGCGTCTCTTTATCTACGAAGGCCTGGTCCAAGACGATAGGCTGCAAACCAATTTCAGCATATTTCGCCGCTGAAGCGTTGGTGGTAAGGACGAATCGCGCGTTCGCCTTGGAGGCGATAGATTTGACCCTATCCAGAGGCACGTTTTCGTCCAGTGAGATGAATGCAGAGCCTGCTTTCATAATGGACAGCATAGCAACTATAGTCCATGCGGAATGAGGGAGCTGCAGAATAACCTTTTCTTCGTGTCGAAATCCCAGTTTCGTGAAGAATGCGTGGGCCACTCGGTTTGTCAGAGCTTCGAGATCCGCGTACGACAGCGACCCGTCGTGCGCGACGACAGCAGGAGCTTCTGGGCGTGCAAGGGCCTGAGCCCGTATCATTTCATGTATACAGTTTTCTTGCCTTGGTAAATCTCCTCCATTCCACTTCTGCATCGCTCTTACATCGCTGCGACTACAAGATGGGATATCCTTAATTCGGCAAGCAGGGTTATTCAAAACATACTCGAGGGACTGCACGAACATCTCGGCAATGCTCTCAGCAAGCCAACGCTCAACTTTAGGACCCGTTCGCAGTTGAACTACCAGCTTCGCTCCTGTGTAGTTGAGTGACAAGGCCACATCGTGCTAGAAACCTCGTCAATGGGATGCTATTGCAACCTGCTAGCATATGTCGTGAACTCACCTCCTCTCCTCCTCTCGCCTTGATTGGCTCTATATTCAAAGCTTGATCCAATTTATTTGAAGCAACAGTATTGTTGTACCAGCATACGACTGAGTTACAGAGCCGTTCGCCATCGTGCATTGAGGTCGACAATATCGACGCACCTGCCTTAACATCTTGCATTGTTTGTTTGTAGAGCCTTTTAACGAGACTCATAACCTGGTCATCATCCGTGATAACACTCATACATAAGGACTCGTGTCGAGCAAGCCGACCGCTGCCATGGTTGCCATATGGTGTCTCATCCGATGCCAGCTTATACATGCAACAAGGCTGTTCTAAGCGGAGATACTTCGCCAATATGATCAACCAGGTGGCCTGGAGCAGGTTTGTGGGTAGGACATCGTTGTCTGAACACTGACGAAGCAGGGCCTCGCCGACTGACCCTGGCATCGTCGCATTTGTGTATTCCACTCCCGCCTTCTGTGTTTCGACCATGCCAAGGCCGAGGATAGTAGGTTCTGCATTCTTCATCCGCTCCAGCACGTGGCTCGGCGGATGTCCTATATTTTCATGATTCGCGATAGTCTCGATCTTGAGATCACTGACAACATTATGTAGTAATGGGATGTCGCGTTGCTGCATCATTAATGTGATAAAGGGTGCTTAAGGTCTCTAGGTGAACACAATCTATGTAATGGCTATTAGGAAGGCCCAAAAAAATCAGGACAAATTTGGTTATTCCGATTTGCGAAATTGGCCTCACGCGATACGGCCGATACGGTGAATGCTGATACGCTGCCTGTGCTATCAATTCTGATATGCACGCAAAGTAACCTACAATTGAGCCGGTATTAGCGGAAGACGTCCGAACTTACATTACCGAAATGTAGATGTGGATTCTCGGCTCGGATTCTCCGTGTGTTCGGACAACTTGATTACGGGACCTTCGTCAGTAACTAGATCCACGGAATTCGTACGCCCTTCTACCGGAAAAGTACGCTTTGTCGGACTTGAGTCATAGCTTCTCAGAGAGACGGTATTGCGGTCTACGCGGAGTGATGGCCTAACGGAATCGGACAGTGGCTGTCATAATCACACGAAAACTCCCTTGCAACACATAGTTTCAACATCCAATGCCACTCAGTATTCACATACATAATATAAAGAAACAAGCTTAAATGGTTAATCGTGTATAGTGATACTCAAGCCGCTTCTGTGTCTTCCAATATTTCACATGCTTCCGAAAGCCCGTCTGTCAAGCCATCGACATTGTCGTCCGCAAACAGTGTGTAGTGATTTCCTGGCACGTCTAACACATGCGCAAAAAAGTCAGGTTGATGATTTTCCCATCCTAGGACGTTGTTTCCTCCACGTATTTTCGCGTCATAATCACTGTGACTCTCACTTGCGCGCAGGAGTATGACCGGAGGCAATTTGGGCTTCGTTGATGCATTCCGAGCTTCTCGACCCCACTGCTGAGAGAACTTCGCCGAGTTTGCTAAGCTCGTCAGAGTAGCCTGCTTCGACTCTTCCGTCGTCGCTTCGCCCCATTTTATGGCAGACAGGTCTTTATCCTGTCTGCCATCGGCGGACGGGTAATAGGTGTCCATCATGACAACACCGAGCACAGGGGTTTTCGCATTTCCGGCAAGGATCTGGGCCATCTCTAAGGCGATTAGGCCGCCGACGGACCAACCTCCAAAGATCAAGGGTCCGCGGGGCAGCTCAGCCAGAATGAGGTCCACGTATGTCCGAGCCATTTGGTTTATGCCGCCAGGCCAAGCGGCCTCGTCGACTAGTTTCTCATTGCTGATGCCGTAGACTGGTCGCTCCAGATCACTCAGATAATAGTAATTGACTGTAGTGCCGCCTCCATCATGAATTAGGACGAGGGGAGGCGATTCTGCAAATTCTGGATCATCTTGTATCAAGGCCGAGATCACTCCTGACATTATGCTTAAACGTCTAAAGCCGAAAGATAGCAATAACTCGGTATTGAAGTCATTCTTCTGTAAATGAAAATAGTAACTGACCTCGACTTGCCTGGAAAGGATGAGCTAACCCACTAAGTTGAATCCTTTACCGAATACCGAAATACCGCAAACAGCGGACTCAGAGCTCTTGCGCAGCCCTAGAGCGTTACGGAATAGCTCATGCTGCTGCTTACCGGCTCTCTAAAGTGGAACATCTCCCATCAACAAGCGTTTAGCAAATTAAAGTCCGATTCAATACGTGATGAAACTTTTACTAAGTGGTACAGCTTTTGTACCTTACCCAGGGTAGACAGCCGACATCAAAATAGGTTGCACTTCGGTGTTCCGTGAGGGGTAAACCCAACCCCTCTCATCCTCGCTGCTCTCCGTGAGGTCCTTTATAAAAGGTGTCGAATCCAAGCTGTCCGGGTGGCGACAAGGCGACCAAACGAGCTATAGGAAATCACACAAGAATCAGCGCTGCTGGGCAACTGCCGGAATGAGTATGCGTGAGACGTTCACTAGAATGACCTGATTGCTATGACATCCTCGTTTGCTGTGAGTTAGCTCTCGCTGCGGATGAAGTGAGCGGCAGGTGGTTTGCGATATTACTATCCACGCCCGAAACCTCTCGTCTGTACGCAGTTTTTTTCTTCTAATAATTACAGCATTTCATTTTTCTCTTTCGCTTCCTCCGGCATTGTGTTCATTTTCCTCATTTCTATGAGATTTCCCTATGCTTAGCTCGTCGCGCCATACACGGAAAGAGTCGGAATGGTAGGAAACCATGTACGTACTACGTAAACACGGGCTTGTTGAGACGTTCTTTTCAGCGCTGCCGATATCGCCCTCTTGGCAAGCATAATCTCTCTAACCTGTCCCGTGGCGGCACAGGCTAGTCTAGTGCTTAGCTATATTTGTCTACTATTAACTATGGCGTAGATAACCGGCCATATGCTAGCTAGCAGGCAAGGTGATGTAAGAAAAAACGCGGACTCTCACTAACACCCCAACCACTAGTGAGAGTCCGCGTTTTTTTTTACATCACCTCGGCAGGTACGGCTACTCGAAGCATTGTTCTTGAGCAATGAAAGGAATGGGATCATATCAGGCCACCCTCGATGTGTCCTAAGACCTCGTGGCTATGGAACGTACAACGGACTCCTTTTATGGGATTGTGTCACGCGAACATTCACCACGTCTTTCTCGATCTTTATTATCCATAATCAGGGACCTTCTTGTGTCATCACCGAATTCATTGGCGATTCATAAACCTCCATCTCTTGATTTGATGTAGAGTCTAGTTTCAGAAGCTAAGAGAGCGCTCCATCTATGGGTACAAATGTAGATGGGAGATGATATTTGAGACTGGAGGCAGATTGATCAAAGAGATAACGCTAGGTTGATGCAAGGACGGATCTGATAACTTTAAGTCGTCTAACGCCGGCTAGTGCAGTGCCATCCTCAGCCCATGCTCCATGCTTCCCCCTCCACGCAAGAGCACTCGCGCCATGCGTTGCACACGCGGCCACGTGGACCAGTTGCTTGTATTGCCTTTCAATAGCATGGAAATATTTTCCCAAAGTGGATTTGCAAACTTATTGACAGTAGCGGCGAGACCAGCGCTGTGTCGGCCTTGATCGTCACGCTGCGCGCAGTGGTTCATTGCTGACTTCCATACCCGCTTCGGGCTCGTTTGGATGGCAAGGGATCGCCTATCAGGGATAAATGTTGAGTTGCATACCTCTTAAGTTCTTCATGTATACCCTCCTAGTCTCTGTTACTGTCAACTGTGCCAATCCTGTTCTAAACTGGCTCCCATCCATTGCATTGGAATCCTGCCAAATAGGCATACACATCTACCAGAATGACCGCCAATAATGCGGCTCCTAAGCTCGAAGACGTTTCCAACATCGCTGCCGTCAAGGATCCAGAACAACCAGGATTGGTAAACGACATCGAAAAGCCTGAGCTGGAACGTCCCGATGAAAATTTGCAGCGTGGTGTTCAGGATATCGAAGCACTCACATTGAGTTGGTCTAAGGCAGCGCTAATCGGCATATTTGTGAAGTAAGTTTCTGGTGCTTTATTATCAGTAAATGCGCAATGGCCTTTCAGCTAACAATCGTTTAGCATTTGGACGTTATATCTTGTAAATGCGTTCCAACAGTCCATCCTCTACGACCTTGTCCCATATGCCACGAGCGACTTCGGATCTCACTCACTTTTGAACGTCGTTTATATCGTCGCAGATGCCGTATCGGCAGCCGTTTTTATCCCTTTGGCTAGGGTTGTAGATGTTTTCGGCCGAGCTGAAGGGTTCCTTACCATGATCGTGTTCGCTACGCTAGGCCTAGTCATCATGGCAGCCAGTAATGGGCTTGCTGCTCTTTCTGCCGGCTACGTTTTCTATACCATCGGTACTAGTGGCATGACATACTGTGTTGACGTTCTCACGGCCGACGCTTCTAAGCTGAAAAATCGAGGATTAGCTTACGCTTTCACGTCTTCCCCTTACATCATCACAGCATTCGCCGGACCCAAAGCATCTTCAGAATTCTACGCCAATGTCGGTTGGCGCTGGGGCTTCGGTGCCTTTTCAATCATCTTACCCATTGTGTCCGCCCCTTTATACTTCATTGTGAAGTCCAACATTCGTAAGGCCATGACGCAAGGCACTCTGGGTGAAAAGAAGAACAATAGAACCATACTCCAGACGATCTGGTTCTATACTATAGAGTTTGACCGTAAGTTGGACGTACCTGTGAGGCATCTCCCTTCTCCAGACACTAATTAGAACTAGTCGTTGGTGTCGTCTTGTTTTCCACCGGACTTGTCGTGTTCCTTCTTCCCTTTGATATTGCGTCGGACGCGCCTTATGGATGGGGAACGGCCTACATCATCGCAATGATCATAACTGGAATAGCGGTTATTGTTATCTTTGGTTTTTATGAGGCGCTTCTTGCTCCGACCCCTATGTTCGATTCCAAAATCCTTTCTGACCGAACAGTCATCGGCGCTTGTGCTTTAGATGCAACCTACCAAATCTCGTACTACTGCTGGAACAATTATTTCACGTCGTTCCTCCAAGTAGTCAATGATCTTGGAATCGCTGAGGCTGGCTACGTCAATAACACTTTCAATGTTGTTTCCGGCCTACTCCTTTTCTTCGTCGGCTATCTGATTCGCAAGACCGGTCGCTTTAAGTGGCTTCTATATATAGCTGTGCCGCTCTATATCTTTGCTCAGGGGCTAATGATCTATTTCCGCCGCCCCAATCAGTCGGTTGGTTACCTCGTCTTTTGCGAAGTCCTTATTTCCATCGGAGGAAGCATCTTTATTATCGTCGAGCAGCTCGCCATTCTCGCCGCAGTCGAGCACCAACAAGTCGCTTCGGCTCTAAGCTTATTATATGTCGTTGGCACGGTGGGAGGGTCTCTAGGCGCCACCATTTCCGGCGCGATTTGGACCAACACTTTCGAACAGGCGCTTGAGAGAAAGCTTCCAGCTTCGTCCCTCCCGGACATAGCTGATATATATGGAGATTTGACTACACAGTTGAGTTACCCTGTCGGGAGCGCTACGCGATTGGCAATTCAAAACGCCTATGCTTATGCCCAAACTCGGATGCTTGCTGCCGGAACTGGAGTCATGGCTCTGTGTCTCATTTGGATTTTGTTGATAAGAAATATCGACGTCAGGAAGGTCGAACAAGTCAAGGGCATGGTCTTCTAATGTAGATATCACTAGACTTCCCGCCTCAATACTCCAATGAAGTGTATGCCACAAGCGTTATGATGATGACAAGCCCGTCTCTTCCCAGGTAATCAGCAACAAGGTTTGTTATGAGTTAACGTCCTGTTCCAACAGAACCATGCGCTGTAGCCGTTATCTATATGGGGCTTGTCAGGAGAACCACGTGCTCCGATTAGTAAAAAGTCGGTAGCTGAAGTGGTGATATAACTCGATCACGAAATGACGCAGCCTACTGGACAACCCAGTTAGACCGCCGTCTATCTTCAAGCACGGTTAAACACCTAGCTACAAGCACGGATGACATGAATTATCCCACGCATCAGTGCTGATGCTTGTACACGGCTCTCTTCAACGCGGGGTACCTTGTAGTGTCACCATGCACTACCCCAACTCTCGGGTCTACTTTGCTGGCGCCGGGTGCGTTATCGCGATGCCGACGGCAAATCATTGCTCATCTGGCTTTACACGCCGAACCACTTGGTATTCATACTAACCCGTTCGTTATACCCCGCTAAGAAAAGATTCGTGGTGTGAGAAACTCAAAAGTCTACCTTTGAATACACTCCGACAGGATAGAGTAAACTACGCACAAAGATTCACGGCTAGACAGATCTCGCGTTCAATTATGGCAAGCAATAATACTAATCCTAATAACCAGTCTAAAGAAGAAGAGCGCCTCGAGAGCGGCTTAGCTAAACGGGAAAATGAACTGGAACAGCGGCTCGGCGACTCTAAACACCTTGACGATGCTGGGCCAACTCTAGAGAACTATGCTGCCATTATGGCTACTAACAGACCGAACCCACGAGGGCCAGGCTATCTTAGACTGTATGGACTCGCGGCAACTATATTCCTATGCTCTACTATGAGTGGTCAGTTACCAAGTCAGTATTGCAAGAAACGTGCCTAATACTGAAGCAGGATTCGACAGCTCGCTCATGGGCTCGATCAATGTCAGTACTCAATTTCCAAATCACCAAGCTTCTAATGATTATTCCTATAACCCTATAAATATCTTTATACGCTGATACAATGTCGCAGGCTTTGCCTAATTACACAGAGTATTTCGGGTTGCCAGCTACTGGAAATGCGGCGACTGGAATTGTGTTTGCCATCTTCCAAGTACGTATCACGACAGAAGAAACAAGTGAATTACATACAGGAGCTAATGAATAGCCAGATTGGGCAAATTGCTGGCGCTCTGTTTGTATGGTTGATAGACTGGTACGGTCGAATCTGGCACATATTCTTCGGTTGTCTCGGTGTCGTTATTGGGACCGTCATTACAGGTTTGGCTACAAACCTGCCTACATTCATTGGAGGGAGGTTCTTACTCTCATTCTTTGCGACCCTAACTACAACTGCAGCGCCGCTATATCTGGTAGAGATCTCACCCGCCGCGTATCGAGGAACGATTGCTGGAACATTCAATACTTTCTACTATGTCGGCTCTATCCTAGCAACATCTTCTGTCTATGGCTGCCATAAATATCTTGCAGACCAAGGGAACCTGGACTGGCGCATCCCCATCTGGCTCCAAGCTGTCTGCGCTGGTTTAGTTCTCTTGGTTATCAAGTTCTTCCCGGAATCGCCTCGTTATCTCATTCTCACCGACAAACACGAGGAGGCAAGACAGATTATCATTAAATATCATACCAATGGCGACCCGGACCATCCTCTGGTAGAACTACAGATGAAAGAGATGCTTCATAGTATACAGGGGACTCAAAGATCGACATGGAAAGATTTGTTTGATTTGAAGGTACTTGTCGAGACGAGGTCGAGTCGCTACAGGTTGATGCTTAATATGGTATTTTCGTGGTTTGCTCAGTTTAGCGGGAATAAGTAAGCACTCTTTTACTAAGCTCTACCTTCGTATCATATGAAGCTGAACAATGAGTCTAGCATCATATCGTATTATCTTCCGGTAATGCTAGACGCAATTGGTGTTACGGATACAAATACCAAGCTGGTAAGGCCACGAGACTAAGCCCCATATTCTATCTTTCTTTCACAATACCAGTCTTTTAATGTGAAGAGTTTATTAACATGAATATTTTTTCTTGCAAAGATACTGAATATCATCTACTCGGCCATTGGTTGGATCTTTTCTACATGCGGTGCTCGCTTACATGATGTCGTTGGTCGTCGTAAGGTAAGTAATTTCAGGAGATCTATGTTGCCCCGTAACAGGTCCCTAGCATCTGATCTGCTCTTTGCGACACCTTGGCTTCCTAGATCAAGTCACACTCCAAGTTTATTGTATCATTTCAAAAACCGGAGCGTCAATCACTTACTCACTGAATTCGCAGATGCTGATGGGAAGTACATTCGGCATGGCGCTCTGTCTTGCACTGGTAGCGGCCGGGAGCGCTGGCAAGATTGAATATAACAACAATGCCGGAGCGACTTTATCTATCGTGTTTATATTTGTATTCGGTGCTGTCTTCTCGGGAGGTTGGTCAATGCTGTCTTATCCTCACCTTTGACCTTGCTAATGTTACTACAAGCGTTCACTCCGATGCAGCCAGTGTATCCTGCCGAAGTTGTCTCGAATAGAATGCGAGCGAAGGCAATGGGTGCTTATAAGATCACATCAGGTGCAGCGGGCTTCTTGAACACGTTCGTGGCCCCTATTGCTTTATCTAGTGTAAGTGTTCCCGGATACGGCGCCAAATCTCTAGCAAACTCACCTTCGTAAATAGATCGGATACTGGTTTTACGTTTTCTTCGCGTTTTGGGATACTTTTGAATTCGCATTCATATACTTCTTCTTCGTTGAGACGAAAGGCCTGACGCTTGAGGAACTGGATGAGTATGTCTCTCCTATTATTGCCAAGAAACCCGTTGATGCCCTCTTGATGCACCTACTCTTACTGTTTCGAGACACTGTCCTTACTATTCTTCCAAATCGCACCGTTTGCGCCAAGGCTAACTTGAATCAGCATCTTCGAGTCCGACAACCCGCGTAAAGCCAGCTTGGACGCAAAGAAGAGGCTGCAAACAGTGTATAAAACATCTGCAACGAGAGATAAGGCCGCTGTATAGAAATTGGGGCTTAGGGTATTACCGAAAATGAAATCTTGTATCTGATCGGTATGACATGGTGCTCTCGTTCATCTCCACCAGCCCCAATTGGTTCAGAAACGACTAACCCCGACAAAGAATAGTCCTACTTACAGCTATTCTACATTTTCAACATCCTCTTTTCTAATAATAATACAGTATATTCTCTCTATCAAGTTCTAAATGAGAGGCGACTACTAGTAGGGCGCTGCTAGTGCTTTCATGATCTGCATGTATAATCAATATGAAAATATACTGCGGGTGTTTTTCATCTATCAGAAGATGCTATTATTATGTTGGATGGATCCTGTCATACGGATGGATTTTACCGTATGACTGTTCACCGTCAGCAGCTCGAGTTGACTACGTTAGAGCTGGCGTGAGCACATATTGGTTGAAAGGCCAGAGAGGCCTGAATTATTTTATAAATGGCAGAGAAGTACTCTATAGCAGATATTAGTTCACCAGCTTTCTGGGTGTCCAGTTTTTCAATTCCAAAGTTGGTCTACCATGTATCCCTCCATATGGGCTTTGCTGGCTTTTGCCAGCACTACCACCCTGGCTACGCCAACACCTGCGGTTCACACAGCAAAGTTACCTCTCCCAGCGCACACGATATTTCAACTCAGCGATAAACCCCCGACAAGCTGGTTTGAAAATATTGCCGTCCGTCGAAATGGTGATCTTCTCGTGACCATGTTGTCACCTAACGCTTCCGTCTACTCCATTCAACAACCATTGTCAGGCTCACCTAAGTCATCTATAATTAACATTGAGAATGCCACCGGTCTGCTTGGTATTACCGAGACGGCCCCCGACGTGTTCGCTGTCGTGGGTGGGTTGTTTGGCGACCTTGCCGTGCGTAAGTTGTTGCCTAGGATCATATCCTGTATCTGGTCTTCTTTCCGCGATAATAGCGGACTTATTTAGCGCGGAATTCGCTTCTAATATACTAACTTTGTTTGTTTGTAGCTGTGCCGGGAAGTATGTCAGTCTGGGAAGTTGATGTTACGGGATCAGAGCCGAAGACTCGACTTATCGCCAATGTACCTGAAGCGGGAATTTTCAACGGTGCGGCCGCCGTATCTAGCTGCTCGTCATCCGCCGTCCTAGTTGCGGACAATGCGCTCAATTTAGTTTGGCGGATCGACCTAAAGACTGGCGAGTACGAGACAGCAGCTGAAGTTCCAGAGATGAAAGGAGTAGCCAACGCTAGCGTCCCACTGGGTGTCAACGGCTTGAAGATTCGCGGCGAATACCTATATTTCAGCAACAGTAACCTTGCTTCTATCTTCCGATTGCCCATCGACGAGCGTGGTGTAGCAGCCCAAGAGGCCAAAGCAGAGTTGGTTGCGAAGCTCGATGCTCCCTTTATGGACGATTTTCTCATTGATGAGGAAGGGAAGTACTGGGGTGCCACCAACTCGGGCAACACCGTGGTGGTTGCTAAAGAAGGTACTGGGAGTGTCGTTGTCGCCGGGAAAGCTACAGAGCTCACTGTTGCGGGAGTTACAGCTTTGGCCCTAGGTCGGACGGAGAAGGACAAGAATATTGTCTACGCGGTTACGGGTGCTACTGTCACTAGTCCCGTCAATGGAACGGTGTCAGAGTCGGCGAAAGTGGTCGCCATTGATAGGGCTGGTTTCGAATGAACGTGGCATGTCGCCGGAGGAGACTACGTAATCCTGATGAGAAAGAGCATAGATGAGCAGTAAGGGACTTATAGAGCATATATAATAGAGATTACGAAGTTGAAACAGTGAACTAAATGTAAGCTGTGCTATATCCATGGAACAACCCGATGTCGCATCACTTATAGGCTCCTCCGCTACCACAAGCGTGTCCAACACATTTCATCTATGCATGAAACAATTGTTTTAGTTAAATCGTGAACCTTTTCGGCTTCAAACCCGTTCACAAATGGGCATGTTATAAGTATAGTATCACATGCTGGGGGACACTTTACTAAAAATAAACTCAAACCAATCACCCTTTTTGAAACGGGCGACAGAGACTACTGTCGCTATCAGTGTGTCCATATAATTCTTATCAATAATGCAGCTTGGGTAACGCAGGGCCTCTGGGGCTGAGGCTTTCCCACCCGGTTCTGTAACTCCAAGATGAGATGCAAACCCATGCAGTCGGGATTGATTGCGCGCGAGGCAAGCAGTATCGTACTATGCAACAAACAAATGGAAACAATGTGAATACGCGTTCAGAACAATGGCTGGGCATGATTTGGAGCGTTTATCGCAGCTTTGGGGCTGGTCGGAGCTCGACGCGAAATGTACGCTATGCAGGAGGCCTCTCTCATCGTGAATTGAGTTATGACAGGGTGGCGCTGTGATACTGTAAGGAAGAGGAGCACTGCCCTTGCAGTCAACAGAGCTCTAGTCTAACTAGACTTGACACCACCATAGCCACTACCATACTTACCCTAACTCTATGTAAGCTATTAGGGGTCCATCTGATGATGCCAAGTTCTCGCAAGCCGTTCCCGCACTTGTGCGAAATCTAGTGTAATAGCTGGGGGCCATTTATAATAATTAGTACGTAGTAATGCAGCTACCTAGAGGTAGTAGCCCAGAAACCAGTGCAGGATACCTAGAGTGGGATAATCTGCTGTTGTCGTCTGAATATCGGCTTCATTTCCGAAATTCTATAAACTGTCTACAAAGTCAACGCTGTTAATTAGGTTCTGTGTTGTTTTCGGGTTGTCTTGTTTTTTCTCTGGAGCTGTCCATCCCCTATTCTATCCACCCGTATTTCCGCCCAGAGGTCCATGTCCGGCTGAACCGAGCCACAAATTGCATAAGCCCATGGTAGAAGTTGGTCCAATCAGATACCGTCGCGTCCTTGCACAGCCACGAAAGGACCGCTAGACCGAGCTTAACCGATTCGAGAGCGGGGAACTCGTAGTTTCCGACCCCGTTTTTCTGCCCGCCGAAAAAGTGGGCTCTGAAATGGTCAGCGGCGAGCGGCTTCCCGTCCTGAAACTGAGCGAGACTCTCTTGACGCCCATCGGCATGATCGTCTGCCCACCTCGCATCACAGGCCAGAGGTGATTTGCTGCAACAAAGCAGACCAAACCGCGTTTTACTTCAACATCCACTACCTCACTCTATTACTGCACATAGTTTCACATATGTCAAGGGTCGTACCCGTTCTTCGCTTGTGTAAGCGTCACGAAAAGATGTGGGCGAGATGTACAGGTCCGAGCGAATGAAGCATGCTGTATGTGCGCTGTAGTCCTCGGGCTATTACCACGCTTAGAGTTGCACTCTCAGTAACAGCCCGTTCTCCCAGTCGTTCGGAGTTTGTGACTCGAAAAGGCCGGGCTTTTTCTCTATCGTCATTGGATCGGTGCTCGACACCGCCGTGCTGTGCTTCGCAGAGAGCAGCCTGGTCGGGGTCTGCGGCGCCAAAATGACCGATCTTGTGTAATTGTGTTTGAGTTTGTTCAGCCGACTACTCTCAATCAATACCGCTGGCTAACCAGTAGTACCGATAGTTCGTGGGTACCGCAACTGTATGTAAGCAGTGGTGGTGGCTGTAAAGAGCCCCAGCAGATCCGGTTGGATGATTCTGTGTCTCTTGGTGGCTAGACTAACCCTTGGGTGATACCTAATGTCGTGGTGGCCCTCTACTACCCCGTTTATTTTCCAGGCTGCCATTTAACAGCGAACCACAGCACGATCTTTGTTGCCGGGAGCTTTCGAGTATCTTCATGTTCTTACTTACTTTACTACCAGGCTTCTTTTTTAGAAGCTGCCTAACAGTACTAACATCTAAAGCGGAGCGCCGCCGCATGAAGAATAACTCAAGCCGCAATGCCGACGAATCCATACTACACGAACCGGTAGTTAGCATAGGTGTATAGTGAATATAGCTGTACCATGCCCGTTGCTATGCCTCCTGTAGCGATAGCAAGTGTGCATAAGGCGTCGTACCAAACTATATGGAGTACTAGTGGAACTGGAGCTCGAACGGAATGTGGGAGGAGTGTGCCTGTAATACTGCATATAATTGATCGTCAAGCACTTACTGATACAACAGAGGTGAGCCAACACCCAGCTACTGCTGATCACTGTGCAGTTTACTTCCCCAGCAAGCATCCGGCCGCTTGCAGGCGTACCCCAATTGGTATTTCAAGTAAGTTCTCGATACCCAGCGGCCAAGTACCATTACTGAAACCACGCCTTTACAGAGTACACGCACGGAAAACTGATGTCGCCTGTGCTATTGTGTAGATGAGGACATTTAGGTATTGAGGTGCTATATACCTAGACACCTCACGATGAGTACATCGCAAATTACACCCGCTCCTTTTCAACATCTGCAATGTTTCGATTTCTCCCATTATTATTGTACTCGTATTCATAGTTGGAACACGGCATCGTCATCATTTACACCGCCCTCATTAGTAGGTATAGTAACCTGAGGCATGCTTTGCGTTATCGCGAAGAAAGGAGATGGCTATTGGATAGTAAGGCTTAGGAGAGGAACCGGGCTTCGTCATCCCTGGCTATATGTACCTACCGATATCATCCTAGTACTGAATAAAACATACTAGGTAGCTTTAGAGGGTATGCAGGTACTGGGGTTCCCAGTGGACTGCACCAGTGCCTACGGGAGCTGCTTATCAAATGTAAAAAGTCATGATAAACCCTCAATAGTCGTTTCAAAGTCTTCTCTCAACCATCTACTACTAAGCGGGTTTAACAAGGTTGAAAGTGCTTGGAGTTGAAATGGATAGACTAAGGTTCAGAGAGACATTCCATTCAATGATGCTTTTTTAAAAATCCCTTACTTGCAATTATTGAAATGGGCAACTGCTTCCATAGGAACCCCCCGGCCTTTTTAGCCAGTACAGAAGCTGCCTAGATAGGTAGTCCATCTCGGCCCCTCCCAAAGAGCTTACGCGTCCTTTCCTATCCAAGACCCGACGGAGAGAAGCGCCAAGCCACCCAGAGGTCCAGATAGCTAGCGCCGTTCAAGGTCGGGCCCAGTTTGAGTGCATGGTCCATGGTCGATGCCTGCAGTTGCCAAAGACCTGCCTGCGCCTACCACCCGGTCGCCCTGTGCCCTGATCTCCCCGTCGCAGGTGTTCTATTGTCCGACACTAGGTGTTCTTTAACACGCAACCCCCGAGCGATCTGCGTGTCCTAGAGTTTCTGATCCCCTTTCCCTCTTACAAGCCTTACAAGCTGGCTTGTACACACCAGTATCGTCACCGAGGCCACCCACAAAGGCCTCTACCGTCAACAATCATCATCACCACTGCGACAACGGTTCTAGCCGGAGCGTCAAGTTAGAAACACTCATTTATTTCTTTATTTTTCGCGATACGCCACGACTGACGAACATCGTCATCGCCGTCGCCCGCCGTCCCTCGCCGTCCAGCGCCAGTCGACCTATGGCGGCTCCGAGTCAACAATCCGCGTCGACGGTGTCGTCGCAGGGCGATCCACTCGAGCTATTGGACTTATCCGAGTACGATGGCGGGATGTCATACCAGTCGCCCTCACTGTCGCCGTCTGCGACGAACAAAATGCAGTTCACCCGGTCAACGGCCGGCATCGCGACGACGCCCGCAACTCTGCAGATAAACCAGGTGCTGTCTGGGCCGAGCCACGAATACGACCAGTATAAACAGCAGACGCCCTTTGTCCCTGGCGCTGTGGCCAATACCCTGGCTATCAACGAGGGTCATGTTCAGATCCCCGGGTATAATCTGGAGTATATCAACCCCGGCGAGGAGTTGTTTGACTTCAACTCTACTCAGACCTCGATGACGCCGTCGACGACTATGGACCTTGATTTCGACTCGTCACCAGCCGATCCCTTCTTTTTCTCGTCAGCACCGAACATCAACCCACACACTCTCACCTCGCCCTCTCCCACAAGCGCCAGCACTGTTGGGAGAATGTATCCAGGTATGCACCAGCGCGCCGCCCTGGCCAAGGCTCAAGCACAAGCACAGCACCAGCGGCAGCAGCTTGAATATGCTCAACGCCAGCATGGCCAGCAGCGCCGACAACAACAACAGCAGAATAAGCCACCTCGGCCAAAGGTGGCCGAGCCAGCAGATCCAATTGTTGAGCAGAAGATCACCCAGCTGCTGAACTCGATGAGGTCGAAAGTGAACACGGCGGAGACGGAGGATAACTCGCCGCTCCTTCAGATCACTCGTGCCAAGAAAGAGGAGGACGAGATGGATGAGGATGAGCGTTTGCTTGCCAGCGAAGAAGGCAAGAAGCTCAGCAGCAAGGAGCGACGCCAGCTCCGGAACAAGGTTTCTGCTCGCGCGTTTCGCTCGCGGAGAAAAGGTTGGTGAACTATTGAGAAGACCGCAAGATGACGCAGCTAACTGTTTCTCCATAGAATACATTACTCAACTCGAGTCTGAAATTGCCTCGAAAGTCACTGAAAACAATGATCTCCGCGCCGAGAACCAGGCCCTTGCAGACGAGAATAAACGCTTGTCTGAGCTCACGCGTATGCTGCTGTCATCGTCATCATTCTCGACTTTCCTCAACGAACTCAGTTCGAATCCATCTGCTCTTCCTCAAGCGCAGCCCCAAGTAGAACAGAGACAGCCTGAGCCCACGCATGTGCCAAAGGATCCTAACCCCTATAATTCCGTAAACATGGGAGGGCAACAACAAATCGGCATGGTCATGATACCAGAACACAATATAGACTTCCCAATGAACATGAATACTGACGGCTTATTTTATCAACCTCGAGTCTTCACTGTTCTTCAAACACCAGAGCTTCCCGAACTCAACACCGATGCTTTAATGGGCAAATCGTCCAACTTCGTAGGCGAGTCTCCTGTATCAGACAGCGAGAAGGCTGATGTTCCATCCCTCGAGGCACCCATTCCCACCATGGTTGAGAAGTCGCAAGTTGAGGTGGCTACAGAACCTGCCTCCGCTGAGAAGCCCTCCCCAAATCTGGACGGTGATATTTTCGACGATGATGGCGATTCTATCCCATCACAACATCCCCGTGAGCTTGATACCGATGGGCTTTCGGTCATCGATATTTTCGGCGGTATCGAACCAGAGAAGGCATTTGCCCGTTATGACCTAGTTGATTCTTCAGAAGACGAGAAGGTAGCCAGCATGGCTGTGAGGCGTGTAGAGCGTCTCGCGGCTGATCTGGCAGCTACCATTTCCAGGCTGGAGCGCCTAGACACTGGGCTGTGAAGCAATTCACTGAGACCATCAATTTCGTGTCGCATTTTCTATTCTACATTCGGGTTGCAGTTGGCAGTTTGGCGTTTGGGAGGGCAAATCACGCGTGTCGTTTCGAACAATTGTTTGGCTCTTGCATATAGTGCGAGCGTGATGGCGAACCAGGAAGTGCTAAGGGGCAACAGGGGTGTCTGTGTAAAAAGTACCGACCATAAGTATTTACAGATCGAATGAATAGATGGAGTCTAACAAGGCGTACACTCGGAACAATATGTGCCACCATGGCGAGCTCACGATTGTGGGCTTGATCTCAAGGATCCAGAATATCAAAAGGGCATTTATCAGGTTTCCTATAATGTTAGGTGGATTAGAAGTAAGTCACCTATACACAAAGTTAAGGGGCAATAATAATATTTTATTCCCGTCTTTGTTGGTTATTATAATTCTCCACAGTCGTAACTCTAGTCTCCAGTCAGCCGACCCTACAAACATTGGTATTCAAACACGAGTGATTCGCTTTTGAACGAACATTGTGTTGCGATAGGTTAATTTTGTGTCGAAGCTATTGGGCAATCGAGGGTAGAGCGACTTTTAGAGGTTGTACATAAACTTCTCTGCGCTGCCCATCGAAAACAATTGCCTCGCAGGAGATAGCTATATATTGGATAGCATGCACGATGTACAGGCTTATGTGCCAACATTTTCTATGAGAAGGATTATTAGCTTTTGAGGCTAACTCACCATTACTCTTAAAACGTTTTTGGCGTTAGGCCTGCTTCCCTCTACCTCGAGAAGGTGAAGGGCTTGTAATGAAGCTTATATCAAGATATAGCTTTACGGAGTTTCTTTTTGAGGTTATGATACTACTATCATAACTCTATATATATATGTATCAGAAAACTTGATAACAAAATCGGACCCAGGAATCGTTTTGACTTCCAATACGATCTTCTTCGATAGCAGTGCTTTTTCATGGCTAGGTCTCTAGCCAGCGTTTCTTTCGGTCCTCAGGGTACCAGTAGCCGTCGACGAATAATACAGAAATGGTCGTCATGCAGGATGCGAAACGTTGGTGATTGTTCAACTTTCAAGTCTCATATTCGGCCTTCAGGTATCGAGCGGGGTGCGATGATGTGCACGATGGTTTACGGCGCTGCGGGTTGGCTCACGGACACTGCCCTGTTGAACTCCGGTGACGACGACATGTGCCGCTTCCCTGGCAGATACAGACCGAGGTACATATTAAACCCCCAAAAGTTAACATTTACAGGGATTCAGTAATATGCCGGCTTGAGGCTTTGTTAAGCTCCTGCTGGACTGGCAGGGCCTCCAGGGTCTGCAATGCTTCTAAAAGCTCGGTTGGTAATTTATATTCGAAACCGCTCAATCATCTCGCTCTCGTCGTCTTCACTTTGATCTCGAAGTAGACGGGTTTCAATGTTTCTGATTCAACTGTTCTGGTCTTTCGTTAAGCGGCCACAGTGTCTCTCTAAGACGAACTGCTCAGGTCTAGAGTACGCAGCATGTACGATAGAGACGACATGCCGTCTTACACCTCTCGCCCGCCGGTAGCACCGAGCCGGTATCGAAGGAAGCAAAGCTTTCAGAGCTACCAGAGTAGTTACAGTAAGGCAAGTCAAGGCCTTAATGATAATCCTCGAAACATCGTGAGCCCATACGAGTATGGGCCGGTCAATGAGCATAATTTACTGGACTACAACCATGTTCCGGACGACCAAAGCGTCGGGTTCTGGCATCCTAAGATGAAGGAAAAGAGGAAGCATGTCTTTATACTCTGGATCAGAACAAGTAAGTACCTCCTAAGCCTCATAGGAGCTTCGATGTTGATACCGTCTCTCAGTCCTCATCCTCACGGCATTCACATTTGCCGCGCTGTCAATGTTCTAGGCGGTGTTTTGCAATACGCATAACAACTTGCGTAACTTAGAGGTGCACGTTGTCGACTTCGACAGCCAAGTCGCGCCGTACAATAAAGTCGAGGCACTGGTAGGGCCGGTGATAACGAACCTGACGCGGAGAATACATTCGTCATCATTGCACGAGTCCCTGGGCTACCGTATTGTTGCCCCATCTGGGTATCAATACAGCCCGATGGCCGTGCGCAGGGCCGTCTATGACTGGGACGCCTGGGCGGCGGTCATCATCAACCCGAACGCGATATCGGCGCTGCTACATGCTGTTTTGAATGGTGACTCCTCGTATGATCCTACCCGGGCTGTCTAGTATATCATCCAGACTGCACGTCAGGAGAGCACGACGAATAATTATATTGTGCCGCAGCTGCAAATCCTGATGTCCCAGTTCGTGACTCAATTTGGCGCTGCTTGGAGTAAGATGCTTCTTACCAACTCGTCTTTTTCCTCCTTGGTTATGGCGGAGGCTTCGGCTGCTGTGAGCCCTGGTATTGTTCCTCGTAAGTAGTCTCGCAGCTCTTCCAGAATAATTACTTATGTGTCACGTTCATAGCTGGGCGGCGATAGCTGACTTCTACGTGCCGCAGTCAAGATTGACATCCGGCCGTTTGAGCCCTCGACTGCTACTCCGGCCGTGACAATGGGACGTTTCTACTTAATCGTCGTGTCATTCTTCTCTTTCTCACTTCTGCTGCCTATTCATAACGTAGGTCCTCCATAGCTCACATTGAAATTCCATACTATAATTCCTCTTATCTCTCCTTTCTTACTGTCTGAGATACAAGAGAATAGACTTTATATCCACGAAGACATCTACATATGTTTGCCAGCCATCCCCGGATCTAGAAATACATACAACCCCAAGGGCACCCACCACTGCATTTTGGCATCTGATCATATGGCGCTGGGTCACCACGGTGGTCTTATACCTATTCATATCCCTAGCATACTCGTTAGTATGCGTCGCCTTTGGCGTGCCACTGTGGCAACCCTCAGGATCCGCGCCAGAGGCGACTACCAACGCAACAGCGCACGGAGCGGTATCCTTCATCATCTTCTAGCAGGTCAACTTTCTCGGCATGGTGGCGCTGGGGCTTGCGAGCGAGAATGTGGTCATGGTTCTAGGACAGCGTTGGGCGCCCCTGTGGCTTATATTCTGGATGATTACAAATATCTCGACGGCCTTCTACACCATGGAGCTCGCACCCGCCTTTTTCCGCTGGGGACGCGGCTGGCCACTACAACATGTCGTGCAGGCCTCAAGACAGATCATCTTCGACCTCAAGTCCGAGATCGTCCTCAATTTTGGCGTGCTCATGGCCTGGGCCGTCATCAACACCGCGCTCTTCCCCATCTGCTGTGACTTCATGCGCTGGCGCACAAGAAAACAGCAGAAAGAGGCTCTGAAAGCCAACAGCAATCAGTATCCGGCACGTCGTCCAGCCATAACTGAACAGGGGTTCCCTAAGAATGGAGTGATGAACAAGCGAGGGCGAAAAGAAAATTTGGGCAAATGAGAAGGACGTTTCTGGGGCTAATATGTAGCTTCAGGTAATGACTGATGTTCCAGCTTTTCAAGGTGGCAATAACCCGTATAATGCCTGTTTATTCGCCTCGAGTTTGCGCTGTTCTGATGCAGATTCGGGTCATTTCTAAAACGTCCCCTTGACTTTCTAAGGGATGAGTAATCATGTGGGGAGTTTGCTCCCTTTGTAACACCTTGCTTTCGACTTGCCTCCTGTCTTACAACTCGGATTGACAGACCATGGCTCACAACCAATCGTTGGCTTAGATGTTAGTATACCTGGGTATATATGTCAAAAATCAGATCGGACGTTAACGGGTCAAGACTTGTGGCTTGGTATTGTTATTGTCTGAAATGCTTTTTTCACGCTTCTTGTATCTTAAAACCCTTCGGGTTCCGAAGCATGTTAGTAGGATCATCACGGCGCGCTAAAATTCCTGAGGATGATCTGATAAGAGGCCATCGTTATCGTGGGCTTACAAAGGAGATGCCACCAAGCAAGCTGAAGTGAATCGGCCGCCCTTGTTGTAGCACGGGCTCTGAAAGAGGATTGGTTCGGCGGGCACCATCGAACGAGACGAGTCGGTGTGGACGTCACACTTGCGGAGGGAGGCAGGTCGGCAGGTACTCAGTAGTTAAATTCTTCCAGAATCTTTTATTAACCCGTATTGGCTAATACAGTTACATCGGCACTACACTACACTCTTTCCCGCCGCCCTGGTTCGATCGCGGGTAAGTTTGTGCCAAGTGCCTGTATACGACCTACCTGCTACGTATTGCTACAATACGCATACACTATTCCCAGTCTGTCACGATCACCATCTTGCCGTGTTTCTAGCTAGTGTGGTTGCGACTCGGATCGTGGACTGGATCGTGAGTTTGCTCGGATTCGCGTTCTAATTGCATACTTGCCTATGTACCTTGCTCCGTACCTGGAATAGGTGCCTCGTAGTTATTTGCCAACACTGCATATTCTAGCCGATTTCGGAACCGAAATCAAACAAAATCTGATTGCGTGGTAGGATCCCAGTTATGTTTCGGAGGTGCTTGTTAGTGTACACTTCACTACATCACGCTCCCTGGACCCATGTAAGGGATGATTTATAAGGAGAAACAGGTGGTCTAGGACATGCTGTAAGAGTTCAGAACAGGCTGGCTGTGCCTTAGGGTGCCCACCTGAACACATCCGCATATTGGGGTACTTCTGATTTTCGTGATGGAATCAAAAAAGTGTGATATTGATCATATTGTTCAGTATGTACCTGCTTAGTACAGTATAGTAAAAGAGTTGGATGACAATAAGAAATCCCATTTCTTGAATCATGCACGCCGCCTCTACTCGGAGCCTACATGTATCATCTACAAGCTACGGCAGGTCGATAGGGAGTTAGTGTCCCTTATTAGTGCTAGAAGCAAGGAGGTGCAGGTTTGCTACAGCCTACGGGACTCTCGCATCAACCCCCCGACCCCCTTATTCTCGGCATGCAGTTAGGTGCCTGTAGTGCAGACGCTACTCACCGGGACCCCCTGAACAAGCCCTAGACGAGGCGGCGATGCAGGCAGGCCTACCCAGGGCGCGCCGGAGCTCTGCCAGGGGCCAATAGGGGATCTGGCAGATCTGACAGCACGCTAATATCCACTGCTCTCGCGGCCTACCATCGGTCCGTCCACCAGCCACAGCGTAACAATGGCACGAGCGACCCAGATCTACGCTTGTAATATTGCCTGTTCCGGGCAGGGACAGGTCTGCCCACCCGGTACTGTTACCTACCTACCAAGGCAATTAACGGCCGCCTTTTCCTTAGCGCGGGGCGCCAGAAGCCAGGAAGCCACATTTTTTTTTCCCTCTCGTAACTGAACGCGGAACTTCTTTGAGACGTTTTGATTAAAAAAAATAAAAAAAAATAATTTTCCAGCCAGCACACTTGGCCAACCGCCCTCGCGACACACGACACACCCTCCAGCAGCACGGGGCTTGGTCAATTGGGACAAAACCGGGCCATTATCACCCAGTACTCAGGAGCGAGAGAAAGCCAAAGAAAGAGGGAGCGTGTGAGAGATAGAGATAGAGACAGAGACTGTTGTTATTGCAGCCAGCCGATGCGGGTGCGGATGTAGAACAAAAGCGTAAGCGTTGGACGACACACGCAGCAGTTAGCAGCAGCAGCAGTGCAGCAGTGCAGCCAGACAGCAGCAGAACAACAACTCACCGGTTCCAACAAAAATTAGAAAGGCTGTCGTGTCGAGGTGTATCCCCAAGGCGGTGACCTGATCTCAGACCTGCCACCGACCTGACCCGGACCCATTCACGTCCAACCTGTGGAGAGCAAGCGAGAGAGAGAAAGCAAGAAAGACAGAGAGAGAGAGAGGCGCTCTGTGTGATCGATCGCACAACTGCCATGTCGTATCTGCCAACCAAACGACAGCGATCGAACACGTCGAGAGACTCCAGCAACGCAATCCCGCAGACGACCGCGCCGCCCCTGAGACAGCATCCGAACCACCCAAACCACCTCGCCCACGCCTCCCACACAAACCACCACCTTAACGGCAGCCTCGCCCTCTACCCGACAGCATCGACTTCGGCTGCGTACAGCAATGGCCCCTACGCTGCCGCTGCCGCGCCACAGCCCTCCGCGGCCCCTTCCGCCCACCACCAGGCCGTTACCTACGCTTCGTACTCGGCCGGCCCGGTGACGACGCAGCACAACGGCTACGGAACCGGCGGATACCAGAGCAATGCCTCGCCCGCCGCTTACGGCGCCTCTCCGTACAGTCCGCAGCACCAGACCAATCCCTATGCCGCCCAGTATACGCATGCTCAGGCAAGCCCGCAGCTGTCGCCCCATACGGGCCACTACGCCCCCTCTGCCCTCGGCGGCGTCCAGAATGGCAGCTACACCCAGACACATACGCACAATCCTCAAACCGCCGCGAGGATGACATATTCGCCCATATCCACGAGCCATCCCTCAGCCACATCCATCCTCGAATCAACGACACAGAGGAATAACGCTGCCATTGCTACGATACAAAGCCAGTCACAGCACAGTAGCCTTTCATCTTATGGGGACTCGTATGCAACGCACACCCCAACACATAGCGGCCAATATCAGACCGCATCGCCGTCGTATCCGGATCCTAGCATGACTGCACAGTATAGCCCGGCACCCTTACCGACCCCTCAGTCTCACGATGTTTCCCGTCACATGTCGGAAGACTTGACTGAGAATGATGATGAAGACGCCCAGGGAGAACCGGCTGACGAGTCGGCTGATGTACGAGCCCAAGCCCCATGAATGTCTTTTTTTTTCCTCTTGTCCAGATGAACATGCATTCTAACCCTCTAATCACCTTTTAGATGTACACCAATCCGGAGCTATCCAGACCAGTATCCTCAATACCAACGCCCTCAACCGACCAATCAAAGCCAGGGGAGATAAGCTGCTCTTGCAAGAAGGGCCGAGGCAAGAAGAAAGCCTGCATCTCCTGCGCGTGCAGCAAATATGGCCTTAGCTGTAACCCTGCATGCTCCTGTGGGGGTGCCTGCGGGAACCCCTTCACCGATCTTTCCGCCTTCTTTGGCCCCAGTGACACCTTCTCAAAGCCATGTGGAGCCAATCCGTGCTTCGCGACATGGCTAAGGAATCAACCTAACGTAGAGGAGCTAGACGTCGACCTGATGGTTGACATGTTGTTATCAGACGATGAATCATGGGCACAGATCCGTGAATACACAGAAGCGTTTCAGCAGTGGGAAGACCAATGGAAAAGAGCACGTGACGGTAAGAACAAAAAGAGCAAGGATGAGCGAGAACGGCTTGAATTCCAGCTTCTTCGCGGCGGTCTGGGCAATGCCTCACCAGACGACTTCTATGGCTTTCGGTACAGCTTCTGCCAAAGCCAGTGGGTCCCTGCGGACCTCTGGGATCACTGCCCCGAGTGTCGAATGTGCCGCTCTAGTGCTGAATGGCATTGTCCCAAGCATGATCGCTGTACCGAGAACCGCGTGTGTCCGAACTGTGCATCGACGACATTGCCATACCATCATCAGCAACAACAACAACAGCAGCAGCAGCAGCAGCAGCAGCAGCAGCAGCAACAGCACCGGCAGGTCATGTACTCCGGACAAGGTAACTAAGGGGTCGTCACACATACATAAAGCATGAGACATGAATTTCTCGCCAGATTTACGATAATTTCATCTCAACGGCGCATATGGGGGAATTTGGCAAATGGCTTAGCGGGCATTTGGCGTGAGCATAATGGCTTGTAGGTATATATGACTGCGGTGCCTAAATAGATCGGACGGACGGGGGCACTACCTAGACGAATGAAGCATCATCTACCGAGACACAGGTCTGCTCGGCATCAACATTAGGTGTAACCGTGATAGCTTGGACAGGACGAGTAGAACGTCTGGTCCACTGAGACATGTAGTTTAGCGGTGTGTTATAGAATTTACTCTAACAAAGTTTTCATGGGTACCTCTATGACACTCTCTGACCCTTGAAATCCAAAGGCGTCGCTGTCCGAGATGCGATGCTGAGATAGTTGGTAATAGTTCTGCTGACATGAGACATGTAGAGGAACGCTGGCACGTGTAGAGTCAGCCTTGAGGACTCGGCCAATGGAATGGTAAGGTAGTCATCAATGCATTTGGAGACGATAAAGATGAATGAAGGCGCTCGTATGAAGCTTTCGAGATGGGCATGTCCACAACTACCTGTGCAGTTTCGGCATCCATATGTACAATTTGAATTAAGGTCCGTCCGAGATCTTGTGCTACTCGTCCCGTTCCTGGTAGCATCACGAAAATGGAACCAATGGTCTTTTTCGTAGTGCTAGTGCTGCTTGTTTCCGCACCTTGGGGGGAAGCACAACCTGCTGTACGTCGTGCCTTCCTGTCCTCCCACCTGTCTGTCCTCAGCGAGTCAAACTTAAAAAGATGTATCTGGCCGTTAGTAGTCGATCGAGACCAGCAGGCACAAAGTCGATCAGCTACCTACCACTTACTTTAGGTAATCTAGATGTATACTCGGGTACCGGCTTCACGAGGAAGTTGACGATTACGGTAGTTCCTACCTGAGAATCTTCAGAGACCTGCTGAATGACGTCAATTTATAATTGGGTTAGTACATTCTCGGCAGATTCCCGGTGTTCTTTTATTAGTATAAGGTGCCTGCGAACTAGCAGACTGCCCGCACCAACTGTTGTATTCTCGATTGCCCATTCCCTTAATTTAGTTCGCAATTCCTTCTCGTGCGTCTTGACTCGCTGGACTAGACAGCTTACAGATCAACTTAGCTTGCCTTCTCTACACAAACCTCGCCTAACAGCGGTGACTACGTGTTTCATTCATCAGCCGCCGTTTCAATGGCGCTAGAAGCTTTGGCTTGGGGATGGGTGTAACACTCCTGCAATACCGTCGAAGGCGATCCCAGAATATCTATCTAGGTAGATATCAGTTTACCCGTTCCCATGAGAACCCTCGCGCATCCGTCAGCCACGTTCTTGTTGCTCCGCCCCTCGACAGAGTCGGGCGGGAAAATGGAAAATGGTAAAAATGGATATGTCGAGTAAAGGGCTGTTAGTCGACGAGCGTCCAGCTAGCTATTTAGTGACACCCACCATTGGGGGTTCAGCTAGCAAATCACGCACATCTGTTTTCTGTTGGCTCCCGAGATACAGCTGGCCTCGCCGCTCATAGGTCGTTGCAGTACCAGGGCTGCGGGAGTGGGCTACGAGAGAGGCCGGTTACGAGGCCGCCTAGCGATGTGCACCATTCCATGCGCCATCCAACCATCTCGACGACCGCCCGTGCTCCATTCGACCAGGAAACCAACAGCCATCTTTACGGCGCATTCTCACAAGTTCGCTTCTCCTCTCCAACATGAGATCGGAAGCGCTAGAGCGAGCAGCTTGCCGGCCAAGTTAGGCTCGCCCGCCATGTCGCAATGGAGTGAGTCCTGTGAGTCCAGGGCCGCTACTTTTGGAAACGTTTCGATAGTGTGACCTCTCATTCTATCCTCGTCCTTTGGGCCTCACAAGTTGTTTGCGTGTCCTCGTATCGTGTATTGATATTTATATGCGTACCCACGTAATCTTGTCCAGTCTGGTGTTTGTGCTGCGTTTCACTTTTTCGTGGGGAACGCTTATTCCTGGGACCACGGGTCTCAAAATTGTTTGCTAGAGCACAGAAAGCTCCCTTGCCGCCCTAGAGCTTGCTATTTGCTAGTAATCCAACTACTACAAGCAGCTATGGATCAGAAATCTGGGACATAGCTCGGCCGGGAAAAGCTGCAGTCTATATTTAATTTGGCCAACTTCTCTTGCCCATCGATGGCATAAGTCCATTCTTGATCCGCACTCATCAGGATTAGGTATCGAGGCAGGCCCAACAAGTGCCATTTTATCACATTAATGAATAGGTCCTCCTTATAATACGCTAGATGATCGGTCGTTATCAAGTCTGATAAGAACTGCTTATATACGGTACCGCCGCGCCGGATCACGCTTACTGCGTCCTCTCTCGTTCAGCCAAACTCGTACAATGGGGATAGATATGCCTGAAAAGGAGCCACTGTTCCTACAGTTGCCCGTCGAACTGTTTTTACAGATCTTAGAATACCTGGGCGTGGCCGATTTCCTCGCTTTCCGCCTGGTCTGTCGTCATATCGAGACCTTACTATTTGACTCCTTTCGTAGGGAGTTCTTCACCGAGCGGCGATTCTCTATCACGTTCCACAGCTTGACAGCCTTCGTCGACATAACGAGATGTTCACGGCTGAAAGACTGTTTAAAGCGCCTTACTATCGGGCTTGATCGTCTGCATACAACTGATGCCTTACCACGCTTCGCCGATCATTGGGACGACGCGAACCACACCATCCGAGATGAACCGCTGGTGAAGGCTGGAATTGACCCTTATAAGCTCGAAGCCCTTACTCGCGAGCAGAACTTTCTCATCAGCAGCGGCGAATTTCAGCTCATGTTAAGCGCAGGTCTTAGTAACCTGCCATATTTGGAAGAATTCAGCTTGCGAGACCGCAACGTTGCTAGAAAGAATAGCCGCACAGGAATGAAAGATCTTCTTATTAGTTACGGGTGGTCTCAAATACTGAGAGAAACGGGAATCGACTTCACGGGCACTGAGTCTCACCTTGATGATTATGACGACAGTTTCGTTGACATGGTCTTTTCAGCCACTCTCCTAGCGCTAGCTCGGAGTCAAATACAGGTGGACGTTCTAACAGCAGATATTTCTCGCGACAAGTTGGGTTTGTCGAGCTCAGCTTTCTCTATACCAGACTTTCTTCATCAGGACATCAACCCTACTCTTTTCAACCTTCGCTCTGTAGATCTATGTGTCAGCTTCATCCAAGTTCCCCTTGGCAGTTATTCCAACCGTTCGAATAGTTTCTTGAAGTGGCAGACCCATCAGCTGTTTGCTTTCTTACAACAGACGCCCAACCTGATCCGTCTGAGGATCCTATCAAAGGAGCAAGGATTCTTCGTGGATGGTATCGTGGGTTGGCTCGCCACCCTACTCGAGCCGACCGAATCTGAAGAGCACAGCCAGACCAATGGAGCACACCCTCCAATGGTGTGTTTCATTACATTGCATATTTCACTGTGCGATGGGGGCTAACATATCTGTAGGAAATCCCCGGTGACCCAAAAGCATTGATGCTTCCCCATTTTGAACACAGATTTCAAGCCCTCAGGGAGTTGGAGCTAGGCAATATGCAAGCGCCAGCTGGGACTATCTGCAAAATTCTGCGCTGTCTGTCTCACTCCTTGAGGCGCTTGACCTTCTGTAATATGGCACTGTGCGTCAAAAGCGGCGATGACGAACTCGATAATAATCCTCGGAAACCAAATGCGTGGAGCGCTGTCTTTCTAGACATGCGTGGATCACTAAAACTGGAGCAGCTTTCCTTGTCTTCTCTAGAGCATCACACGCCGTCATGCTCGCGACACAATGGCCATCGGGTTGCCTTCTTCCCTTCGAGCTTCGGAGTTCAGTCAGGGCCATCTAATGGTCTCCTGTACGTGTGGTCGCACCAGGGGACTGCTGATACTATTCGAGACTTTCTGGAGGAACTGCATTCCAAAACAATTATCTTGTGTAGAGAGTGCAAGAAGAGGAACGTGGGGTATCGGTCGGTCGAAGAAATTCTAGATCTGAACGCTTAGAGTGGGATAAATAGACCAGCGCGACATCAATTACAACCACGTTTCTTTCTAGCTAGCTAGACATTTTGGAGACCTAATGTGTTTCAATACACGCTGTCTTATGTTTCCTGCGACCGAGTTCTATTTTAACGCACCTAATATATAGTATTTTAGTCACAAAATCAAGTGCCATCGATACTTATGCTTAAAAAAACCTTCAAGTAACTAGTTGTACGAAGAGGCTATGGCGCTGCGAGACTTCTCTCGTACCTTACTTATTACATAGCACGTCTCATAGCGTGCCATTGACTTCATACTCGCACACTGGGTCGGTCACACCCAAAGCAAGCCGATCCGTGGGAGTACCACAGAAGTAACATGCCCGGCGAGGCACCCTCGGCATATGTATGTACCCTTCGGGTTGGCTTTGAGCATGCATGTTGTCAGGGGCGGTGTGCGTGTACCGCTGCAGCATGCGGCAACACCTGCATTTACCGAAAGTCACGAGGGGAGAATTCGGGTAAGAATTCGATTGTCTTGTCGCGTGTGGACTTTGTTTCCCTTGGATCTCGAGAAGGGTTTTTGAGAGTAATTCGAGTAGTTGGCGTTGTTCTTTTACTACTTAAGTATGCTTTATGAGAATATCGGCTAGCTTCCTTCGCGCGACACTGGTACTAGAGGAAATATCATGTAAGTCAGAACGGTTTGCCATTCTATAAACTGGAACATATTGAAACGCGTGGGGAAATTTGGACATTGTGATACAGTCCATCGCACAAAGACAATGGTCGGTTTAATGTTTCACTCAATAAGTCCTACGCTCCCGATCTGGGACTGAAGCCGTCTAATGGCTAGACGGTGGGTAGCAGCAGTCTAATAAGGAAAGTAAGGCTGAGGCAACGCGATGAGAGCCTAAAAAGCCAGGTTATCATCGTTCTAGTAGCCAGAAACCAGCCCCTTTCGAATTGCCAAAAGAGGTCATCGCAGCCATTTCCCAAATGGTCCTTAGTATTACTGACTACCTGCTTTGAGACGCTAAACATCCTATACTATTATAGCATCGGGAACATCACTAGCATTCATGGTTGTTAGTACCTAGCGTAGGTACCTATTTAAGACATCAAGCAGTCCTTAGAACCACTTTAGCCCTCACAGTGTTGCTGGCCATAGACGCCATTATTGACGTTGAGTCTTCGTGAGACAACCAGCATCATGAATGTTGCATATCATCACGTAATGGCATTCCCTCACTAGTTGTATTTCTCTATTACAAGCTTACATGGGCTTCAGGTCGCACCGGTCGAGACCCTTCCATGATACTACTTTGGGTAGGCAATGCCAAGAAAGGGCTTGTCTGTAGCTCGCGGAAACTTGCCATGGGTGGGGACTTTTGGGGTCCTATGCTCGCCATTGTAAGGTGATCGGCCCTCCCTCTGTTCCATGTCCTTCGGCATCTCATCACAGAGATGTAGAAGCAAATAAAAGCAAATAAGCCCCCGTTCGAGGGCAACTTTCCCCGACCATGTGGCCTTCAGACGATCATCTCCGCAAAAATCCAGTGATGGACTAAAGGATTAGCCCAATCTTCACTCTCTCATCGCGAAAACTTGACCATCGGCGGAGCGAGCGGCACGGGCGCAATGTCGTCGGCCGGCAAGAACAAAGCACTCCGAGGCTGCTGGACATGCAAAGGTAAGGTTGGTTTTGCAATTATCGGAAGAGCCGTCTTGCCGTCGCTTGTTGCTGTGCCTGCTGACTGATGGTAATCCCTTCTATGTAGACCGTAGAGTCCGATGCGATCGTGGGCTACCCAGCTGCGCCAACTGCGCGCGTGTGCAGCAGGTATGTCAAGGGTACGGCATGCGTCTCTCGTGGCCCAGAGACGGCGATACAAAGCGCGCCATGACCTGCCGAGTATCAAGATGTGCGGCGGATAGCCGCAACTATGCAGACATTGAGCTGGTGCACACCTCTTTCTTTGACATGGAGATGTACTACTATCTGGTTGAACTGCGCTCCAACAGCAAGTCTCCCCTGTCATTCGATTCGTTTCTCGTACCGATACTAATCAACATAAGCAGAGGTTGGCGACGGAGGCGTTATCCTGCCAAACAACTTGATATTACCGCCTCCCACGCCGTTACGGCCTGTTGATCTGAATGCGGAAGAACGAGAACTGCTTCGATACTGTGAGTACAGCTGAATAGTTATACTACGTACGTAAGTTCTTGACATAGCACACGATGATTGACGAGGAACCCTAGTCCAATCCACGGCCTTCTCCACTCTGGCCACCTTCAGCGCGGATCTGGCCGGCGTTCGTGACATGCTTGTCCAAATGGCGCTAATGAACCACACCATCCCGTCCCGAGCCGTGCTTCACGCACTATTGGCCTTCTCCTCCCTCCACCGCGACGGCTTGCAGCTGCAAGCTGCCCAGCACAAGACAGCCGCCGTCGGTGCGCTTGCGGCGTCCGCGAAGAACGGCGTTGTCACCACCACGGAAGCCGCTCAGCATGTTGCTGCGAACATGCTGCTATGCTCCTTTGAAGTAATTTGCTACCCGTCTGCCTGGTAAAGATCGATCTCGTGCTAACCCCTTTTTACAGATCCATATGGGGACAGACTCTCACGGTCACTGGCCGTGGTATCTTATGGGTGCCCGCGATATCATCAAAGCAGCCGGTCTCGAGAACCAAATATTCAAAAGTGAGATCAGTGAGCTGGTAATGTGGACTTATTATCACGATGTCCTAGCAAGATTTAGTCTGCTTCATTGGCGACGTGGCTCGGTCCCCCAAGTCTTTGCGAAAGAACTTGGTGCTGAGGGATGGCAGCGGGACCTGTGCGCATTCGTCATGAAGGTATGCGAACCAAATTAATCATACTAGCCGACGGATCACTGACTTTACTTATCTAGCTTAAGCTAAACTTTGGTTCGTTGCCTACGATATTACGATACCTTGGGGATATGGTAGATGCTCTTTGCGAGTCTCTGCTTTCGCCAACGCCCATGGTCGTTCTTCAAGAGAAGATACATACATTTGAGCTTAGCGTTAAAAATGTCCCCGGACCATCTATACCACCTACCGCTTCTACGAAGGAAGATGTTAGGAGGATCACAAGCCTCACTGAGCTTTACCGGTCGGCCGTACTTGTCTACATCGCTCGAATCTGCGAGAATAAGTTCGGCGAGCTGAGGGACTTGACACCTCTACTAGACAAAAGCTTCGCCCAGATCGAGCAGGCCGATACGTGTCAACGCCTGTTCCCCATTTTCATCCTGGGCTGCGAAGCAGATACGGACGAGCGTAGGATCACTATCCTCGATTTGTTGCGGAGGACGGAGGAAACATACGGCCGGTCTATGGATACCATACGCCGTGGACTGGAGTCGGTCTGGATACAAGATGATCTCAATGCCGACCAGGATACGGCGCTCGACTACATGAACAAACTGAATGTGGTCGTTAGCTCGTCTCCCACTATCCCGACCTTCGTATAGTTGGCTATGAGATTAGGCGCCCTTGAAATATCGAGGTGTGACACCAAAACTAGTGGGACGTGCCCGACACGCAGTGACTCGAGTCAAACGTTGAGGTGGGGTAATAGGTTATTTTGATGTGATACTCCTTTCGATTTTATACTTTCTTCTGTTTGGGGGCTACTGCCTTCGTTAGGCGTTGGGGCGGATACGTTAACTTTCAAAAACTGAAAGAATCAATCATGATCGAATGAATCGATTAAATTCTATTTGTCGGCGTTGGTGATGCAAGCATCATTCTAGTTGTCTAACCCGGGGCAGTTCTCAGATGTGATGCTCGTAATGTCACTGTAGTCATATGGTTGAGTCCAGATCAAATCATATGAGTCGTCGGGATAGTTATCGACGTTCTTGGCGCCCAATTGCTCCGAAATGTTATTCAACTCATCGTGTTCCCAGCTGCGGGAGATTCGAAGTCAGCAATGTGGCGGGACAGAAGTGAGGGTAAAAGTCCTCAAGGTAAATTAATACTCACCAGACCAGGATGTTTCCATTGCCATCGTAATCATCCACGGCATCCTGCACACACTTCTCGTCGTCCCGGTCGCATGATGTGTCAACCGTAAGTCCCAGGTCATCAGCCAACGGCTTCACCGTCAGGTACGGCCGCTCCCGCTTTCCGTCTAATTCACCGCGAGAATCATCGTCAGCATCATCTCAGGCACAGATCGGCGGCAGCAAGAGCGTAAACTGCAAAAAAAAGGGCGCAACTCACCGTCTTTCGGTGTCTGCGCTAGGATATAGCCGATATTGTACTGTGACGCAGCGCCGAACACGGTCCGCAGGCACTGCGCGCGCTGCTCGCCCTGGGCGCTCAGGCCTACGCCGTCGTCGTCCGGCTTCTCGCCGTGTCTGATGAGGTACACGGTTGGTTTTGCGGCCGCCACCATGGTGGCTGCGAGGCTCGCGAAGAGGACGGCGCCGGAAAGCTGCATTGTTTCACCAGTTGCTGAATGTCGTGGGGTTTTGCGTGAGGCTGGCTATGTCTTATATGTCTGTGACGTCTTCGTTACGTGGATGGCTGGACACGGCACATGAACTGATGTCACAACAAGTAAAAACCACGACTGAGAGGTCATGTTTCCGTATTATATACTACCGCTATGCACATTTACCTAAAGATGAAGACGACGCACGTGCTCGGGATTCTTTAGAGTTGCGACTAAGACTCTTCTCACGTCTCTTACACACGTGTAGTGCGTAGGAGCGTGATTGGCCCAGCGTCAAGCAAGGCGATCCCGAATTGTGCTGTAACCTTCCTACTTGGGTATGTGCTACTGTGGATGATAGGCTTTGGCCAGCGTGGATAGCTGCAGTGCCGGCGCGGACGAGTTTAGCTCACTCGTAACTCTCTTTCACGATGGCGGCTGATTGGAGTCTTGCTACAGCTGATGTATTACACAACATGCTTTCGTCAACTAATGCAGGTAAATGGGCGATCTTCCTGGTGAAAGGTACATATGTCTTGTTGAATAAGCTTTTCCCAACTATTTGGATACCTCTCACCAACAAAAGCAACGTTTTTATGAGTAGATGCTTCTTAGCCTAGGTAGTATAAGGACTTGGGCACATTAGCGCTGGCGCGATGGTCATGATCTACGAATTCGGGAGCCGTCTAAGCTAAGTTAAGGTATTTCAAAATTAACTTCAGTCCGGCTAGTCGACAACCCTGTTTAGCGAGACCCTTACATTTCGGATTAGTGACAGTTACTCCCTGTTTGTGACTAACTGAAATGTATAATGTCAACAATTGTAGCGCAAGATCCTGATTATAAAGCGTAGAATTGCAACTAACCGCGCCCAATTATAATCTACCTATCTGTGACACCCGGAGTCTAAAATAGGATGTGAGGAGCCATCCGTGTTGCTGTCTGATAGATCGAAGAAGAATAATATGCCGGTAAGAGAACAGAGAAAGATAATTACCAAGGCATTTAGCTGGATAAACTGCTGAAACTATGAGTTGGTGACAGTGACAGCGGTGATCTCCCCACAGCCGATATATGTAAATGAGCACCTCATCAGAAATTCCATTGACGAAACCATTTCGCCATCAACTCTTCTGAAATCATGGGAGCTTCCGCCATCGCTTTGCTGCGATCATTTGTCCGCTGCAAGCCTAAGACAACGGGCGCAGCGCCGAGCGCCATCCCGCGGTAAGTCTCAATCAGCTTTAGCCCGGGATTGGCATCGACTTGCTTCTCGTCTGTGGAGCTGCTGTTCTCTAGCCTGTCCACCCACTCTTGCCAGCTCACCAGCTGCTTGATCCGGCTGCCGTAGTATTGCTGGACAAATGGGGTGATTTTGCCCCAGGTCATCGCAGACGGGTTGACTGCGTGGAAATAACCCTTAGTCTCTTTCGCCTCGGTTCTCTGATCTGGTACCGCTCCTACAACATCCAACACTAGCCTAGCCACACGCTCAACAGGCACCCAATCTATACGATTGTTGGACCCTAGGTCTCGTGGCAAGACACCCATGTAGAGACTACTCGCTATAATACTCGGAAACCACTCGTGCTTATTCCATGTTCCAACCCCAGCTTCGGGCCCAGCAATCTGTCCTACACGGATCGATGCCGCCGGGAAATCTCCTACCGCCGCGGCATCATCTAGGATCAGACTACCGGCCATCTTGCTAAGCCCGTAGCTATTGCTAGGAAGACTCCAATCTTTCAATCGCTCTTCCGGTACAGATCCCCGGTTCATATCCCAGTTATGTACAGTTCCAATGGACGAGATGAAAACAACGGCAACCCGATGCTCGGCTTCTGCGGCGAAGTCGGCAAGATGTCGCACTCCCCGCAGCTGAGGCTCGAAAGTCTCGGTCGATATGTTGAAGTTAACCGGCCAAGCATTATGAATAATGCGATGGGTTTTCTTCAAGAGAGCCTTGTAGGTATCGTGTGATAGGCCAAGCTTGTCCTTAGATAGATCGGCATGCAAGTATTCGATTTTGCGAGTGTGCTCTGAGTCCCATGCAAACCCACGGTCATTTCTCTGTTTTTCTTGTTTCTTGGCGCCTCCATCTTGCGCTCGGTTAAGACAAACGATCTTTTTAATTGCCGGGTTTCGAACAAGTTGGTCCAACAGGTAGGACCCGAGCCCTCCGGTTGACCCCGTCAACATGATAGTCTGCTTGTGGTTTGGGGCTGCGGGGCGCCCTGCTTTGCCAGCAACAAGGTCTTTCGTATATTTGTCGTAGAGCATCTTCGCTACCCCTGTATCGTAGTCCTTGCCCTTGTTGTTCATATCAACTCCATTGCTAGTGAGCGTATGTAGGATATACTGTGCAAGCCGGCGGGGCGTGGAGTTGCGGTAAATGAATCGAGCACTCAACACGGTCGAATTAACCCCAAGACCGGCGTGAAGCGATCTTGATGCATTCATGACTTGTAATGAATCGATACCTGCGGTAAAGAAGTCCGTATCTGGGCCTAACTCTGCTTTACCCCCTAGTGACTTGAACAATTGGAGAATAGAGGCCGTTAATGATTCCTCAGAGCTTTGGTCAAATTTTGTCACTGATAAATGAGGTCCACTCTCAGCCTCGGCGTATATATATTCGATTTCTTCAGCATATAATTGAATAGTGCTGCCTCTTTGTATCGTACCCTTACCAGATCTGGCGAAGGGCTTACCAGGGCTCGCAATAGTGATTAGCTCTCTGCTGATCTGACCGTGGGCTACTGTTTCGCTGTTCGCTTTTTCGACGTAGGGCCAAACACTGTCGATAAAATTTTGCTTGTCCTTCTCATCTTGGAGATGTTTCACAGGTTCGAGTAAGAGACCGGCCTGGAATTTGTCTGATCCGATGACTAATGCCCCCTGCACGTCCGGATGATCCTGAATGGTTTCCTCAATGGTCACAGGATTCAGCTTCTCTCCGTTCGAAAAGATAATAACGTTATCAGTACGACCTTGATATATCCAAAAGTCTGGAAGCGTAGGGTGACGTTTATAGAGATCCTTAGTACTGAACTCGTCGACCTCGGGAAAGGTATAAAAGAATCCCTGCAGGCCCGGTTTCTTACCCTGGCGAACTATGACAAGTTCGTAAGTATCATCGGCAAAAGGACGCCAATCAGCCCCAAATATTTGAGAATTGAACTTGAAATATGCCCATAGTTCGCGATTTCGGTGGAAATATACTGGGAAAGAACCGAATCTGTGGGCCGTTAGTTTCTGGGTGAAGGTTGATGTTCTTGTCCACTTACTCTGTGGAATTTATCAAATTGAAGATAGGAACTTGTAAACATAGGTCAGTTACCAATGATGCACGATAAGGTATTCCGTGAGGGGGTGAAGTTATCGGCTAGTGCGAAAAATACATAGTGAGCGTATACCTTTACGCTTCACCAACCTATCCCCGGCTTCTCGAGCAAGGTTGCCTATCACAGTCAGTAGAAGATTTTTTAGATAAGAGTGTACTGCACATACCACCTCCAAAGCAAATCATGTTTAGCCTGCTGAGTTTGGACATGGATTCTTCGCTGTGGCTTATGTCCTCGAGAACGGAGGGAGGAAGAAACGCGGCCTGGAACTTCACGTTTGCTAGACATTCTAGAACCAAATCCGCTGATAATGGCCGCTCGGCGATACTTAGAATAGTAGTGATGCTCCTATAGACAGAAGCGTGGAAGAATGTATACAGAGCAGCGGCATGAAACAGTGGCATCTGCCAAACCATTAGGCTTGTTCGAAGACTTGTTAGGAGGCAGAAGACAATGTTGACCTACAGGGAGAAATAAACCATCGACCCTATGCTGACACTCATTCAGCCAATATTCGGAATCCTGCCACTTACCAAGCTGCTGGTGGGCATCGGAAATTGCTATCATGCCCTGCAACGCTCATTAGCCTTCACACTCTGAAAGTGATTAACTGACCGGTATGCTTACCGTTCTGGCTACGACAGGTTTGGGAAGGCCAGTACTGCCGCTTGTATGCATAACACAGAAGGGTTCCCATTCTGCTTGCTCAAAAGTCTTCTCATACGGGAAAAGAGGAACCTGCTTTTCTGGAAACCATTGCTGGAGCGGAACGACTTGGAGAGCCTGCATTTTTCTCTCCGCCAACCAAGGCTTGACTAATTGACCGAATGGTTCAGCATACCAGAGTATACTGCATTCAGTCTTCTCAAAGAGGTTGATTTGAGCTTGCTGAGAGTTTTTCGGAGATAAAAACAGCGCCTAAATGCAGTCTCAGCGGTAGGTACTTCTTTCTGCTTGGAAAGTGCAGATACCTGATAGCCAGCTTTCATGGCAGCAATCACTATGATGAGATATCGTGCGTCCTGAGGTCCGATATATGCGATTGTAGGAAACCCTCCCTCAGAAGCTCGCCCATACGTATCGACGATGAGTTGTGCGCATTGGTTTATTGCATTTGCGTAGTCACCGAACGTCATGGGTCTCCATCCATCTTTTGGATCAGTTGAGCGTGCGGTAAGCAATATCTTCCGCCGCGGATCCTTGCTGGCTACGTCGTCAATGATATGAGGTAGTAGCCTTTGACCATATTGGGCACAGGCCGTCGAGACAGCCTTAGCGGCCATGTTGATATCGAGAACAGATCTTGACAGCGAATCCAAATTAAGCCAAACAGCTACCACAAGATAATCTTGAGACGTCTACTGAATTGCATGCTGGCGGTGGCCTGAGTATGTACTCGCACGGTAACTGATGTCATCAAGTATGCTATAAAAGATATTAAGTTCGCTTACTTGATTGCATGTGACTATGCCGATAGAGCGAGCCTCCCTTCCAAGAACAGTAACATCCGCTGCTCGATCTCCTCCATGTGGAAGTTTCAGCTGGCATTGCGAATAACTGGAGAGGGTGTGCTCATCTGTAATATGTAGAGTGCAATACTCTTTCAGCCACAAAACTTGGCACTAAGGTTGACGCAGACCGGTTCTTTCGTTACCACGAGATACCTATTTCGCATGAAGTTTCAGATTGAACATCGACGCCTCGTCTGGGCTGGTGCCATATCAGTCGTCATACATTTAGTGGCGTATGTCTGACAAGAATAAACACGGACAACCATTTGTCCAGGCCAAGATAGGCTGTCACCTGCTGCTGAAAAGGCATCTCTGTGAACATGTGATGGAGGATTGGAAGCCTCCATCATGGACACCATTGCCAGGGAAATGTTCCTCTGGTGCAGTAGCTTCTGGTGTCTGAGTCGCGCAGATCGTGCAATGGTTTCGCGTACCAACACATCCTAGTTCCAATAGCCCGAGGCGCCGGCGCTGCGGCTGAGTGGAGAGAGGTAAGGGTAATTAAACACGATAGAACCCAGCACGCGTACACTCTCACATGCCGGGTTACAGCTCTTTAATACGGCCTGACCGCGTGGCGAGGCTTTTAGAGGCGTGGACAGTAGCGGTCTGAGTAGTCCCGACGATTATCTCACCTGAGTCTTTACGTCAGCAGTATTAACTGGGGTAATACACGAGCATATCGGTGACATTTTGAACGACTACGGCAAAGGATAGGTTGAGACGATTCTATTTCGCAAGATTAATACAGCACAATCGCTACACCGATTGATCGTCGTGAGCTAAAAATGTGTCAAGATGTTAGCTTCGGCAGGAACCTGGTCCAAGGTACCTAATCTAGTCGATAGTTTAGGTTGTCACTGGTAGTCCCATATCACTAAAGTGGGGGTCTGAATTTATGTAGATAGCGAGGATTGACCCCACATGCAACAAACGGTGCGGTAGAGGCTTGATTGTGGCTAAAGGTCGCTTAAGCCTCTACACGTGACCTCTTCCACTGAAAAATCACCAGCCAGCCACAAAGTGAAAGTGAAGGGGAAAAGTACGGCAAAACTGCAAAACCTGACCCCACGCACAAGTCAACTATCACCAGCTTCACCACCAGACCAGACCAGACACACATAGACGACCACGAACCCCCAGCCGTCAAAATGGTCAACATTCCCAAGACGCGCAAGACCTGTATGTCTCTTCATGACGAAAACCGAGGAGGAAAATACTAACGTACATTTCCACGAAGATTGCGCTCGCGAGAACAAGCACACCCTTCGTAAGTGCCGATTCGAGGCCTCCGCCTTTGCCCACGAGGAAACTTTTGGTGGCGTTTGCGTCACCCGAAACCGACGCGGGAAAAGCTCGCACATGATCATTGATTGACTTGGGATTCTGCAGACAGGGTAACTCAGTACAAGGCTGGAAAGGTATGCCGCACGTCTATAACATTCTCTAGCAATCTGTTAACCAAGGCATTTAGGCTAGCCCGTTCGCCCAGTAAGTCACATCCGAGCCCGACTCCGATTATGCGAATTTCCCAAGCCTATATTGCCTTATAACAAAACCTCCTCCATCGACTTCGGATCCGTCAAGATTTTCCTACAAGAGTTGGACAAATTCAAGCTTTAGACACCTCAGCCAATACGAGGATTGAGATCCATCCACACTTCTCTACATGCGCCAATCGCAACCATTTCCCGATTTTCGAGCATCTGTAGCCAAAGAAAATAAACTGACTTCTCTACCAGGGGTAAGAGACGTTACGACAGAAAACAGTCCGGATACGGTGGTCAGACCAAGCCTGTCTTCCACAAGAAGGCCAAGACCACAAAGAAGGTTGTGCTGCGTCTCGAATGCAACGGGTGCAAGGCAAAGAAGCAGCTGCCTCTGAAGCGATGCAAGCACTTCGAGCTAGGGTATGCTCTTCCAATTTTCAATACGTTTACAGAGAAGGACCTCGACTAATATTTCTGGCTTCTAGTGGTGACAAGAAGACCAAGGGTGCCGCCCTCGTCTTCTAAACAAGTAAAATTGACCAAATCCACCAACGACCAATACAAAATATCGGATGCTACGACGATAACGAGACTTGCATTTCGTGGCGAAATCATGGACCAACCTATTCGGCGTTTTGCAGGATGCCCTTGTAACTCCACGAGAAGAGATAGGCTCTGGATCAGGACTGGGTTCATAGGGTTCACAGGTTTCCGGAGTTTCACTATAACATAGGCGAAGAAGAGAAGTGTTTGTTCCTGCATAGTCCCCGGTTCCCAAACGTGCAGTCTCACAGCCAATATCAACCCCGCGTGTTGCATGAATAATTAGTCCTCCTTCCTAATACCTTGTGATTTTGGCCAAATTTCAATGACCATTTGACTAGCCCGTACTTTGTGAGCATTCTACTATAATACCACCGGTCTACGGACCATATCCGTTGAGTGATGTCTTCTACCCGCCCATAGTTTAAAAAACTTGTGCATCAGGTTTCGCAATGCGTTTCCAACAGCTATCCGTTCCGGTGAAGGTCTTGTATTCACTCGAGGACGTAGAAACTTAGGTCCTGATTATGTTCACCCAGTGGTCCTAAAACCTATTTCACTACTTTATAATGAACGTACTGCATACAACAGTCAGAACTATGAGTATTTCGCCTGCCGAATAGATTTTGAATGCAGATGAGGACATTGAGAGTAAGTCGAAAATTATCGACCAACGAAGCTGATATTGCTACTCAGCGTGGCCGCCCCCCAAAAAGCGGCTCTCTCCCATTAGCAGAACCATCATTTCAAAGCTTTTAGCTTCGGTATCTTGAACCCTGCCTAAACTATGTGGCACTTTCCTAGAATGCCGAAAGGGAGTCCATGCTGGTATATATGTATGAGTCTGGTGTTGCCAGAAACGAAATCGGACCGTCTATAGCTGCGCCACATTATTGAGTATAGTGACCTCTTCGCCCGGCTTGAAGGCCGGCAGTCCAAGGTAGGGACAATCTGCACAGCGGAATGCGTCGCCGAGACTACAGCTCCCGCACGAGCCCACCTTGCCCTTCACCGTGAAGTCCAGCTCGAGGTCGTCGAGGTCGTCGGCGCCGAGCTTGAGCACGCCTAGGTCAGCGTCTGCTTTGGCGCGCCGTGCCCTGTCTTCTGCCTCGAGCTTCGCTGCCAGTCCACACGTGCAATCCTTACAGGCCCGTCGTCGCTTGCCGAGCTTGGGGATACATTCTGCTGCTGCACGGCAAGAAAGAAATCAGCATATGACATCATTTTGAAGAAGAGCGCGAGAATAAATGTGTAATGGAAGGTGAAGGAAGTAGACGTACGCGGTTGAATCTTCTGGTTGATATCCTCCTCCGTTAAGAGCGTGTCCTCATCAATGAGCTCATCCTCGTCGCCGTCGCCATCCAGATCGTCATCCGGCAGCAGGCTTATCGCAGGCTGTTTCTTCGCAATGGGCACACTGCCGTTCCCATTACTGGTACTGATACTGCTGCTGTTATGTCCATTGACGCCGTTCTTTTTCTTGCCGCCCAGCCGTAGCATCACAGGCGCCTCCTCCTCTGCCTTCTCGAACGTGCCGTCCCCCCTCAACACCAACCCGGCGAGAATAGCCTCAGACTCGGGCAGCGAGGGCCCCTCTTGCTGGCGCAGGATTGCGCCGGGCTTCATGGATCCCGCGACGGCATCGTACACGCGCCGATTCAGGATCTGCACGGCTTCTTGGTACCGGGCGCCGGCGGCGTCTGTGAGCACGACGACGAGGTCGTATGTGGCGGGAGGCAGGGCGACGAGGCCCGAGGAGAGACGGTCGAGCATGGTTAGATCGGACGTCGCGCGGTCGAAGGTTGTGTAGACATTGTGAAGCGTCTCCTCGTGGGAGGCGATGGATGGCGGGGCAAGCAGCAGGGTGCGCTGCGCAGGGCTCATTTTGGCGGGGTAATTCTTTATTCTCTAGTGTTCTTGGTTGGTTTTTATTCCTTGGGATGTATAACGCGAAGTTGGCGGGGTAGGACGATAAAAATGGACAGTAAATGAATGGATGGAAACTTGGTCTAGGTAGAGAGGATAGAAGAGAATTGAAAGAGTGTGTCTGTGGTTGAGAGGTTAATGATAGGTAGTGTGCCTAGATTGATAAAGCGGTTGTAGCGTTACTTAGTGTAGTGTAATCATTTCGTCCAATGTGATAGTATTATTACCAATCACATTTGCGCCCGGAGATGGTGGATGCACTTTTTTTGCGACTTGAGGGGCCGATTCCGGCCAGAATTGGGGGGCACGGCAGGGTACCTATTAGCGCCTCCCGGTAGTGGGGTGCGGCAAACTACGTCACATGCATACAGCGCAGTAGAACTTCGTGTTGCAGTTCCATATTAGGCATACCCATCATTAAATATACTAGAGGCTGAAACAACATTGGGAATAACAGCGTAGTCACTTAGCCAACATTTCGGGGGTGAAAGTCTTTCAGACGCAGCCTAAAAGGGGTATTTATTACCAGCTACAGTGAGCCCATCAGCCGTTTCCACATGCCTGTACTCTCAGCATCAGCTGTTCCCTGTGTCAACATTGCTCGATTACCAATGATTATCATCCTAGCCTTCGCGCGTGTCAACGCGACGTTCATACATCGCAGGTCTTTTAGAAAACCAATGTTGCAAGAGGCGTTGCACCTCGCTGTCATGAAGACCACAATGTCTGCTTCCCGCCCCTGATATCCATCTATGCTAGACACTTCGACGCTCTATATCCCAATGAGCTTCTTTTTTAGATATCCAAGCTGTCACTCTATATCGAAGTGAACCCCTTGAGCCAGTGCCCATATTTGAGGTCAGCCTCCAGTAGATAGTCAACACCTACACTTCCTGAGGCCTTCAGGCCTTAAAATATCACAATCAAAGATGGAGAATCCAGTGATCGCGTGAAAAGGAACTTTATATTTATTTATTCGTGAAGTCATGAGCATGTCTCAATCTCTATTTTTTGCAGTCAAATTCCCCAAGCCCTCCTTTCGGTTGACGAAGTAGCATGGTTGTGGCCAACCCACACCACTTCAATACGGTGTCAGTATTGCTATGTTCTGTTCTGATTTCGCCGAGACATTCCATTTCGTTTCGCTGGGCTCCGCCTCCGTCGAGAGCAAGCTGCAAACGCGGTGGCAGAGTCGAGCTTGACCTTCGTCCGATTTAGACCGCTGGCCAAGCTTGTCCTCTCTGGCTACGCGTTCGATGAAAATAGTTCCGGCTTTACCTTACTTGTTTATCGGGGTCGATAGGTCATGGAAATATGTAGGGGCTGAGCGGCCGATGCGTATGTTCGGTTCCCGTGAGAAGGATTCCCTCGTAGAATTCGCGGAAACTGAGTTCGCAGATGGAAGGGATGCATGCGATATTGAGTATTAAGCATGGGTTTAGGAATGTCTGAAGCACTATTCGTCAGTCTCCAACTCACCTAATGCGTATACAACTGCTCGAAGATGAGCACGTCGAATTCAAGGGCACCCGCCCGCTGCTGTACTGTGGGTCTGGGTTGAACGTGATCCCCAATCAGTAGTGTTCGTTGAGCCTTTTTTAAGGGGAACGAGCGAAGCTGGCTGGGTTTGCTGCGATGCGTCGTCAATGATAACTACCTCAAAAGCATGTTTATGTAAAATACCCCTTCCGGCACCGATATACGTGCTATATGCAAGACGGCATCTCTTGACTCTCTCCTCAGCTTCCTTGAGAGTTTTTGACTGGAATATATCTCTATCCTTACCATGGCGTCAAGGGTGTATGTGTCAGTTGTATCTGTCCCAGAGCGAATGGAATAGCCCTACAGTCACGTAGCAGGTAGGTAAAGGGGTCAGTAGCCATGAAGGTGTATTGGTCAAATGGCCCCTAGCCCTTCCAACTGGTAGTTGGGAGGGATAGCCCGTATATATAGACCCAGCCTTATAGGCACACACTAGGGTGTCACCTATATACCTGACAGTATGGCTTGAGATCGTAGGGACTCGTAGGACTGGTTGCCTCTCAATATTTCCTGCAGATGCTAGGTATCGCCTCACTACGTTGTCGATCGCATTATGCGTAGGAGCCGCAACAAGGGTCTTCTCTTTTTGTAGCATGCGCTCTAGTTCTGTTGTGGCGGCAACGATCGTCTGTTAATTTCTCGTTCCCGGAGGGCTCCAGAGACAGACAAGAAGATGTCTCAAGACAGCTTCAACGGCGGCATTCTGGCTCTCGTTCAGCTTGGTTTGAGCATGATACACCACAGGGGATTGGACGGGTGGTGAAGGCGGCGAGAACGGGGCGACTAAGAGCTGCGTGTGTATTGAGCAGCATTGCTTGCAAAAGTTATTGGATGCGCTGAGCATAGTACTTGTGGTAACGAACGGAGCAAAGTTGTAAGCCGCCAGGAGCATTGCTCGAAATAGGATAGCAAGGGGTATAGGTAACGATATTTTATCGTCCCATTTTCAGAACAGACCACTTGCGCATCTACAGACCATGGTTTGTCGAGAAGGGAGGTCGTGGGCTGACTTGTTACTGTAAGTCGTACGTGAGTCGAGGGTTCAAAAGTCCCACATGCGGAGTCTATCCGGAATGAAGCCTCGACCACTGCGTTCTCATTGACCTGTTTGAGGCCCGCCTTGGGAACCAGGATGTCCTCTTTCTTCTTTACTTGCTCATCAACTTCGCCAATATGCTTAATCGTGATGTCGATTAGATTTTGTGCTAAATTATCAATAATGCGTGTGTCGAACCCATGCATGAGGCCGGAAAGATTCTAGAAGAATATTGAGGGCTATATCACGCAAGTGGACGGTAAGAGCCAGGAGTTCTATCAACTCAGCAAAGTTGTTCAATGACATGGACTGTATTTGTAAGAATACCATTCGCAGTGGCTTTAACAACGGCTCTGGTATGTCGTATGAGCCTAGAACAACCCCCTGAGTATATCCGAGCCCCTATTCTCGATATATATTTTTCCCCCCCCTCTGCCAGCTCATTCCAGTTTCTGATCTGCGGGAAGCAAGTTGAATGAAATGAGCTGTTTTCTAAAGTTACGAATATAACCTCAAGAATCGCCGCTAGCGCAAGAGCAGTAGCTTCGGGATCTCTAATCCAATCCAGGAGGTAGGCGACAGATTTGAGTAAAAAGTCGTTAGCATTGCGTTCCCGGAGGCATGGAGACATGTAACGTAGGTTGTTGAGGGACTCGACCTCTCTAAGGACGGAGAGGTGTCAGGTGGATAGGCGACACCCTAAGGTGTGCCTATCAAACTTCGTCTATATATACAGGCTATCCCTCCCGGCTATGAGTTGGAAGGGCTAGGGGCTATTTGACCATACACCTTCATAGCTACTGACCCCTTTATCTACCTGCTACGTGACTGTAGGGCTATTCTATTCACTCTAGGACAGAAACACCTGACAAGAGATCCCCGTGAATGATGCGAAGGATTGTCATATCGAAAGGCACTTTCAATTCACCATCTGGGACTATAAGGCTCAAAACTGATTCTTCCATTGGGTCCTCGTTGAAGAGGGGCATCCTGTCCCCAGTATCGACATACCAGAGTAAGAGGTCGGGAGTTTGGATAAATTGAATATCTCTATTCGTAATCACATAGACTTCCTAAAACAGCATCAATCACACAGCGTTTTGAGGGCATACGGACGTACTGATACCAGGTTTATTAGGATTCAGGGCGGCATTAGGATTGACTTGCAACGGCAGGGACGCCATTCCTGTTGACTCTCCCAATACGTTGTTGTGAGTTTCGTCTAAATCTATCGAGAGCAACGGTGAGTAAAGTCAAGGTTCTGCCTATTGTCGAGCGACTCTTATCGCTGGCGACGCCGGTCGCCTAAATTCGTAACGGTCCGCTACGAGCGGTCATCTGAACCTCCGTGCCTGATGTGAACCCATGTATTGCGCCTCTGCTCTTCGAACAATTGGAAAGAGCTCTCATTACAGCATAACCGATGATTCCCCTTCGTCAGCAAACATAAGCAACTCAAGAGTTGCGGTCCTTGTGAGTGCGGGAAGGCAAATAGCCGTCCATCCTGCACTGGTGGCGCAAGTCATAATTGATTTGAATTTGGTGTTAACATTAATACCTTTAGAGTCTAGAAACATGGCTACAAGTGCAGCATTATCTAATTTGGTATTGTGGTCGACAATTCCCGATTTATTTTTGGCTAGAACAATAAAGCGATCAAGTCGTAGATATCGAAGGCAATTGTTCAGCTCGGCTGTGGACTAAAACAAAATGGCTGGTATTATGGTTGACGGTGCGAACATTGAACTTGTTCGCGATTGTTTTGAACAATTACGGTAAGCTGAAAGAGTATTTAGATAGTCTTATGTACTAAAGTGGTGTAGTTGGGACTAAAAAGTGGCTAATGCTTAGGTAACGACCTTATAGTGGGGCCCTAAGGTAACTAGGTACCTAGGTAGGGACGTTCAGCCACCAAGTGGCTGAACAGGCTTACTTAGTACACAGGGGGGAGAAAAGGGGTCATTGGCATCAAGGGAAAAAGAGAAAGCAGATATATTAAAATGCGCATATCTCTCTTTTTTGTCCAATTGGATTACAACCTCTTTCATCAACTCATCACCCTATTTAATTAGCTGGGTACTTATATAGACCCAACCTTAATCCAATAGAGTTTCAAGGTTGCTTCCGAAAGTGGTAAAACTAATTACTTCATATCAACTTGGTATCGGCGATAGACCACCTGGCCGGAGCATTTCCACTTCCTGGCAAAGCCAACTAATAATTCTAAAGGATCCTAAATCGTGGATTCTGTGGCAAAACCCTACCAGTGGCCCACTCTGTTGGCATGATTTGGCCTATGACTCAAAGCAGGCTGACCTTCGTCTACCCCAAGTATCATTGAGGGTAGTTCTTTCTCAACAAAAAGTTGGGAATGCATCTGGCCGTAATAGTTGAGAAAAAATACTAGAAAAATTGCTTTCTCAGGAGAACTGCTAGGTTGGACGCATTTTGTTTAATTGTATGTTGGTTGCGCTCGAAACACACGACATACACAGGGGATGTCTTACTCTATAAATCTATAGAACGGCCTCTTTAGTCTAGTTGTCAGATCGAACGAGTGATTCTAAGATGGCTCTGCCTTTTTGGGGGGGACCAAATAAAACTGGGCACAGCTGTTTCTGGTAATGCCTGCTACGAGAAAGGCGCTTTGGATAATATTAGTCAGAAAAAAACAGAAAGCACTGAATCTTTCTCGGAGTTGTCCATACTCAAATCTCTGTTCTGAGTGGAGAGGTCCAAGCTTAGGCCAATTTTGATCTCTGAAAACAGGTTCTTGATACAATAAACCTCATCGAGATCGCGAGCACCCTACGTATAAACTGAAATGACGATGATATATTGATGAACAATATCACGAGCAGCAAGTCGATCATCTACCAGCCTAATTCAACAGCACTGTGGTTTAAACTAACAGTGATGGATATGGCCACAACAACCCGTGGACAATTTTAACAGTGCTGCTGTTTGGGATAACACAATGGTTGGAACAATAACAACCGGTGTTTACAAGTAACTATTGAGTCGTCGCCTACGTCAATGGATTAACTGTTAGTCGTGTATATTCCTAGCGACATGGAGGTTGGTAGCCTGGTAGGTAATGGAAGTTTGTACCGGTTACATAGACAAACAAACTAAAGTCTAAACATCACAACACCGCGATCTACATAAGGCGCTGTCACATGCGTCAACTCTTATTTTGGGACCATTGCCAACCTCTCGACTAATGGTGTGATCAAGCACGGGCCTTTCTCGTCCATTGAGACTATTCCACAATCCATTTACGAACTTCGAGAAAGCTTAGGCTGGCATTTACGGTTGCTGGCCAATAGGTTGAACCTGGGCGCTCTACCTTGTGGGTCATTGAGACTGTTCCTGAACACTTTGGGAGATCTCCTATTGTCGGCATTGTTATACAAGTGGTCGAGCCCCACCCATAGTTTTGTAATTATTCTATAAATGAGTATGTTTCAGACCCCTTCTTCATCTTTCCTTCATCTTTTGACTCCAACGTAGATCCACAAGCTTTCGAGGACCAACATGCGCTTGCGATTCCTTCTCACCGGATTGCAAATCATCTTCAGACAATCTATAGATTCTCTTCACGCAACTTGCAAATTACCATCCCTCACCATGCATTTCGCCTCTATGAACCAAGCCGGGTGAGTAGTTTCGATTTTCTACATTACGATCCCATCAGTAGCCTACTTTAATGATCATCTCCTCCCTTGCCCTTGCGTTAACCATATTTCCACTGCCTCTAACTCTACTTCACCACCTTTACTGTTAAAATTAATTCTCCTGTCGCCTTGTTCTGTCATCGCTGAACTAACTATGAGGATACAGAAGCATCGCTCCTGGGGTATCTGGCAATAGTCATTCTATCAACCACGCAGGCACAGTCGACCATTATCAACATGCCCAGCCCCTTGCAAAAGAGGTTACACAGTTTCCCGGAGACTTTTCAACTTATGCAGGTGCCGGTAGTCTCCAAAACAGTCAGCCCTATACGGGACCTCCCTTTGATCCACATCGCATGGCACCCTATCCAAGTCCACCTGGACAAGGTGCGTACAATCATGCCGCCACCGTTGACGGACCCGGACCCATGGCACCTGCCACACAACCGCTCAAGATGCCCCAATTATATGTGCCAAGTGCTCCATCTCAGGTTAGTATTACATTCCTTATCTCGACGTGTCTCTATGTTAAGTTATCCAGCCCAGGATTTACTAACTATGTAACTCAAATAGATCGCCAACTATCAAGGGGGCTATCAGACGGGATACTGGTGTTGGCACCATGAAATTGGACACCCGGTCTGGATTCCACAACAGCCGTATCACGCCGTGCCCGATAACAGCCTGGGCTAGAATCCCACTGTCTCTCGGCAACAAAGTCACGGTAGAAAACGCGCATTGGACGAAGAGCGGGATGAAGAAGCCGGTAGCCGTCAGCCCCCGAAGAAGAAGCCTAGAAAACCCTACACGAGGAGGGATCACAGCAGACCAAAGAAGGCCCCTAATATGTTCCTATGCTTTCGCATGGCTCATTCGCGACAAATCAAGGCCGAGAAGCCTGGAATTACAAATGGCGAAGTCTGTAAGTTACCTCCCTCCCGCCCCACGTTCACATATATTTTCAATGAGGAAAGACTAATTTTGTCTGCCTGTCTAGCGGCTTTACTTTCTGAGCGATGGAGGGCAATGTCTGATGCTGAGAAGCAGCCATGGAGAGCTCGGTGGATGAAGCTGAAGACTGGTGAAGAACAACCTACCCGTATTGTGCCGCCACACACCTCGACAAGTAGCCCAGAGGTCAGCACCCATGAACAAGACCAACCACAGGAGCAGCTATCGACCCAGCAGACTGTATCCCCGTGCACCTCTCCTAAGCCCGGGACCCCGTCTGAAACGAGCACCGAGCACAGCCAGGAGTCTCTCACTCCCGCCGTTACACCTGAGGAGCGGGTCGAGTACGATAACGGCTCTCTCAAACCAGATTTTGAATCCGAGGATTTTCAGTCACCGACTAATTTGATGACCGGAGCCGTGCCTGGAGTAATGGCCCAGGATGGCCAGGACTTCTCGATTGACTTAGGAAGTTTTCTGACTGAAGATAACGCCCAGTTCGCTCAGGAATTTCAGTTCCCGATGGAGACAGTCTACAATATCACCTCACCCAAGATTACTTCGCCCAAGATCACCTCGCCCAAGATCACCTCACAGGAGTTTCTGGCTGAACCCGCAATTGTTGAGACTAAAGCCGAGCCTCAGCACAGTCCAGAAACAGAAACATCCCAATCCACTGCTGATACTCCCACTGACGAGCACACGCCCATCGACGAGCACACACCAGACTCGGCAGAGTGTACCAATGCCAAGAGCGTGGACGATGTGAAACCTTCATGTGACTTCGACCTTCCTAGCAACTTCATCCAGGAAAGTCTAGATCTTGTTTGCGGCGACCCAAATTTTTGGTTTCTGGATTGCCAGAATAGCGACTCCTGGGAGTTCAACCTTTCTGGCTTGTAGATGTCTCGGGTAGAAGTGGCTTACTACATTACTACGTTGTTTTTCTTTGATGGATGGATTCTGGGCTTACTCAAGTCGTACTTCGTTCCTTCGGCGTCTGGAACGGGTTATTGATTTTCTCAGCTATGGCTCAGACTATAGCACTCAGTGTCGGTTTGGTGTTAGGACGTTCGGGTGTTGGAAGGAATTCTCTCTGGTTGGAAGTGGATTACTCGCAGACTCGATATGAGTCAATGTTTGGAGGGACGAAGCTTGACGATGTGATGAAGATATTTCTGGACTGACATTGCAAGACACTCTATGGGTTGGGAGAGGTGTTCTTTTGCAGCCTTGGCTCAGCTTAGTGGGTTGGGGAAGCCGGGGCTTTGGGATGGCGTTCGTGTTTTCGACTATATACTATATTCTCTCAATATACAGGTCAACATAATGCATGTTCTGTTGTCCGTCATGTAAACTGAACCTTGCCTGTCCTGTGACTAATAGGTGGAAGCACTTTAGAAATAATAAGGCATATAATGCACGCCAACATCTGATTTTTGCTGTCAACATTGTAGAACTTTTCCATGGCTCTACCGAGATAGTCGGTTGCCTTGTCGGATGGATTGGTATGGTATTACGTTCGTAAGCCTACCCCTATACTCCTAATAAGCCTGCACTGAATACACAAGAAAGAGCTGTTTGACGCGTGTACTATAATTACTCTCTTGTAGATCTAATACTCTGGATGACATCTGAAATTGCCACCCAAGAAACAATTTTTATGGCAAGCGAATTCAAAGGGGTTCAACCGATCTCGCTCATATAGTGTTCCAAATCAACGACGATAAGGCCTTCGTGACTTCCCCTTATAAGTCGTACCGTATGCTCAGGATTGCAGTGACCCTCGTCAATTCATCGACAACGCCGTGGGTTAGGCATGTCACATCGTCAAAGCCTGGCTATGGTGCTAGGGAAAGTGGCTATCATCTGGATCTGAAGGCAAAGCTGAAGAAGTCAAAGTCAATCGGTTAGAAATATCGAAAGCCTAGGCGAAATAAGCGCGTCCCGTGAGCTACTGCTGATATAAATAATTCTGACTTCTCGTACAGCATGGAATTTCATGGTCAGCCATTCACTTCAGCTGATTGACCATACCGGGCTTGATTCATTCGTCGCGTATGTACGGTTCATACAATGAGACAGTAGTCAGGTCGTGAGATTTAGTTAAGTGCGCAATCATCGATTCTGATTACCATGATAAAGGTACATAGGTAGGGAACTAAAGAAAGAATCGAGTTGGTCCTGCGATTGCATAAATCACCTGGGCAACGAGCTAAGACACGTGCGCACGTGGCTAAACATGTGGGTACCTACATAGCCTGCCTCTAGTTAAAGTGCGCAACCATAGCCCCCTAACGAGAGTTCGTACACCGGTCCGAGTCCTAACTGAGCATTGGTTTTTGGGTCTTCAATTTTCGCCCGGCAGAGAATTCTACACGAACATGAAAAGTAGTTCGCTTCTCCTTATGATATCAGGAAGATCATGGTCTTCTGCAGATTGGTTGCTAAGAGTGATTGGTTGACTGGCTAGAGTCTTGAGGGTGACATCCTCAATCGAACAAGGATCGTAACTTAACTAACGCCCAATTAGGTATTATTGGTACTCCCAGGCACTGCATCATGCATCGTTGAAGTTCAGTTATGAAGCCATTAGCTTGCGAGTAAAACGGCGTGCTTGACACTCAGTATTCCATTGCTTGTGGTTTACGGGCAAGAATGTAACAGTCTCCTTAACGGGGACACTTTCACCGCTCCACGGCTCACACAACTTGGTGATGATCGTTGTCTGGACCCCGGCTCGTAAACCGCTAATGTGATGTGTATACACATCTTTAGTAATGACACTTTCTCCTTCCGGCTTAGGGCATCAAAATTCGCATCATGATATGCGTCAGCATGAACGAAGGAATGAGAATATCAACGGCCTTCAAAGCTCCCTCACCGTCCTCCGGCCCGAGCGTGGCACAGCATATTAAGTGAAGTGACGAGATCTGTTCGGCTGCTTGGACATGCTCATTCCATACACGGATGGGTACCGTTTTCCTGTCGCCATGAAGGTTACCGTTCCAATCGCCAGCCTTCTCGCTGGTGCCGGCGCGTTGTCCACCTCGCAGCCATGGCATATCTTAAATGCCACTGTTGAGGGTCGATTGAGGAGTTCCACGCCGATCGCTCGGCCATGTTTCTCATCTTACAACGGCCTGGCGAATTCGGTAGACGATGAGAGATGCACAGCGGTCAGGGAGGATTGGAAAACGGGTGACCTACGAACGAATTTCCCTGGCTCTTTTATGAATCTGCAGAGTGAAGCCTGCCTTTCAGAGCCCGTGGATCAATGCCTCATCGACAACACCGTAACTCCAGCCGGCATACCCGCGGGCAACGCGATCTGTAACCAGGGGAGCGTACCGTCTTATTACATAGAGATTACGAAAGGCTCCGATGTCACTGCAGCCCTCAAATTCGCGAGAGAACATAAAGTGACCCTTTCCGTCAAAAACGCTGGGTAAGCGGCATCCATCAACTATGAAGCTTCCAACCCATTCATGGTCTTGGAATCGTCAGCAGCTGATGTTGAGATAGACATGACTACATGACTCGCAACTCAGGCAAGGGCACCCTGAGTCTTTGGACACATAACTTGCAGGGAATGGAATATCATGAGTCGTTCGTTCCTCGAGGCTGCAAGGACGATGTTGGCAGGGTCATGATCGTCGGTGCCGGCGCGCCCAGCGGCGACGCGCATATTTTCGCCGATAAGCACGATAGTGTCATTCTTGGTCCGTATTCGCCGACTGTCGCGGCTTCAGGTGGATGGCTGCTAGGAGGCGGTCATGGTGTCCTCGGTCCCGTATACGGAATGGGAGCAGATCGTGTCGTCGAATTCAATATCGTAACGCCTGACGGAAAAGAGCGCACTGTCAATGCTTGTCAAAATCCTGATCTGTTCTTCGCTCTACGAGGAGGCGGTGGTAGCAGTTTCGGCGTTGTTCTCAACGCTACCCATAGCGTCATACCCCGCGAGCCCATTGCTTTTGCTGACGTGCATCTCCCTTCCAACATCTCATCCGAGACTGCGTTGGAATGGATCGAGCTTCTGGTAGATGAATCCCTCGAATGGGGTCGTCAGGGCTGGGGTGGCCATGTCGCTGGCACATACGTTACGCACTTTAATCCTACGTCAGATTATATTTCCGACAATGGCACCAAGGCTCGAGCCTCTTTTCAGCGAGTAACCGACTTCGCGTTATCGCACGGAGGCACAAGCAATGTTGCTGTGTACCCGAACTGGCTATATATCTGGAATTCGTTTTTGCTGCCTCTGGACACGATGCAAGGTGGTCTCATGGGCATGGGCTCCAGCCGTCTCATACCCGATGAACTTTTCGCAACGGATGAGGGTAAAGAGAAGCTCATGTCGTACTTCCGCTCTATTGCCGAGATCGGTTTCAACCCGGTCAATTTCTACACTCCCGTGACCACGCCATTCACGTACCAACGACTACAAGACCCTAAGGGCTTTGCCAATAGGACTTTCGGGACCTCGATCACTCCGGCATGGTACCGATCGCTATGGCACTTGCAGACAATTGGCTCGATGGCGTGGAATAGCTCGTACGAGGATCGCGTCAACTTCGTTACGAACCTGACGAACTCGACCGTGCAGCTTGAGGCGGTCGCGGGTCCTGACGCTGGCACGCATTTCAACGAGGCGAACCCCTTCATGACTGGTTGGCAGACGTCGTACTATGGTCGGGAGAATTACGAGAAGCTGCTGAAGATCAAGGCCAAATATGACCCTGAGAACATCCTCACGTGCTGGAAATGTATCGGCTTCCAAGACAGGAAAGATATTCCCTCATCTCGATATCACTGCCAAGGGAAGTTGCAGCAGGATGTATACAAGAATCTAGGCTTGAAGCCCAGCTCATGAGAAGTTGAAATAGAAAGTTGTGTACATCATATACAGCTCAAACCGCACAATGACCGTGCTTCTCATTCGTACTCTATGCTCATCCGCGCCTGAACAAGAGATCTTCGCTCCCTGTCTGATGTTCGCCCTCCCTATGTCGCTAACGTTCCTATCTACAGCCCAGGAATAGTTATCTACTCGAGAATGGACTCGGAATCACTGACTAAGAATTCGCGTAAGAATCACTATAATCATAATTCTGCGTCATAGTTAAACGACTACACGCACCGGCTGCACTCGCCGGAGATCAGTCCTCCTGGTCTCTACTTTCAGATGCCTCGGATCGCCTCGATATGCTCACTAAACCCACGAGGTATCTAGCAAACCATCCTGGCCACCACGGCATACGCAATTGCCCCCGCGAAACCCTACAAAAACTCACCTTATGAAACCCCAGCACTATGGGCGAGAACGCTTCTCTGTTCTCACAAAGAGGTTTGGGTTCTAGTTGGAGCTGCTAATACATATGACCCCTCTGAGGGCGTACTACTCACAATATGTGACCCGTCCAGTACGTCGCTAATATAACTGAAATCATGATTCCTGTGTCAGGTATTCCTGATAGAATTCCACTTACACACACGTAGATGCTGCATATATCGTGATATACATATCTCAATTAGCAGTGTATAGCCAGGGATGATGCTTTCAGACCTGTCTGCGTGTGATATTGAGGTAGGTACCTAGGTACCAACGTAAAGGCTGATATGTCTATAAAAGGCAACCTAAACGGACTCGCTCCTTCCCGCTTGCAAGCAGAACAGGAACACACAAGAGCTATCTCAGAGAGGCAAACAAGTTTCAAGGCAGCAAACTTATTTGGGTACCTAGGTAGATTTTAATTCTTGAACCTGCAGCTTTCTATAAATTTCGCCGCCTGCTACTCTCAACCTCCCATTCCGGCCTTCTCATCACCACTCCTTCTCTACAGAGTGCCACCGACAACATTTTCTTCTCTCTTGAAAACTGTTCCGGGCTCACTTCAAACCTGGGCATATCAGCATATCTTCTTTTGCAGGTGACAAGTAAGTCTCTGTTTGAAAGTAAGGGCAACCCGAAGTCATCCATCTGTCTTCCCAAGATCCCGCAGTATCAGGCAAAGACATCACTTCGCCTCATACGCGGTCTTGCTTATTTTCTCATTCATGTCATGAGGCCGCAATCATTATGAGCTACTCACCACATACTTCCACATCTCCCGGTTCTTTACGTCGAATTGCTCCTGTTTCATTTTTACCGCCGACGCGATCCCTCAGAAACCCAGAGTGAACCTAGCAGCTAATCTTTAGGCATTTTTCTCTCAGCCAAGGACTCAACATGGACATCACGAATAGTGAGAGCCACGACAACACGATGGCCACCGACGAACCAGACAGCAGCCATGACGCGATGGGTAGCAGCAGCTCGGCTCACGTTGGCGACAGCAGAATCGAGCAGTTCACTCTCTTCCCAAAACTTCCGACCGAGCTCCGGCTGAGTAAGTAATTAGAAAGTGCCATTCATCTTTCCTCTCGGCGTGGTTTGTTTACCAGCCAAAATTATATGCCAGGAACTTCCCACTGTTCAAACCCACTCACATATCAAGGCCATACAATCTATAGCTGACTATGGTTCCTCTAGTTATCTGGGAATTCGCAATGCAAGAGCCGCGCCTCGTTCATTTACGTACTGATGGGTATCATCCGTATCGCCGCGGATGTCCCCGGACCGGCGCACCAGAACTTAAGATCTATGGGACCCAATATGAGCAAGTTCCCGCATATTTTTTCATCAATCGCGAGTGTCGTCATCTCGCGCTCAAGCACTATTCCATACGCTTTTCATTTACCCCTTATCATCGTTCGAGTTGGCCCAATAAGGAAGGGGAGCGGCCTCTTGTTCGATCTACAAATCTCATCATGTCTCCCATCGACATCTTGGTGTCCTGGTATGCATATCGCCGTCCAAAAGTTGTAAGTAGTTTTCAGAGCACATTTGTCTTGCATTGGCGTATCCCTTGAGGCATCAAGGCGAGTTTCCATAATGAATACGTTACCGGAGTCCCTTATGCTACCAAGAACCCTAGATTCTAGAAATCTAGATGGATTTTACTAACTTGGGAATCCATAGCGGGATGAAATAGACCAAATCGACTTGAAATTCGGACCTCAGGCATCGCTGGTTCGTAACTTGATGGTCTGCCCCTGGGCACATGAGCTCCGCGTGTCTGATATGTGGCTCATCTTCACCATGTCGGAGAAGCTTGGCAACGTAGACGCCCTTGAGAAGGTATTCATTTCGGGAGTCGAGCCACATGGCAACCTCATATATCGAAGCCCTAGCATGAAGGTATTTACTCCCCCCGATTCGATCTCGGTGTGTGCCCGGCGTTACCATGACTGGAAACGTAAAAGAGTTAACCCGCGTCTTCTCCGGCGTCTTATGCGTGATGAAGACCCCATAGAATTTTGGATGATGGCGGACCGAGACACTATGAACAGCAAAGACGGAGAGACAACCATGGCCGAAATGCAGCCATGAATGGAGTGAACGCTAGTTGTTCTCAACAACCCAAGCAAAAGTGCATTTCAACAGGGAAAGCATACAGATCCATGACTCGGTTTTCTGAGAAGATTTCCCTTCAAACAATCCGACGACGGCATGGCCGTTCGTCCATATGGCAATTTTTTTCTGTGGGCAGGCACCAAATGAGGGTAGTTATCTTAAGAGATAAATAAAGAACGGGGAACAGGAAAATCCGGAGAAGAACATGGTCAAATAGCTGGTCTCGTAGCTACCCTCACATTTGTTCTTTGCCAACACCATGAACAGAACTCATCGCAGGTAGATGAACACCAATATCACATGAGCTTCCACCGAAACCACATCCTCTCCTTTCTTACTCATGAAAACCATCGTTGGATTACGAAGAAAAGAGCTTGGCCACAACTGTGGAAGCTGCGATATCGTGGTAGCTGGAAGCAGCACTTCCCAGATCGTAACCTTCGCTTTCCAGAGCTCACGATCAGTACCAGTGCACAAGGTTCCGTATAATTGTGAAATAATATAAAATGCGAGTTCACGACGACATAGACGATGCAAGTAGACCTTCTCTTTCCTAGCCCCCATTTTCAAACCAGCGCAGCACAATCTAAACAGCCGCGGCGTCGCTACCTAACGTGCATCGATCCGTGCTCGCACATCGGAATGCCCGATTAGGCCTCAAGACTTTGTATCGCTCGGGAGCGAGTTATCTAGACTCTAGCAGCCGTATATCAGCTTGTGCCCTCGTGCGTACTTAGCAGAGAGTGACGATACTCAACCTCGACCATCCTAGATGCAATTGAATACAACTCCCCTCGACAATGCCATTTCATATCCGCTTTCCGTAATCATATAATTATAATATCTCGTAGCACAAATCCTATGATAATCATACATTGAGTCTTAATACGAGAATCTTCTCGGTATGCTGTTACGCAGAAACGACGCCGTTGATGCGCGATAGCGCTCAACAGCTTATATATATGGCTGACCATATGTCAATACCTCGCCCATATTTCTGTCATCGAAATCAGAACCATGCACTCAATTGTGCACACGGATAGTATCTGGACTACCCAGGTAGTTCTCACTTCCGATATGCACAAAAGTAAATATCTGAATTCTATGCGTGATGGAAATGATATTCAAGCTACCTGTAACCACCACGTTTATGAGTTGTGATTGATTATGAAACATGAGGCTGCCGCCGTTGGCATAATCCTTCAATACCTGCCAAAAACGCCATGCGATGCCTGTTCAAATTGATCCATGTTTTCTTTCGTCATTATCATGATCATTACTTAAGTCCAAACCCTTCACTCTCATACACTGCCCGCCAGAGAGAGTTTTCTAACCTCTCCCTTGAACGATAGCGATAGAGTGATAGGATATTAAAACAGGTTCTGGCTGAGGGGAACCTTCCTTCGTCGTTACCGAGGCAGTTGACTTTAATAACCAACGATGCCGCGCCCATTGCAGGTATTCGATCACTGCCGGTAATAAAAGATAAAAGCCTACGTTGGTCTTTTGGTGGTGCATTCTCAAACGTGTCCCAAAACCAGAGGATCGTGGGTTCAGTTTTCGGACTACTTCCTCTTGGCCAGTTCGTGTAGGCAGCGACAGCTTTCAAAGAAGCGATATCGAGGGACTCGTCCGAGCCTCGTACCAACAACTCGATCTCTTCCGGTTTGAATAATGTCAGAGCATTGCCAGCACATACCGTGAAGAAGCCTCGCTTGAAAGGCTCGAACTGGCGAGCGATTGAGGTATCAAGTAGATATCTCACGTAGAGGTCAACATATTCCTTGCGATTGGCATTTGTCACCATCTTCGCCTCGCCCCCTGGGCAAAGAGGTACCCGAATCCGCGTCCCGTACCTCTCGACATCTATCACGAAGTCTAAACAGAATGTCGATTGTACATCACCGTCAAAATGCAGTAACTGACGGAGACCTCGGGCCAGCGTAGGGCGGAACTCGGCTAGATCATCCAAGGTATAGTTCATGGTTGGCCGCTGGTGGCCAGGTGCGCCAGCTGCTGGTGAGGGCGCAGCGGCGAGTAGTTTTCGAAAGGCAAAAGGAGGGAACGCAACATCGAGTATTGTAGAGTTATAAATGGCGAGCCCCAGAACGACGCCGACCAGGAAGTACTGGTCAGAGGTTTCGAATGTGTTAGGGTTAAAGTAGCAGAACCGCGAATCCTCATCATAAACGAAGAGACCTATATGCAAAAATAAGTTTGGGTCATCTTAGAGCGACGCAATTATACATACCATGATCCGGGTTGAAGACCTCTCTCACAAGAAGGAGAAACCATTCCTTTCGAAGACCGCCGCCGTCTACGCCTTCTTCCCCTCGAAACTCAATACGTAAAGCCTTCTTGATGTCTTCACTGCCACTTCCAACAACCTCGCTTACTTGCTGAAGGCTGTCATCTACCAGACATTCCCTCCGCACATTGATCACAAGGTGCTGCGTGTAGTTCTTATGCGTCAAGATGCTGTTAAAAAAGGCTTCTCTTGCCCTCCCTGCCATCTGCCGCTTGGCATCAAATTCCAGAATCTGGATCTTGGCCCAGATGCTCAGGAAAAAGGGATATTGGCAAAATGTAAACTTGCCCCTTCTCGATTCCCAAAGTTCAAAGTCAGATTTGAAATCAATGGTGTCGACGAGTGTGTTGTAGAAATCGCTTGTGGTAAAAAGGGGACCATACACCCGTCCGTCACTTCCGTGGCGTCGTCGTACATACGTATAACGGTTTGCTGCGACGATGAGAGCCATGAACCTGGCAGCCACTTTGATCTGCCAATCATCAGTATATGTCGTGCGGTTTTGTTCAGGAGCCTGCTTCGTCTGTTTCTTTGACTTGGAGGCCTCTAAAGCCGCATGTAGGGTAGCTGGAGTATTGCTGGCACGTGCATTTGGCATTTGTGGAATCAAGCCTTCCGTGAAATCGATCTTTGGCTCTACTTTTCTTTCGTTCTGTTTCGTCAACCTATGCGTTACGAAGGTGCTGGTGATGTCTTTGATCGGTAGCAGTATGTGCTCAGGAAGCCTCGACAGCCAGGTTATTAAATGGTGGTGGCAAACTTCTGACGAGTTAGCTAAAAGACCAAATGCCCTCTTGAGAATGCCGGAATGTCGCCCTATGGATGACCGCTCGTCCGTATCGAAGGCTTTTGCGTGGTTTTTTCCTTTGGTTGGCTGAGGAAAGTATCCGGTATAGGACTGGAATCCTGGAACAAGAAGCGGGTTGGCGAGGAGAATCAACAGGAAACGCACATCTTGAGGTTCGATCATTAGCCGCCCAGGTCGCTTAAGTAACATCTCGGTACACTTTAAAAGTGATCTCTGCAAATGCTCCTGAGCCTGGAGAGCTAGCTGCTCGAATTCCTGTGATGATGATTCTTCCAGTTTATGCATTGCGTCGGCCTGTTGTAATTCTTCATAGATCTGCATCCAACTCTCCGCGGCGTTGTTCACCACATGGTACCATTCCACTACTGCACTCCAATCGATACGGGGTGATCGAGAAGTGACAATTGAATTTCTGTCCTCATAACGCCGGGATGATGCTCGTGAAACATTCGCCTCCTCCTGCCCGCCAGTCCACCATGAACCGTTCTCGGCAAAGTCGCCGAGAAGGAGGAGTTTCGGGTCGAGCTCAGAAATCGGTGCATCTTCGCGGGCTGGTTCTCTTCTGGTCTCAACGGGTGGCCGTCTCACGACTTCAGGGTTTGTTTTGGCACTGATGCTAACTCGACGAGAAATAAAAGAATTATTAACACATGAAGAATTTGTCCCGAAACACAGAATTAAATAGTCTTCTACTTTCTTGAACATCCCCTTAGGGTCAAGAACAGATCTCTGTGGGCTGATATGGCTGCTATTCTCTCCAGGGATCTCGTCCGACTGCAACATCGGAGCACGCGAAGAACCTGTACCTTCAGGATACGACGTCGAGAGAGACCTCGGATGATGTGACGAATATTTCAGGGGGTTCGGCTCTAACCCAAGATTCGAAAAGTCATCGAACACTGTATTGTAACGAGAGGCTGGTGGAGTGTTGGAAGAAGAGGGCGAACTTTCGGGCTTGTTCGAGTAGTCTTGAAGAGTGAAATAGTCCTCCGCGAATCTAAGCGGTGACTGACCGTCCGAGATGTGCCGTTGCTGACCCGAATTTCTTGAACCCCACTGTTGCAGAGCGGAACGCAAGCAAGTTCTAATTAGATGCTTGGTGTGCTCAACCGAAATGAGATTCGCTATAGTGAGTGGTTAGCAATCTGCACGACAGTGGCCCGGATCGAATCACCAACGCGTGTTTGTAGGTGCCCCCAATGGAGTAGTTCCAGTCGACTGTGCCCGCGAGGCAGGACGAGAGACTGTCCGGATAGTAGAGCGGGTGGCTGGGACAGACGGCTTGAGATCGTTTATCGTCAGACATTTGGTGCATCTGAAGACCTGTAGATCCTTGGGCCATCGTACAAGGCCGGCACATGTCATACAGTTCCCCGTTGCAAGCTCGGCGTGTCCAGGCGCTGCCTTGCTGGTATTGGCGGCTTGCGAGGAACTCGAATACAGCTTGGTGCCGTAATCATGGTCGCCAGGGTCGTCGTCGTAGCCGAGCTCGTGGTCGGGCGCAGCATTTTTCTTCTTCTTGCTGGAGAATAGCGAAGGGAATGGATGGCTCATTGACCGCGAGTGCTTGCTGAAGGGCTTCGGTTTCGAGATGACGTCGTCTTCGGAACTACTGGAGTCTTCCTGGCTTTGCTGCAGATCACGGAGAGAGGAGGGCTGGAATTCACGGATTCTCGAGTTCGCTCTCGAACGATTGGGTGGATCGTGGAAGACGGGGTCGCGCATGGCGAAGTCATACTGGCCCAGGGAAGGTCTGTTTGAACGGCCGAACATGGTGGTTGCATGGGCTCGGCCGCAAGTACGGAAAGCTAGAAGAGCTGGAAGAGCTGGAAGAGCGGGAAGGGGGAGCAGCCAGAAAGGACAGGTCGTTGTTGACCGCACATCGGCAACGCTAGTCCGGCGAGGCGCACGAGCACAAATGTCACTGCTGCCGATCGTGACTTCTGCAGTCGAGGACGAGCCGAGGCACAGAGAGCGAGGACGATAGCCACAGCCCGGGAGAGAGGGCAGGGCAATTCAAGTTAAAACCGGCCACGAAATGTCTAATGAGGGCCCGGAGGACAGAGCCACGGTCTGCCCGAGGGGACAGTCCCAGTAGGCTACAAAGGCACTGCTATGACGTAAAAGAAGTATCGCGGGACGACGAGTACGGAGGGACATAGACCTAAGACAAATAAATACCAGGTCGCTTCGTGCAGTCCGGAAGCGGGTGGAGTTGAGGTTACGAGAATTGAGCTTCACTGCCTACTAAAGTAGTAGGAGATAAACGAACGTACTCCTTTCGAGATACGAGGCCAGACAAGCAATGAAATAGAACAAGATCTACCATGACTGCCACAGCCCTGAATAGCTGGGGTGTTTGGAACATGAACAAGGAAATGTTCCCATGAAACAGGCGGGCGAGTTTGGCCAAAGTTTAAAGGTCGAAAGCGTATGCGTATCTACATGCAGGCACGTATTCGGTGACTGATTTTCTTTTTCCCTACCTACATACCGACGAAGTACATACAGTACTCAATTAAGGTCACGGTACCTTACGTAGGGGCGTTGACAGCCGCTAGTAGCTACCTGCCTACCGTTCCTAAAGGGCACGGTAATAGGTCTGGTAGTGTTGCAGTGGGGTGTTGTAGCGTACCTGACCCCCGGCTGGGATGGGGTGTGGTGGGACTGGGCGCACTAGCAGCAGGCCGAGCAGAGGTATAATGTAGGTACCGGGCCACGCTGTTTGAAGGTCGGCTAGCACGGCCAATCGCGGTGTTTCCTTAAAGACCCCAAGGTCACTAATGGGTCCAGGGGCCGAGGACCTGAACCCCCTCGAAGAAATGTACCTGGATAGACGCCTTCATATAAAACCCCCACCCTCAATTATGCACCCCAGCATCTCTTCCAGCTGACGATCACGGATCGGGGAGTCGTGTATATGTAGAGCTAGCGTGCGTATACGACGGTGCGCATACACGTGCGCAGCAGCACCTACACAGCGACTTGCCAGCGGCCGCATAGCGATGTAGGTCTGTCGTACAGCATGAATCATCTCGGATCAGGCTTGCGGTAGAGCGTTGGCTCGCGACGTTGCAGCAAACAAGGGGTTCTCGCTCTGGGCAAGGTGACGTTTTCTTACCAAGAGGGGTGTGATATGAAATGTTTAACTGACCTGACACTGGTATCAGACCGCTCGGGCGATGCAGGACAAACAAGCAGAGTCGAGCTGGGTGGTGTAGAGTTCTATAGAGTACGTGGGACTTAGCGGCCTCTACCATTACACGTACTTAGGTATACCACATTTGCCTCTTTGATACCTTCGATATGGCCCCAATGTCTGATTGCTGGTCACTGGTGGATTGGGGCTAACAGCCCGATTCCCCTCGGGAAAGAGTAAAAACAACAAGCGCTCAGTAGAGTGACGTCTTGATTTACGGTGCATATGCAAGTACGCCCTCCAGAACACCCTTTCTACTTCGACCTGCGTCGCGGCTCGGCTCCTGAGGCTAGTTGTAATCAGAATGAAACAAGCAAACACAGCTGTACGTGTCCTACAATTCACTGAAGAACTTAAGTTAAACTAGGCAGATAAAACTCAGCTAGATTTTGATACTCTGTAGTATGGAGCAGTTTGGGTGTGAGCCCATCATGACGCAGCTATCAAGCAGCTATACATAGAACAACTTCATGCATACCTATTCTCGTCATCAACACCGCTAGCTAAGTAAGCAAGTAGTGTCTGTGCTCAGGTAACTTCCTATTTCTTCTGTCACTCCAGTTGTAAGGCTGCTCTAATATGCGTGTCAGCTGAGTGCTATAGCCCTACTGAGCTTGTAGAAGACTGGCTGAAGATCTGTAACTGTAGGTACTCAGCTAGCCTGCCTCAGCTCACCTCAGCTCTGCTCAGCCATTTCATGCAATTCTCTCATCTGGTTATTTGGTGTAGATATTGCATCTCGACCCAGCCCTCAGCCATGGTTTCAAGGGATCACATTGATAGGCCAACAGGAGCCCGAAAGTAGCCTCTCACCACGTATGTAGTCCTAGCTTTACGCCATTCCAGTCTGGACATCATAGGCAAGTTTCCATGACAAAGCTGAATGAATATGTGTTTGAGGAAAGAGTCCTTGCGTAGTGTCAGCACCATTCGGTCGCGCCACAGACTTTCCACGATCCCAGTTTTATTCGTTGGGGGGAAGGGGGGTTGTCTTTAACACTTACTATGTGTCTGTCATATGGTAGTGCTCATAGAGAATTAGCTTGATCAACCCACACGTTGTTCAAGCCCAGTTAAAAGGCCCGTCAATGAGGGTGGGGATCAACCAACGATCATATCTTTGTGGGTGGAAAAAGAAGCCAATACTCTTGGCCAAGAGTGGGCAACATGCTGAAAACTTCACATCTCATATCATCTCGTCAACTGTGTAGTGCATGACCAAGAGACGCGTGTAACTGATCTAGTTCACGAGGACAATCACAAATTAACTCACTGGTTTTTTTATGCCGTGAACGGCACACCAAACAGTGCTGGCAGGCAACAATATTAAGTATGATCATCACCCACTCGGTGTGTGTATTACAGACCTCAGCATGTGACGGTGCTTGGCACGCACGGCTTCCTTCAGTCATATCTTCAAGCAAAGCTGAGAAGAGCATAAGAACAATCGAACAATTGTCAACTCTGGATTGGCTCAAGTGTACGTCTGCATATTGATCTATGCTGTGGAAGGACGCCTTTCTGCCTCTGTGTAACAATAGGACACCATGGCTGAAAGCGTTCATCATCACGCGATGCCCATAGATTGTAAAGGTAGTATATAATATACAAATAACATCCAACCCATCTTGAAAGAATGAGGTGGTTTCACGGTATCCTCACGATACCTAGCAGCAACTACAGTACTAATTCAGGTTTTCAACTGCAAGAATGAAGGCCATTAAAGCGGAGCCAGACTTTCCTGGCCGCAGATATCTGTGTACATTATACGCGCTTAAAGGAGTCAACTCCTCAACTTATAAGCGCATATCCATATTCGCAGTTAAACCCCGTAGATAGTATTGTTTGTGCTTCAAAATGTGACACGATACCTAGGCAACCTCTGTAACTCCTCATCGTCAGGTTTGCCGTTAGCCTCAACCTCAGCATACGCAAGGCGCCGCCATCAACACTCCAACATCGGTAGTGACGATCATCAGACAGGCTCCTTTTCCCAGTCTCATCCCCACCCGTCATCATCATTGAGATAGGCATGTAAACTATGTGCGTGCCTTGGAGCAAGATGGACACCAGCTTGATCGGTGTCGTGCATACACACGTAGCCGAAATGGACGCCGCCATCGGTGGTGTCGTCGACGACGTCGTGCGGAAGAGCGAGTTGCAGATCACCAAGTTCCGCATCAGCACTGTCACCGAAGAGTAAGTGAATAAAGGAGTTACCATCAATACCACGCTGCACTACATGTCTCTCTCATATCATCTCATCCGAGGACCCTCCTCCGTCTAATTAACACATGACCTCACTGACAAACCCCGTCAGTTCCTTCCACGCCACTATCGAAACCAATCTTAAGGACACAGGCCCAGCTAAAGCCAAAATCACGGCCATGAGCGTCGACTTGTGCGGACCGTCCGGCAGATTCGCCAAGGTCGTGTTTCCCGAGATCAAGATCGAGCCCAAGGAGAAAGGGAACGAATGGGATGGTATGTGAGCCCTAAAGTCATTTTCTTCCCTTTGTAACAAGCTGAAAACTCCCAACTGGTATCTAGAGCATACATTACGAGTATAGTAATCATCTAAAAGAGTAATTACTGACTTCAGCGAGCAAAGTAACCGGTCAGGTGGTAAACATCATCGACAAGGAAGCCTTGAAGGCCTTCGTGCAGGCTATCCTCCGCGACGACGCCGTGCTCTCGCTGCGCAACGGACATGCCACTATCTCGGCGCTCCGCGTGGGATCGCGGGCCATCGACTTCGACAAGCACATCGGTATTACGGGCATGAAGGGTCTCGTGGTCAGCGTGAAAGAGGCGGATGTCCTCATCCCGTACGCTGCTTCCGGATCTTCCACGACATCAGCAGGAGCAAACCCACACGTGAAGCCCAGCGCTACCAGCGGCAGTCTCTTGAGCCGCGGAAACACCTTCGCCGTCGTCTTAGAGGTCAAGAACCCGAGTCCCGTCCAATTGAGCTTCGGCGCCTGCAGCTTCGACATCGAGGACCACGAGGGCAACACGCTCGCGGAGCTCAGGGGCCGTCTCGATATCCACAGCGGCGGCGTCGATATCCGCAGCGGCAACTTCGATACCCACAGCGACTCCTTCGACCTCACGTTTCAAGGGAGCGTGAACAAAGGGAACGCGGCCAAGTTGTCTGCGGCCATGGGAGAACACGCGCGATTGAAGGCTGCCGATGACAGTGACAATGGCGATGGCAGTGGCAGTGACCAAGTTCCGGAGGCGAGATTGGTAGGCAAGTTTTGCGCGAGCGCCGAATGGTGCGACGACGTGGTCAAGAACATCAATCTGCCTCTGCAGAATGTGAGAGCCCTCTTTCGTGCTCTGGGCGTGGATTACAAGGATCCGCCGGTGGATAACAGAAGCAGCTTCATGAAATGGGGCCAGAAAATGGTGACGTTCTGGTTCCCACGTTGAGACGAGCTTTCATTTCCGTGTTGCGTGAGAGGGCCAGCTGCAATGGCTGAGGTTATGGTCTTTGATATGAGTCTTCGATACGAGATTTGGGAGGAAGATACCCATTTGGCTTCAGCAAGAGAACGACTAGAGATATATAGGTTGCGTAGGTCCTAGACTCTCTAACAATCTGTGTCTCAATAGCACCCTATTTTCCTTTGCATTTCGTGTTGTTCGATGTGCTTCCTTTCTCCTATATGCCGTCTATCTTTGCCGTTAGTCTAGTATATCAAAAGAGCCCCGGAACGCCTTAATGCAAATGCGAAGTCTAGGTATCTTAAAATGTCGCTTTATAACGCAGTGCTGCCCGTTATAACGGGGCAACCCAGCCCTGCTCGCTACACGTTGCCTCCATTCTTTCCATAAAGGACTCGACGCGGTTTAATATCCAACCAGAATCGACGCGGCCACCGGGCTCCTGCATCGGAGGCTGCTCCTTTCCTAGCTTGGCCGAAATGGAGGTTTTACAAGTGCGTGAAGCGAGAGAAAACTGTAGGCAGTCGGCCTGGTTCTCGCATATTTCCCGACATTGCTCGAACGAGACGTCCTCACTCTGCACGACGTCTGAGAGGTTATCCCAATCTAATATCTGGTCCTTCATTTGTGGGAAGACCAGCGCACGGAACACATCTCCATGGCGTGGGAACTTGAGCTTCTATAAGGCGAATCAGATATGAGCGTTTCAGGACCCAACTTCAGAAGCTCGGATAAAGGGGACGGGAAGAGGGAGAGGAGCTTACCGTTGAGTTCCACGTCTGCTCAAAGTCATAATACGAGTAAATATCATCAGGGCTCATATGATGATAAGTGGCAGCATTATAGCACCAGATATGACGCTTGAATGCCGCTGCCTTCATATCCATCAAAGCAGGCATGTCACCTTCGAGCGTCGGCCAGACTGGCGAGAGCTTCACCCCGGCATCAGACATGACCTTCGATAGAATAAAGTCGCCAGCCCATTGGCTAATAGTCAAGTCATTGTAAAACTCGTAATTCGCCTCATGCCGTTCAATGAGCATTTCCATTGCAGGGTTGGAAATGATGATGCCTGCACCCCCGTAGGCGAAGACGTCAAACCCGAGATTCATCTGTCGACCAATGTACCAGGGGCGAGAGGCGTCGATATTCGACAGCCAGGCTAGCAGACTCTTCCAGAATATGTATGTGTCACCCTCGATGAAGATGTACCACTTGCTCGTCGGATTCTGGCGATAGGCTTTCCTCGCTACAGGCAAGAACTTCCACTTGTCCAGCTTCCACGCCGGCGTATCACGACCCAAACCCGTGTTTGGAGCATCTGACCAGCTAGCAATCTCATCTGATTCAACAATTTCTTTGCCTAGTTCTTGCAGGAAACGGTAGTACGCAAAGTCGGAGTGCTGTTCTAAGAGACCAGAGTCGATCTCATCAAGGGCGTCTGCAATGTGAAGCCCGGCAAAGTCCTCCTCCATATCAGACCAGATGCCATAGTGCTTAAAACACGGCAATGTGGTATTTATCAGTGGCGGTAGCTTCTCATTGACTTCATTAGTCCCTGTTCTAATGATGACGAAAACATCTTCGAGTCCTCCTAGTGAAGCGCAGGGATCTTGATGCCTCTGCTCGTCCGCTGAGTATGGTATCGCCACTGACTGATCGGTGAAGAATGAAACACGACGAGAATCATAAAGTAAATGAAACGCGCCAACGAAAAGGATCAATACGCCAACGCAAGCCGCAAGCTGCCGTTGAGTTCTCGGTAGGGTAGCTGTCAGTCCCATATTAGAGATGAGGCGCAACACAGGTAGAGTATATCAGAGGAAAGAAAATTGAAACATATATGACAAGATTCGCTAGACTTAAAAGGAAAGTGAAAATAGGAGACGGGTCTAGAAAGGGGGTCGCCTTCGAGTTGATGTTAGATTCTTAAGGGTCCCATCTCAGTGAGGAGTTTTGTGTCGCCAGCGAGCATCGATGCTGATCCTAATAGTGAATGTCCAGCCTTCGTATGGAGTCTTATGGTCTCTAGCTTAAGTCAAGACGCTCTAAAAGAATGAATTCAATGGGAAATATGGGCACACGTTTGTTCCTGACATTGAAGGACGCTAGATACTGTGTGCGCCGGGCCTACACGATTCAAACATGATCTAAATCCACAAGTTTGGAGAAAGAGGGCAGGCCATTGTGCCTTTTTCTATCCTACTGTTTCATCAAACGCCAAGACTTACAAAGAAGTGGCTCAGGATCGAATGATCTACAGCTGGCTTTCCTTGCTCCCTATCCTAGTGTCCATCGCAATTACGTAGTGCAACCCGACAAGTCGTCGTCACCAGCTAGTGTAGCATGGCTTCAAGTTGCGAACCTTTGGCTTACCCGGACTGAAACTGCCAAATCCATATACCCACGTCGGCTTTTATGATTAAAAAAAAGTCCATCTTCTTAGTTCCCTTGGTTTCAACCTCTGTGATTTTCCGGATTTCTCCTTTCCAATCCTTCCGTCTCCCCTCTTTCTTCGATCCTATTTATTCGTAACACAGTGTCGGGGCATCCTACCGTAAGCGGATTGGTAATGGGAGCGCCGATCTACAACTAAGGTAGGGTTGTGAACTGACTAAATAGGCTACCGACCTTTAAGCCATAAAGCAATGCCTCCAATGGCGTCCCTAGCTGCAGTGATAACTCAGGTCAGTTAAGTCGGAAGCTCCTCCAAAAAGGAGAACCCAGATTCTCCAAACAAACACATATGATCCACCAGTCAATGCAGCTGCGCTCGGACGAGGAAAGATTGCTTCTGAAAATAGGGATTCTGGCGCTGTAGAAGTGCCTAACCTTAGCTGCCTAGCTCTACCGGGATTTCGACAGCGGGATTAGTGGGTTTATCCAAATAACCGGGTGCTGGCCGGGCCTCATCTCTGGCCGGGTAGCTAACCCGGGATGCGACCGATCAAACTAGGTTTGATCTGGTGCTTCATTCGATCAGGTTGGCAAAATTGAAGAGAGGTTGCAGTAGTGTCGAGGGCGTATTCCGTAGTATGTTACATTCTGTGATTTAGACCGTCTTCTGGTCAGAGGAACTGGCATTTATCTAGGATTAGGATTGTGAAGTCTTGGCTCAATTCTGCGACAATCCTATCCTCATGATAATGAGTTGCATCTTTGAAAGTCATCGCCAAACGAACGAAATTTTCCTCCCATCATCTTCATGTTATCCTTAAATACCGGTGTTCTGAAAAGTGATACACCCTTGGATATTCCCGGCACCACAAATCACCTTCAATTACATTCGGGGCAAATGGCATTTGCAAGTTTTGTAACTTATTGAAATGCTCCGACAGAATGGCACGATGATGGACTTATGTATTCGGAATTGGTTGGCTGTCGGGCGGCCTTGAACCTCCATTTGAAACAATAACTCATTCGAGCACGCACACTTATCGCCAATGTCGTCACAGAAAGGTCATATAACAGGGGTCCAGCACATAACAAATCCAGCATATAAGTACGCTGTACCTCTGCATGTTACATCTAAACACAACTTCAAAATAGAACTCTAGCAGAGATTTAGAATCAGGTCTTACTATATCTACCGAACTGCGTTATATTATTTGAGCATCCACTTCTGAAGACAGCTCTACGCATGACGTGATGAGAGATGGCCATCAAGGTCGTGGGGCACGTTCATGAATTCCCGGCACCTGCCCCTCTTAAGAGGCGCCTTATCCCGTGTATTTCAACGATTACTACTACTTACAACCATATCCTATATTTCTTTCTGGTTCAAAATTTCATGATACACCAGCACACACACACGCTTTTGGATCTCCAACGAGCAGGGGTTAACTCCAGCATTCGGGGTCGAGCGATCACTTATTGGTCCGTTATGTCCAGTCGCGTACAGGCAGGATGCAGGAACTGTGCCACCGCAGCCCGAAATAGGAAGCACGGAAGGGAAGCAAAGGGGGTTTGTTAAATTCGACCTCATCTGAGACGGGGTTGAAAGGTATCTCTCAAATATCTACTATATCGCTTAACTTTTTGAGTTTGAGGTAAGAAACCACAGGTATGCATCTATCTTCTATGCAACTCTAGGTCTAGGGAAGTCCGTCTTCTCTATGGGAATCTCATCCGCCCGCGGTATATACACCGGCGCGTCTTTCTTCTCTATCCTGTATAGTCGTGCCATAGCGTTTCATTCTAACACATCCTTCTTTCTTTAGTCGAAGACAATAGCAGCCTTGATGGCAGACTTGTTTCGGATGCTTTCGAGAGCCTCGCCCCACTGCTCAAGCTTGAACGTCTTGTTGACGATTCCCTTGGTCTTGACCTTGCCGCTGTCGAGGTAGTCGACTGTGGCCGGGAACATAAAGGTTTCCGAGAACGAACCGATGATGGTGATTTCTAAGCGCGATCAGCGGCAATTCAACGTTTAGGAACGAATGATGTTTCCAACTTACCGTCACCGAAGATCTTTGATGGTGGCCATGAGACACGAGCAGCACTGGGGTATACACCGTAGCACACCAGCTTGCCGCCGCGGCGGACGTAGTTGATGGCGTCCTCCAGGACCTTGGCGCTACCGCTAGCCTCGACAACTATGTCCCAGTATTAGCATCCAGTGAGAACCGATTGTTCTGGGGAGTACACCACGCACCAATATCGAAACCGTAGGGGTTATCCTTCTTGATCTGTTCCCACTGCGGTGCCGCGTTCGATCGGTCGAGAGCTACGTAGTAATCGGCGGCATCTAATGACTTGGCAAGATCCATCTTGGGACCACCGGGGGCGGCAATTGTGAGTCGAGAAACACCGCTGTGTTTTCTGTGTAACACAGTAAGTCATTCGTCATTGTGAACAGCACATCAATTTCCACGTACAGGAACTGAGCCATCATAAGACCAGTAGGACCGGCACCAATCAAGAGGGCGTGTGAGCCAGGCTTGGGTGCGATCTTCTCCAGACCGTGCATAGCGCAAGATGCGGGCTCGATCAGTGTAGCGTCAACGTCGCTCAAGTTGTTGATCTTGAACAGGCGGCCTTGGGGGTATGAGCACTAAGGTGTCTATTAGCGAGGGCCCGCAGCAGTGAAAGGGCGGAACGATGAACGAACGTATTCGGCGAATCCACCGTCAAGGCCAAGGACACCGTGAGCCTTGAAGTCCTCGCACAGAAGCTCTTCACCTCTCCGGCAGTAGAAGCTATTGAAAAGAGAACGTCAGTCGCGAGTTGCGCACCCTGCTCGGGATCGCGCTACTCACCAGTGGCCGCAAAGCTCAGAGTTATCAGCAGCGACTCGGTCGCCAATCTGGAAGCCCTTCACATCGTCCGAAAACCCTGGTTCTGCTTAGCAATGCACTTCACTCGCGAGCTCTCAATGCACCACCTACCAACGACCTCGCCGATGGTCTCATGTCCGGGAATAAGAGGGAATTCGGCGATGAATTCTCCTTCGTGGATGTGCAAGTCGGTACCGCAGACACCGCAGGCCTATAATGCGAATAATGTTACTATGGCCCGAAGAGTGACAACGACAATTAGGATTGGCTTACTTTGACCTTGATGAGAACATCACCTGGTCGAAGCTTAGGTAGAGGGACCTCCACGATACCCCACACCTCCGGCTTCTCATATCTACAAGGGCACGAACAGTCAGATGAAGGCTGACGACAATTACTGTGCTCCAATGGAGGTCCAAACAACCGGGAGACTCACCTGAGAGCCTTCATCGTCTTAGGAAGGTTAGCCATGGTGATGTTGAGGGGCTAGTAGTAGCTTTGCGAAACAGGAGAAGTGGTGTCTGAACGTAAACAATGGCTTCACAAAAAAGAAATGGAGAGACGAGAAAGAGAGAGGGTGAGAGAGCAGAGAAGCATGACCAAGTGGGTAACGAGAACACTTATACCTTCGGGTTCAGCCATGTTACCCCAAGCTCACTCACATCGAGCGCATCGAGCAGATCGGTAAATCACCAATGGCCTCTGAGACGATCCAATCCGGTGGAAGGGCAAAGAAGCTTGCTTGACACACCACACTACACTACACTACACTAGGACCTGTGAGTGACTGACCTTTCCAAGAATATGGCGCGCGCGTGCGGCCTATGACGCTCAGGGCCAGACCGGCCAGGATCGGGAGAAAGCAGAAGAGAGGGGCATTCGTGTTGTTTCTGCGCTCTGCCCCGCCATTGCGGGACACCAAGGCGGACGAGCCGTTGAGAGCTAGCTAGCACGACAAAGTCGGGGAGAGGGAAGTGGATGGGATGACGAGAGGCCCACGCTAAGCCAGCCCACCAGACTTATGTGGGTTGTCGAAAAGAGGATAAAACGACGAGGAGAGAATTTGGAAAATACTGTACTGTAGAGACGGGACGCGGCGGCTCTTCACTCTCCCCTTGCAGCCCCACCGCCCACTCAGAGCTCGCGAAATAGGGCGACCGCGCCGAAGAAGGAAAGTACCGCAAAATTGGGGATGTGCTTGTTCCTTCTACGTGCTGTCGATTCATGCAGCCAATTGCTACACGATTCAGCTCAACTTAGGCAACTTGCACTGAGGTCAGATCAGATCCTTCACTGCCAAACATGAGACTGTAAAAGGCTACCTAGCCGATACCGGCGCATATTGGATGCAGCCTTATCTGGGTATCAGGGACATTCGTTGTCCCTTGATTATTGTAGCACAAGGCAGCGTCTTTTCCTGGTAAAAGAGAAGGACGCGACCCATATAGATACTAGAGTCAGTCAAGTTGATAATCGCCGAAATAAAAATTTTGTATGCAGTGTAACGCATCTTCCATCACACCAAGATTAGCTCTACCACGATGTCATGTGCAGCCTTTTTTGCTAAAACATCTTCAAGACGCCACAGGTACCTCGGGATGAGCAACCCAACAGGATAAAGGCTCTCAATTGAGACGTGGGGGCCCGAGGGGATGTCAAAAGTAAACCTCCAAAGTCAGCTTACCTATAAGGCTTCGTAAAAAGGGCAAAAGAAGGTCCATCAATCTGCAAAGTGCAAATATGACAGAGAGCCCGAAATCTCCTTTCACAAACCTCTGTTCTGAGTATGTTACAGGTCGTTACCGGAGGACAGGGGCAACATGGGATATGTCAGACTCGCCTGAACCAATTCAGTATCCATGTGCAATATCAATTGGCTCGGAGGCAGCAATGTTTCTTTTGCATATTGATACTGACTTCGGCTCAGGATTTCGAACCCAGCTAGAAGGACGTCCGATGCCGCCAAGGAGCCATACGTGAACTACATGCAGCTAGGTCGTTCGAGTCATCTACTTAATGGGCGTTCGAATCCCACAGACGCATCGGCCAGACGGCTGTTCACAGTAAGTAGTGATAAGGTTATGCCATAATGTAACCTCAGGGCACGTGGATTGAGTTACTGTATCAAATGTAACAAGGGCGATATCGCATCACGTGGTTGATATTATCAAGGACCGAGATCATCCACCACCTTGGTCAACCTCCTTTACAGTCCGATACACATAAACTCTGCTGGCTGAACAACTCGAAAACTCAACGTTTAGGAATTGCTTGACTTCTCGGGTTTCTTCGAGAGAAATGTCTGCCAAAGTCAGCTTTCACTAATACCAATATTTCTAAAGGTATGGCTGAGATAGGTTGTCGCGTCGGCTCAATGTTCCCTTGTAGATCAAATAACACACGACACAGGCTTCACAACTTGAAAGAACGCCGGTTACTATTTTTTTGGCAGTCAATTGTTTGGTTTTGGCGCAAAAACATAACCCTTAATTTCGTAGAAGACGGTACCGAGATTTGGTCTCCTTATAACTCCCACCCGTGCATCCGAGGTTGTGCCCTATTGATTTTCTACCGCGCATGTTCTTTCACGCATGCAAAATCGCGTGAGTATGCAGGTGCTCCGTTCCCTAGAGTACATGTCCATGCCGGCTACCATGTGCATCGAAGGAATTGTTCAGAGAAGTTGAGAACTTGGCCCCCTTTTTTTACGAAGGAGGAGCTCCACGGCCACGACCGAATCCACCACGGCTAGTCATAATTGTCAGCATGGTCTTCAATCCTCATAACGGAGCTTTCAACAAGGAGACGACTCACAATTGAGGGTTGAATTCACCAGGAGCACCACCCTCCTTGCCCTCGCCAGCATCCCGTCGTCGGTATCCACCCTCACGGTCACCACGGTCGCCACGGTCGCCACCACGGCCACGGCCGAACGGTCTGCGCTCACGCTCGCCCTCGCCGCCCATCATGCCGCGGGGAGGAGCATGCGATCGCTGCTGCTTGATGTGTGTAGCCGGGACGATCTCGGCAGGGAGGTGTAGCCACTCGCGGAGGTAGTCGAGACCCTCGGGGGTCAGGGTGTAGTAGTAGTATTGCCACGAGAACTGGGTCTTGACGTAGCCGCGCGAGGTGAGCGACTGGGCGGCCTTGACGACGTAGAGGTTCTTGGTGTCGATATCGGGGTGCTTGGGAAGGTTGTAGTCCTTCTTTGCGACCATCACGCCCTCACGGAAGAGGTACTACGGCAGGGGCAGAACATGTTAGCTAATGCGCGACCGAGATACAAATATATTCCGTCGATTCATGACAGCTTCGCAACTTCGCGGGGGACCGGCATCCGGCCGGTACTTGGGAAACATTGATTGCATGGGTAGTGAATTGTCTAACCTCGTGGATCTTCTTGCGGTCAGCCTTGGGAATCAGCATCTTGGCGGTTCGTTGTTTGGCGACAAGACGTTGAGGGAGTGGGAGATTGGGCGTGGTGTATTATGAAGTCGGCTGGCGCTGGCACTCTCTCGAGATCGGGGATTGCAATGGATGAGAGATCCGGCCAATTTTTTGGTGTGTGCAAAAACCCTACGCGAGTGGCTTGATAAGGTAAAGTGGTGGACGAGGTGGGGGATTGGACCTGTGCGGCCTGCACTGAAGTGTGGCTGGTGAAGGTACGCGATAAGAGATAAGAAGAGCTATCTAACTGATAAGATAGAATAAATGGAGGTACGGATGTACTCTCGTACCACTGTGTCCTTGTACCCTCGTACCTCCGTTCTCCACATTGTCGCGCAGCTTGGGATGCCCTGCTCCAGCCGACCGGAGATAGGTGCTTAACCTTGCCAAGCAGCAGACCCGCCATCGCCATTTGGTCGTCAATTCTTCAGAACCAGATATTCGACCAGATTTATCAACGAAACACGCAAAAATCCATCGCAAAAAGTAACCTACGTCTTACCACGAAGATATAGCACCAGAAGACCCCGCTTGCGACATCATGGAGACAAGAAATCTCAACGTCTTCGTATCGACGTTCCCTGGATTGGGCCTGCCTCCAACACTGTCTTTCCCACTCCCATCAACATCCACCATCTCAGACTTGCGCGAGTTCCTCGCGAAGAGATTACCGCAAACCGATGCGAGGTTCATAGTAACTACTATTTCAAACAAACAACTTACTCTTGGCTCGACTCAATATCTCTCCGATCTTTGCTCTGTCAACGATGACTTCGTCTCTCTCCGGTTATCGCTTCCCTTATGCGGTGGCAAGGGTGGTTTTGGATCACAGCTCAGAGCGGCAGGTGGCCGCATGTCATCGAAGAAAAAGAGGAACCAAGGCGATGAAAATGGCTCCAGCAGAAACCTCGATGGGAGGCGACTAAGGACCATCAACGAAGCCAAGGCGCTCGCTGAATATCTAGCTATCAAGCCTGAAATGGAACAGAAGGAGAAGGAGAGGCGGCGCGAACGTTGGCAACAGATCGTTAGAGCCGCGGAAGAAAAGGAACACGAGATCAAGAATAGCACCAAAGGTCGAATCAGTGGCAAGTGGGTCGAGGATAAGGAGGAGGCGGGTGAACGCACGCGGGAAGCCGTTCTTGCTGCGATAAAAGCCGGAAACTACAAAGACAATCTTCTCGGCACGTCTCACGGCTCAACATCAACCGAAGACGTTGATGGTGATTCTACAAGTGGGGACGAAGATGCAGCCAAGGACTCGGGGAAGTCGAAATCGCCGTCGCCAGCAACAACGAAGGAGCCGACGAAGAAACCACCGACACGTGCTTTCGCAGGTTTCGACGAAGACGATGAATTTATGAGTTCTTCAGATGAAGACGAAGACGACGCTAAGTGAGTGCGGGGCCCAGTACTTTGCATATAATGCAGCTGTAGCTCGCCCCAGCATTGAGCCTGGTGCTTCGAGCTAAATCAACAGATCCGACCTGCCAAAGCTCCTGTAATTCACAAGCATCCCTTCAAGGAATTTGAGCAGGTGTTCACCATTAATTGACCTTACTGCAAGGATGAGAGAAAAGCGTATACCGTGTACTAGAACGTACATCCGAGAAGCAACCCTTACCGTCCAACAAATCATAATCAGGTAAGAAACCTATTATGACATGGCAAGGGGAATTTATAGGAACAGAGAAATTAGCTATGCGATTGGCATAGATGCCAATGAGCTTCAGGCACCTGGGGACTGACACCGCCGTCCCGTGTCAAGGACGCTACAAACTAATGCCCACCATTACCACACCACAGCGGCAAGCGCCAGGGCTGAATTGTCATTCCATAGCAATAAATAATCACTTCAATCATGTTAATCATAGTCTCCTTTACCACTGTGATGAATCAAATGAAAGCGTCTTTACTTATCATTACAGCGGTATACCAGCCTACACCTCTCTGGATCACATCACACCCTGGTAGAAGATGCAAGACCCTCCCTGCTACTATTCCTCGGCATGAGGAGAGTCGCAATCCAGAGGTTGAGGAAAACTCTGAGAGGGAAACGCAATGAGAGGAAACACGGCACAAGCTCTTCTGACTGCTGTCATTATTATAGCGAATTTGACTAACAACTGGAATCGAACATATTTAGCATGTCTAGGAGTACATGTAGCCACTTGGTACCTTGCCAAAATGAAACACACTTCCACCTCTGTAATTCGTCATCAATAGTATATATATGTAGACTCTAATGGCAGTCCCTGGAGGAATCTACTGCTCCCCACCTTCAGTATCCTGGCTTTGCAGACATACGGGTGTAAATCGAGAACTGCTCTGGCGCCTATTGATAGATCACTCCAGTACTAGAGTATCTCTCAGGTCTGTATAACCTTAGAGCATGCTTAATTAAGTCTTGCTAAATTGAGACAAGTAATTGCAAAAGCAGGGTTACGATTTCATAGCTTCATGTCTCGTGTTATTACTATCTTATGGTCCTGTATCTGGTGCTAATCCTGTCCTCTATCTCAAATCAATGGACCCTAACGTATGCGTTTTTGAGCCGTAAACAACAAAATACAAATCTCCGTGCATAAATCATCTATATGGAAAACTGAATATCAAGAGATCTTCGCTCTCCCAATTCGACTTCACTCTATGAGGTAATAGGGGGGGGCCTACGGTAATGAGGCTATTGATATATACCAAAGTACCTAGATACCTGCCTGCGGCTCGTAACACTCTCCTAGCTGCTGGATGCGTGCAGCAGTCAACTTGCAAAAGCAGACTCAATGACATCTCCAAGTCCATTGAAGAAGTGGGAGGGTAAATAGATAAGAAAGAAAAATAGGAGGTCCCTTGGCAGAAAGAAAATAATGCATTGAAATAATTCATACAGAAGCAAAATGTAATTGAGATAGTGGTGAGCATACAAGGGAAGAAAAAAAAGAAATGGAAATGGAAATGGAGGCAAAAAACAAAAAAAAGCTCGACCTGGAATCGAATTCCAAGTCTACGAAAACCTGCACCGTCGGCGACCTCTAATTGTCAAGTTGCAGGTCCCCCATTCCTGCTCCAATTCGGAGAATCGCTTTTGCAGTTTTTCATACCGTCAGGTCACCCAGGGATACGTCCTTTTTTACGGGGTCCGGTTATTGAACTGCGCAGTTAAGGTCCTATATAAGGCCCACATGTATGTGGTTTGTTGTAGCAACTGCCATGGTTTTGCCGGCTACGTACCCCTTAGAACTCCTGTCTTGTACCTTTCCCACTGTTGCTACTGGGGAATGTACCTCAGTCAACTTCTTCCTCACCCTTCTACCATGTAACTAAGTATCTACACACCTATGCCACACTACCTAGGTACCTGGCTATGTAAACAGAGCACCACATAACAGTCTTGCAGCCAGTGAGGCATCTCAATCTTCTAGCTTGTTTCATCTGTACAGGTTCTCTAGATGTTTAGAGGCGTTGTCTCTGCCTGATGATAACGCCCTTCTACTATATCAAGTAGTCCGTTCGTTTTCAATTATGGTACTAAAGCCTCTATACCACTACAATGGCCTACTAATTACACCAGGCCTTTACATTGACATCAATTCTGTGAACGTTTTGTATCCTTCCTTCGATGATGCAGATATGTGCCCAGTGTTGGGGGAATATGATTTGAGATAACTGCAATGGCTCTGATGTTGATCCTGACGACTGCTACTCTCGAGGAACCGTTAGGTGTCAGACTTTGAGTAGACTTTCACTACCAGAGTAATGATACAGCATTAGAATATAATTACAGTCATTGCTAGAATACTATCGTGATGCTGGGTGTAGATATCGAGGGTTATGTTGACGCACGACGTGTAAAAAGGGGGGGCTGGCTTAGTCAGCATACACGAGAATATGTGTATGGGAGAGTACTAGGTAACAGCGAGATAATATACAATAGTGACTGAGAATTTTCAGTTAACTGACCTGAAATAAACTCAATTTCAATCGAGAGGTTCGCATATAGTCTGAATATTTATTCGCCCTATGATGTGTAGGTTCGGGCTGTCCCATAGAAGTCAGATCTCCATGTAGGATGGTTCCCTGTGAACTCGATTCAATATTCTCTGCTTTAGGTAGGACACAGTTGGATCAAAAGCCCATTTATCGAACCCGGTCCCTCAAAGTGTTCAACACAGCATCTATTGCATTAGCTGCCCCAAAATCGCCTTCCCATGCGCCCCAATATCGCCCCCAAAAGAAGTACTAAACGGACCCAGCTCCTCCAACTCAGCCTTCACCTTGCCCGCCTCATCAACAACAGCGGCCCACGAATCCTTGCCGAGCGGAACCCGCATAGGGATCTCCTTGCCGCGCGTAAGCAACTCCCACATGCCACTCGCCATATCATCCGCAGAACTAAACCCCTTCCTAAGCTCCATATTCCCCAACAACCCGAGCATCGTGTTCGTAGGCATGTCGGGGGCGCTATACGCGGGGTGGCGCTTCCCCATCATCTTGAAGCTGCGGCCCAGGTACTCGGTCGTGGTGCCGCCGGGCTCGAGCACCGAGAGGTGGATGTTCCAGCGCGGGTCGAGCTCCTTCGCCACGCTCCCCGCGAAACCCTCCATCGCGAACTTGGAGGCGTGGTAGTACGCGCTCCCGGGGGTCGTGACGAACCCGCCCATTGAGCTCACGAAGAAGATCACGCCGCCCTGCTGGCCCGTCTTGGGGTTCTCGTCGCGCATCACGCCTAGTGCGCGCTTGGTTACTTCTACTGCGCCCCAGACTGTATATCTTGTCAGCAATCCCCGGCCCGATAAAGGTAATATTTCCCCTCCGTTGTGGGCTGATGGTGGGAAGATTGAGCTGGCTCACAATTAGTATCAAAAAGCGCTCGTCCCTCCTGCGGTGTCGACGCCTCCGTATCCCCCATGATGGTATACCCGGCATTATTAACAACAACGTCTACACGGCCGAAGTGCTCAACGGCTTTCTTGAACGCCGCATTGATAGCCTCGGGCGACGTAACGTCAAGCGCGAGCTTCAGCACGTTCGGCGCATCCTTAAGATACGAGAGAGCCGAGACTTGCCGCGCCGTTGCCACAATGCGATTCGTAGTTTGAGTCGCTATCCGTGTGGCCACGCCAGCACCGATGCCAGACGAGCAGCCGGTGACTTTGAAAGCGAAATGTCAGTTTTGTGAGCTGGATGTATTGTGAAGTGCGATTCATTTTATTCAGGAGCTTCGGCCCGGATGCAGATAGGGGTAATCTGGCCGAAAGACAGGTGTAGAGTTTAGTAGACTCACCAAACCAGACCGCATCAGCGGGAAGCTTATAGATGTTGTTGTTCTCCATGGCTGTTATCAGATGGGTAATTGAAAGTATGTAGACGCAATACTGATCACAGGGTTGTCTGTATGATCCCAAAAGTTATATAGCTGATTGACTCCTTATTGTGTTGCGTTACTCCTGTCCACCCAACATCGACGTCGGTCGGCAGTTTACACATCTTTATATCTACCTGAGGCTCTTTACCATTTGCTTTATTCTCAACCTAAGCTTTTCCATGCTTGGGGTTGGATATACGATATGCAGGTCGGACGGAAATTGCCTAAGTGCGGGAGAGATTTGCAAAATTTCACGACTGCCTTTCCTCATTAGAAATGTTACGTTTGATTCTCTCTGCAAAGCCGGATTACATGGAACTAAATAGGTAGCTGTTGGTATGATGTACTTGAGGCTGTTGTATGGGATGAGGCAGTCAAGGGTCAAGGTGGTCCGTTTTCGTTAGTGCGTTATCTGCGACCTAATTCCACCCCTAAATTCCGCAATTTCCGGTATCTTGCAGAATCATGCCCTTAACTCCCAACCACGAAAAAGTGATGTCGATGCCAAGCTGACGCCATCAGTCTCTATAGAGCCAACTTGCCATATGGGTTTCAACGGAGTAGTTGTATTCAGTCGTGTAAGCCCACAAAACAATGCAAGTGTTGTACGGAAGCCTAGGCACTGACGGAAGGTCACCTATGCAAGGCCCCGCGAACTGCATTGGACTCTCGTATTTGTATTTATCATATCATAGGTATGAAGCTGAATTGCAGTATGTCACGGATAATAGAAAAATGAAGCCATTCAGAGTCTGAAACACGCGGCTAAACTTCCTATGAGGAGGTTTGCGGCCGTAGTACTCCTGTATATAGACTGGTAAACCCTCCAAGGCTCTAAGAGTCTTTTTGATAGCTAAAGGTCATTACGCTCATAGAGTATTATTCTCATATTAAGTCATTTTCCAAGTCCTGTATTTAGCCCTTGTGATAGCAAGCGGCTTGAGCTTCAGGTATGTCCAAGTCACCACGGTGGAGGCATGTTCATGTCACGTTAATTGCTTCTTTAGATTAAAGGTATTATTCTTTTGTAGATATTTCTGTTGTTGGCTACGCCCTTGCTACATGTTCTACTGCAACATGGATGAACACCGTCTGAATGGTCCGTCATGTTAAATATGGTACAACGGCGGTATGAGATCTAGTTCGTAACCTTGCTCATTTGTACTAGTCGCTTAACACCAACCTGTCATTCGTTAGTAAAGACTGTACGTTTAGGAGACATAATGTCTGACTTACCATCCAGTTGCCACACTCATCTGTCTTGTCTCGTTGGATTTCTACTTGGAGTCTGTGGGCTTCAGGATAGTCCTTGCCTTCTAATGCCAAGGCCAGCTTCGTAAGTTGCTCAATGGTATCGGGTTTCACTAGTTCCTCGTTATTAAGGTGGTCGAAGAGCAACCCCAGTCGCTTTTGAGTATCCTTGACTTGCGGCGCAAACGATGCTGGGGCTTTCGCTGCGACTCGCTGCATATCGCGGGTCAAGATATCAACTAGCTGTTGAGCATTTGCCGGTATATGAGAGCGGTCTCCTGGTGGGTGTCTAGGTTTTGGCGGCGGCGCCGCGGCTTGAGTTGGCGGAGGTGCAGGAGATCTTGCTGCTGCTGGCGGCGGCCCGCTACCTGGTGGTGGCGGTGGCGGCACCTGCTGAACTGGAGGTGCTCCATAAGGAGAGGGTGCATATTGACCCTGAACAGGAGCCGCTTGCGGCGGGGGCGCATAAGGGTTGGGCGGAGGTGCGGCCCGATTGACACTGGGTGGCGGCGCCATACCGGGATGCGAAGGTGGCTGGTTGCTTTGCTGTGGTGCGGGAGCTGGAGCATATCGGTTTGACGGGGGTCCTGCTGCGGGAGGCGGGTTATATGGTGAAGCTGTTCTTGGAACGAAGTGGCCGGCAGCAGGTGGAGGCGGCAGCCCGAGTCCACCACCCGGAGTTGGTATTGTTGCAGCCGGTGCATACGCGCTCGAGGCGGAGGAACCAGGACGCGGGGGAGGTGGGAGACCAGCTTGGGAATGACCGCCTAAGGGGGACATCACGCGAGCTGTCGGCGGACCCTTGGGTGGTGGAGGTGGCGTTGCTGCACTCCGTTGACCGCCGTATGGGCTTTGTGGTGGCGGAGGTGGTTGACTGGCCTGATTTGGGAAAGGAGACGTGATAGGTTGCGCGCTTGGTGTGTTCTTTCGTGGAGGTCGTGTCACTAAAGGTACATCGTTCCAGTTACCTACGTCCGCATTCCTTGGCGGTGGTGGCCTTGAAGACGGAGTTGAAGATCGAGGAGGACCGAACGATGGGGCCGGGGGGGCACCAAAACCCGAAGCTGGCGGAGGCATCTGCGGAGCTTGGGAAAGCGGTGGCTGGTAACCCTGGGGGGTATAGGGATTGGCTCCAGCCGGAGCGTATGGGTTAGCCGCAGCCGGAACAGGAGTTGTACCAGCCGATGGAGCATACGGGTTAGCAGGGGGGATTTGGGTAGAAGGGGGCGCATAGGGGTTGGTTTGGGTGATGGGTGTTGACTGGACCGGCTGATATCCTCCAATAGGTGGCTGTTGCGCTCGAGAGGCCACGCGTCCGGATGTTGCTGGGTGGTGAGTTGGCTGCCGAGAAGTTGCTTGAGCAGGAGCCTTCTTGGTAGCCAGCTGGACTCGCGCCCGAGCCATATCAGCAGCAGGATATTTTGCAGGTAACAGGTTGAGATATTTTTGGGCAATGTCTAATTGGCCATGGGCGGCAACGATGTCGGCATATTCAACATACTTGTCATATAAGAGAGACAACTTCCACCCGGACGTGAGATCAACCTCATTGTCTTCAAATTTCGCGACGTGGCGGAACACTGTGACCTTTTCAATGAAATGTTGCAGAGCTCTGGCGTGGACAGAGAAAGTAGAGTCACTGCCTTCAGCCAGACCAGCCTTTTCCACCTCTGCGAGCTCGGCAACCCAAATATCCACGACCTTTTCTAGCTTGGAGCCAACCAGATAGCAGAATGAGGCATCTTTGCGGTCGCCCGCCTCATAGATACGGTCACCCAAGGCTTCACAGAGGTCGGAAAATTCTGCTGGATCTGCGAATGTGCAAAGCGTCACCATGGTCTCTTTCCAATCGGCCAGATCTGCGTTATATACGACGTCCCAGAGATTCTTCACAATGACAGAGCCTAAAAGGCGGAGATAGCTCGGCATGCCGGTTTTTTGAGACAAGTAAGCCGATTGCACTCGGTCGACCAAGTCTTTCCCTCCACAATTGGCAATTATAAAAGCATCAGCCATGCGACCCTCGTCCAGGCAAATTTCCGTAGCTTTCTCAAAATTGCCAAGCATTATAGATTTAGTGATCTGTTTTTCGACAGGAGAATCGCTCTCACCAAGCAGGTGGAAAGGATTATCTGTTTTTGCACCCTTGGTGGCTGACAAGTTGGCCAAGAAATCCTCTTCATCAGCATCAGGGCCGTCGGCAAAGAAAGTCGAAATGCGCTTTTTGTGGGTCTTAACGTTGGACGCGGGCTTTTTGGGCTCCTCCTCCTCTTTCTTTGGGCCCTCTTCGCTTGCAGTACCGTTGGTAATGTCCTTTTCGCTGAAGCCCAGATAATCGACAATTCCTTTTCGTGGGTTGTCAGCTAAAAGCGTCTCTATGACGAGCCAATCGGCTTTCTCTTCTTCTGAGTCAGCATGTTCTTTATGCGATTCGCAAATAGTAGCTAAATCTCCGGACTTGAGAGCCTCCTCGAATTTTTCAGTGGCCGAGGTGATATCAGAATCGACGGAAAATTGGGAGATCTGGATTTTGGAAGAGCGCTTTTGCCCAGCTTGTGTAGGATTCTGTTTGAAAATCACGATTTTCCCGCCAAACCCGAATGAAACACCCACAGGCGTCTCAAGCCACTTAGGCGCTTTTGCTAGGGAGAAAGCGGCTCCCTGTGGCTGGGTCTGAGCCTGTGTAAAGAAGTCCTCTCCATCAAGATGACTCTGTGTAGTATTCTGCACAGCAGCAGGGTTTGTGTTCTGGAGCGTCTGAATAGTAATTTTCCCATCAAAGGCGGCCGTAGCCGAAAGGTTGGGATTATGTGGATGGAATCGAGTCAGGAAGGTCCAATTTGTGACCTCGGGAAATTCTCCATATCGCTCGCCAGTTTGCGGATTCCAAATCAGGGTCTTGTTGTCCTTGCCGGAAGAAAGCAGAATATCGCCGTCCTGCTGGCACCATGAAACAGACAGCACCCCTTGCTCATGGCCTTGAAGAGTCCTCTCGGGAGCATTGGAGTTGCGTAAGTCCCATAGAAGAATCACAGGGGTGGAATCGTCGGGCGTCGCCGTGAGCAGTTTGGTGGAGTTATTCGGGTCCCAGGCAATGGCGCTGACAGGCTTTCGGTTGTTATTAAGCGTCAGTGACGCCTTTTTGGTCTTTAAGTCCCACACAGTTACGAAACCCCCGCTACCACCGGTGGCCAAGATGTGGGAGACCTTTGTGTTCCAAGCGACGCATTCTAGGTCGTCGGTCCTGGCGGCAGCTGTACCTAACCTGAAAGCATTCGAGGGGTCATTGATGTCATAGATAAATAGTTCGCCCTTGGCGCCAGCTGTGGCTAGGATCTGGGGCCGCAGTGGGTTAAACTGCAGGGACTTGATGGCACCACTGTGTTTCGTCGTTCTTGAGATGAGTGCATCGGAGTCACCTTCAATAAGCTTCTCAGCATCCCACAGATCGAGCGACCCGTTCTCGAGAGCGCCGGCAATGATGCCTTTGGGGTAATATTCTGAGGGCTCGCCCCAAGCAATGTCGTAGAACCTGGCAATAGCCCCGTCAGCAATGCTTCGTTTTCGCATAATACGAAGACGGTGGGATGATTACCTCGAGTCGGCAGCGATGCTCGCAATGGGCTGGAGCTCGAGTCCCTGCTCCTGGTTGTCGAGATCCAGGTCCCAGAGTTCTAACTTGGTCTCGTCGGAGAAATCGGCGTCGACAGCACCGGCTCTTGTTCCCGTAACGAGGAGCGGCTTCGCAGGGGCCGGCGACCAGGCGAAGGCCGCCGTCCGAGCAATCTCACGTAGTCTGACCATTATTTAATGGTGCGGATGGGCTCCGGAGGAGGGAGAAGGCGGCCCAGGAAAACGGAGATAGAGGGGGTTTTAAAGAGGGCGACCTAGAATGCCACCTGGCATCGAGCACTCTAGGCCAGCTAGGGATGATAGTCGGATGATTCGAAGACCAGGCGCGCGCGAGAGAGAAGCAACGTTGCTCGATAATTGGTACAATTAAAGGGGAGAGGGACTGAACCACGACAAGGCTGGTCACCTAGAGCAGAGGCAGGCACAGTTGATGCCAGATAACGCAGTACTAGGTCGATGAATTGCCCCGTTATTCCTATGAGCTTCGTCCAGATCTTGACTTTGAACTGGGGCCAAACTACACTAAAACCAATTGCATTTCAAGTTATGTAGGGTGGGGACATTGCTTTTGGTGCTACCAATCCCATCCCATGTACCGACTGCGTACAGAGGGGCCTGCCCTACGTAAAGTTACCTAAACTTAGGTAACTGGTTGGTACCTACTGACAGGGGCACGAGCCACCCGCGGCTCAGCTCTGACGAACATGACATGATAATAAAATCCGAGTCATGTCACTTCAAACATCCTTCTAATAGGTATAGGTACACCATACAGCTTGGAGAAAGAGCAAAATCACCCCACCACGTGACATCGCCCAGCTATCGCGAAGCTGTAATACCTCTCATCAATCATATTCGAGGTCGAACTACCCAAGAGCTTCTCAGGATTCTTCACCAGCACTCACCAAACGGTCTAAAAAGTGAAGAGTCGGAACCATGACCGACTCGGCCCGCTGGAAAGCCACCGTCTATGTCGGTGGACTTGCATCGCTGGCCACGATAGCAAATCTCCACGACGCATTCATACCGTTTGGTGAGATTGCCGACATATCTCTGCCCAAGAATGATGCGCCCAACGCGACGGAACCTCACCGGGGCTTTGCATATGTCGAATATGAGGATGCCGAAGACGCCAAGGAGGCCATCGACAACATGGACCAGTCCGAGTTCTTTGGTCGGATATTGAAAGTATCAGCTGCCAAGGCCCCCAAGAGTGCAGAAGAGGGCCTCGGAAGCAAGACGGCAGTCTGGGAACAGGTAAGGCTTCCGGTTTTCACTAGTCATTCTCTATTTAACTATATGCTTACGAATAAATTTAGGAGGGGTGGCTTGCCAAACATGCCGTCAGTGAGGAAGACCGCTTGGCGGCTTCCGGAGCCGACAGGCCAACTCAAGATGAAAGACCAGATGACCCTATGCAAGGCCTCGAGGGACTTGATGTGGCAGGACCTAAACCCGAATGAAGGAAGAGCTTTACTGGGACTTGGCTTAGAACGATCTGTATTCTTTCTCGCATAGCGTTGGCGTTGTGGACGGTTGTCAGGACCGGATTGGCACAAGGAATGCCAACATAACATCTAGGATCATTGCCACTGTTGTCCATACCATAATTGATATCACACATTCAACATTTCCTTCCGCTAGCCTCGAGAGTTATCATATACAATGTTGTGGTGTCTTGACAAAGGAAACCATTCAGTGTCGCTCCGGCTTCGGCATGCCTTTGCCCGCGCTCCTTTTCACGAAATGAAACTCCAGGTTAGTGGTGCTCGACAGGCTCGTCTTTGCGGTTTTGGCGGGCCAGGCGCAGGTTCTTATCGACCCAGAACTTGCGGGCGCTCGAGTAGCCGGCGGCGAAGACGGCAAAAATAACGACGGCGCCTATTTGTTGCTACGATTAGTCTCTAGTGGTTCCTGTCGGCTAAGACGTCTGAGGCGGCCGGGTGCAGACGAACCGAGGGGAATCAACTCAGCGGGAATCTGTCGGAGCTTTCGCAGGCGCTGGGAAACGGTGTGCGCTATATAGTTCCGGCAATGTCAGTCGCTCATCGTCACGCATTGCTCGTCTTGCTAGTGGTATTGTGTCCAGTTATCGGCGTGAAAAGGAAATTGCGGCGCGGCAGGGCTAGTAGTAAGGCATTGACATACCTTGCTGATCCTCTTTCTATATATGAACTGTCAGTAACGTCATGATATCACACCAAGTGCAGGTGTCATCGGAGAGCACTGACAGGAACGCGCAACATGCGCTTTGTGGGCACCATACGCAGAGCTCGAGTGGCGTACATCTTGACGAAACTGAGGGGAGATTGTTCTGCAAAAAGATAGGTATTCCTGGTGTGGTGGTGTGGGATGAAGCTTGGAGGTTGAGCTGCTCGAAAACGGGCTGTCTTTTGCAATTGGACGTTTGAGGAGAGAACTGAGCCGACCCGGCGCTAGCTAGCTTCTGAGCCGGGCAAGGCGTGCGTGCAGTGTAGGTACAGTAGGTCAACCCAGCAGTTCCAGTGGTCCGTGGCTTTACGTGGGGCTTGGGGAACACCAATTCTGGCCAACCAGAGAGCTTTATTTGCAAAAGAGTGGGGCGTTTCCCCAGCTAGCCCAAATTTGTCATGCCACCAGCCCAAAACCGCTCTTCCATGATTCGACAATTGTTCGAGAGCTCTCTCACACGGCCGTCTTACACTTCGACATCATTACGGCTCTCCCTGTCATCTCCGCCCTTGAGCAATCCGCCCGCCTTGCTTTTCACCTCCCGAGACCGTCGCCCCTCAATAACCGCCCAAAATGTCTGACGACGAGCGCGAAGTGAAGCCGTTCAAGTTCGTCACTGGTAGGTTCATTCGGCAATTTACCTCATCCTTCATCGTTAGCCGAGGATGATTGAACGCTGACTGTTTTCATCTAGCCGGTAAGAAGCTCACCCGCTCCATATGACCGACTCTGCGAAGCGAACAGATAAAATGCCGTTTCACCTCTTCATCCGGTTTCGACGAAACAGCTCTGATCATAAGTCTGGCAGGTGTCGACGCTCGATTCCCCAACCAAAACCAGACCAAGCACTGCTGGCAGAACTACGTCGACTACCACAAGTGCATCAACGCCAAGGGCGAGGACTTTGCCCCCTGCCGCCAGTTCTACATTGCCTACCGATCTCTATGCCCCAGCGGGTGGTACCAGCGATGGGACGACCAGCGAGGTTCGTACAAGCGCTCACTTGCACCCGTCGCAAGCCGGTCGTCAGATTCATGTGGATTGCTGTGAGACTAATACATGGTTTTCCAGAAGCCGGAAACTTCCCCGCCAAGCTCGATGCCTAAGATGTATATGAAATCCGGGGAATAGGGCCAGCAGTAAATGGTAGACTTAGGGACAACCACACGATGTAGCATTAAGATCTTGGGTGAGGTCAGAAATTAGACGTGTTGCCAACAATGTGCGCTCACTATTGATACTATGTCCTTTGCCATCATCTTACTCGGGTCGGCTCTAGATCTATGATAATGATACAAGCGAATGTGAATGGCCGCCGCACGAAATCGATTGTCCACAAGATATGACATTAGCACATTGAAGAATACTGTCATTGTTTCTAGAGGTATGTAGCATCACACAACCACTTGTTGACATACTGTAAAGAAAGACTGAGTGTACGTAGCTACTTATTAGCCGAGTGTGTAGATTCAGATAAGACCATTCTTCTTGGCGCCTCACCAAGATCACTGCCTTCCGTGCTTGTTACTGTTTTACTATGAGCCTTAAAACAATGCTTTTGTCTTCTCAATGGAAATGGCTTTCATTATATATCCCTAGGCAAACTGTTGCACGGATACTTGATTCAGGGAGCCTGTTCCATATTGTTTGTCGGCCAACTCGCTCGCTCCCTTACTTCTTGTTTATTATTTATAGAGAAGTTCTTACTCTCCAGCAATGCAGGGCATCATAAAGTATTCGACCGAAACTCGAGCATACCCTTTACACAGCTGCACTCACCATCCCATCAAACATCCACCCCTAGGAAAGCTTCCTACACAATGTCTACGCCTACAGCTGATATGAAGCCATTTCCATTCAATGACCTACCTGCAGAACTGCGCCTGGATATTTGGGACCATGCCCTGCTTGCGGAATCAAAGAACCGCATGATTCTCGTTGACGGACTTCGTCGAACCATCTATCCTACCAAGCTCCTTGTTTCACCATTCTTGCAAGTCAACCATGAAAGTCGTGAGCAGGCAAAGCGCTTCTACTCTCACCGAGTAAGAGTGGTCGAAATACACCCTGGGTACTATTGCCTCCCAGACAATGTTGATTCTTATCGCAAGTCTAAACACACATTCAAGGCATGTTCGCTCTGTTCTGTTGGGGTCGTCTACCTTAGCACAGAACACGACACTTTCTGTGTTGGGTTCAGGTGGCCTTTCCAGGCTGAGGCAGAGCGCAATCGACTCGGCCCACTAATGGGAGGAATTGTGTTCTGTGGTATCACCGAACGGGAATTCAAGCACTTAGCTCGGAGTGTCCAGAAGGTCTGCTCTATGGTAAACTGCATACAGCGGTGGGATTACTCTGCATGTATATGTTCGCGTTTCGAAAGACTCAAGGAAACAGGCACGATGACCTATGAGGTCACACAACTTGAGGATACATGGCGGTCCTTTGCGCATCGGACGATGTTCCGAAATGTACAACACCGGTTCGCGATTTTCTTGCCATTGGGAGAACCAGAGTATTTCACCGATTGGGGACCCGCGAGTTATAATATCAAGGAAATTATGACCATTGCCGAACATGGTTGGGAAGGCCTACGTCAACTTACGAACGAGGTGCCGTCCGAATATACTATAACACGGTTAACTATAAGCGATGACCATGCGCTAGAGGCAACCGTAAATATTATTCCTCTAGAAGAACTTGATCAGGTCATCGAGGCTTGAAAAAGATTAACAAGAGCGTCGGGATCGAAGCATGATCAAAGATAGCATGACAGAGTTGAGCACCTTTGGAACCTGATGATACCGGTCGGCGTACTTTTATCTCGTTAGGCACGGCATGCCACGACTCAGTTGAAGTAGAATTAGCAATCAAGCAGGGGAGCGTTGAATATATAAAGTACCAGTTTAAGACCCGTCCACGCATGCAACACAGCTCTGACATGTTATGTAAGGTGAAATCCCGAAATGTTAATTGCCCAATGGAGTGTAACGTTCTTGTTACCTACATGGGTTCTCTCAAGGAGTTATCCAATGAGAAGCGACACGAGGTCTCTGTTGTCGAAGGACTAAAGTGGGTCTCCACATGTCGGAGCCATCAGTCGGCCCGCTACTCCCAGGATCCACCTGAAATTTATCGAAGCATGGGTTAGAGTGCAGAGAGAGCACCTCAATCTCGGAGACAGTGACCCTTCCCGACGAGACAACGAGCATAGAGGCTCGCAAATCCGTCAAGATGGTAAACCCAGGAAAGCGCATGAATATATTAAAAGCCGTAGGTCTTCATCATGTCTTGTATCCCCGCCAATGGCTAATATCGAAATAGAAGGTACGGTACATAGCTCAACCCAGTATCCGAGCGGTCGAGTCGAAGCACGAATCTGACATCAATGAATATAATGAATAGCTTCTGGAGTTAAGACATGGCCCCGGTGCTGCGATACTGCCGCCAGAGATAACAAGGATACATATGGACTTTGCGCTGAAGTGGAACGACGGACATTTCGGACCCAGGTATATTTTCTTTACCCGCTAAACCTTGAGGGCCGACAGTATTGCCCATGCCGCCAATGCTACGGTCCCTTTTCTTACGATTGAAACGATGTCCTAACATATCCATCTACGTCAGGAAATTTTGGAGGACATGTTTACCACGACTGAAATATTGGAACCCAGCAATCCCAATGCTGGTAAACCGGTCCAACGATCAAGCCGGGCCAGCCACGATGTCCATCTACTTCCGCCAAAACTCCCCATTCTCAGATCCCGCCTCGACGGCGGAAGCCGTGCGCAACATGCCGCCTCTAGCGCAACAGCCACACTCGAGCACAGAAAACGAGCACCCAGCCCCGCCGCCTGAGGAAGGCGAGAGCGTGATAACGATCAACATGAAACACGTGCACTCGGATCTGATCCTCAGCGAATTCCTCACGAAGACGAACGCAACCGTCATTCACCCTACCCCCGACGAGGAGGTCGAGATGCGGCAGGTAGAAGAGCGCACGGAGCGCGGCGCGATCGACCGCGCGATCGTGAAGAAATATGTCGAAGATAAGCGGCGCGAGGAGCGCATGGCGCAGCTCGCTAAGCAGGAAGCTGAAGCCATCAAGGCTGCGAACCAATAAAATGAAATGACTGAAACTTAACAATCCGAAACAGAAACTATCACGAAGCGAAGAACTTGACGAGAATAATCGTCGCGCGGAATGATAACCGAGGACGAACAAGCTGCTCCTTAAAGGAAAAACAGGACAACAACCTGACAGCTTGGCTGTACAAATACATGTATTGTATAGAAGTAAGACGGCGGCGTGGAAGATGCATGGGATTACCAAAACCCACTCTCTCTGCGTTGGTTCTGTACATAAGATATATACCACCGCCAAACACGAAAAAAAAAAACTACGAAAGAATTCAAAAAGGATGTAAGTTCCTCGCAGTATCGTGTGAGCGTGCCAAACCGCCCATTCTATGTGTGCGTCCTCAGCTCCTCGCAAATCCAGGTACGTTATCACTCTTCTCAACTACAGTCCGTATCAGCTAACAAGACAAAGTGACACCCCCCCTCTTCATCATAGTAATTGGCCTACGTACTATATAACCTGATAACCTATCAGACTCCTTAATCCATTCATCCTCAAGTGAGACTGTCCTCGAATTCGAAACTCTCTAACTCTTTCCCACCCCTTTCCTTCTATCCCTATACACTAATGACAAGTGTATAAAACTAGTTCAGAAGATCAACAACTCCCTTGCAACACTCTGAGATAAGCCTATCAATTTCCACCATGGTCTATTTCAATTTTAAGTCAAGGAACAGAAACGTGAAAACAACGAACATGGTGTTTATGACCGGATGGGGGAGTTGCAGATGACTTCATGTCTACCTAGTTATCTGAGCTCTTCCCAAGGTCTACATGTCCCCTAATCTCCACATGCTTAGCTAGCTACTTAGCTAGATATCAGTTTCATTTTATTGTTGATTTTGGAGCCGGCTATATAACCTGATAAATACTTCAGCTATGACAGGGCAATTTCATGTACGCATAGACGAAGTACTCCCATGTTTACGTAGCCTAGCACGTTGTAAACTGAACGACTTATTGCGTCTAGATAAGAGAATACAGCAACAGATTCCTAGCCAAATGAGTAGTCGGATATAACTATGATTAAGAGTGATTATATTTCATATTCTCATTTTGTACTATACATATTAGTACAAATACCTATCCAGCTCTCTTCGACCCTGTCGTATCCTATCCTAAACATAAGAAAACCCTATACCATCGTATCCATGCATCATAACTTTTACTCTGCTCACCCAACCATCAATCAAGTAACTCAATACTTAATTGTGCATGAATTAGCTTAGATCTCCGTCTCGACATCCGGCTGCCGCCCACTCAACGACCCGACCTTCGTGAGCCGTCTCACGGCAAACTTAGCCTCGTCCTTGGCGAACTGGACATTGCGCAGGGGCCGCCACTGCATGAGGCCGCGGTGCTGACGATGGAGATCGCGGCTGCGCGACCTGTAGTCCTTATACTGCGTGATGGGGTTCTTGCTGCTCTGGCGGGACTCGGAATCAATCGAGACGCCCGAGTCAGAGCTCATGGGGCGGCGGCTACCGCCCGTGGAGCTCGTCCTGGCGTGATGGATGTCGTCCCCGTGGGCATCGCCGGCAGTCGTGGCGTCCTTAACGCCAAGATCTGTGTCCTCGTGGTGGAGCGTACCTGGGCCAGCACCAGCAGCATCATCCTCGTCTGCATCGCTGTCGGTCTCGTCATAGTGGTCTGAAGCGGACGACTCGTTCCCCTGCTGGCCGCCCATGAGTTGGGCTGGGTCCTGGCCGAAGGCGCCGGACCAATCCGTGCCGTCCTTCGCGAGCCACTTCCCCTTTTCCTCTTCCGAGACCGTGGCGAGCACGTTTTGACCTTGCGTCAGCGACGCTTCGTGCAGCTTCTGGATAGTCGGGGGTAGTTCCTTGGTGACTTCTTCCTGTCGAACGCCCTCGGCGAAGCAAGCTTCCCAGGTCTCGATCGTCTCGCGCGAGTTATTGTCACTAACAAATCGGAGATGGTCGAGATCCGTGCCCGCCTTGAATCTGCCGCGGAAGCGCAGACGGCCAACCTCTTCGATCTTGATGTCAGGGATGTTCCTAAAGTTCTCCTCGGTGATGTAGTTCTGCGCCAGCCGCGTTGCATTGTCGCACTTCCAGATAGGGATGTCGAAGTCTTGTTCCTCGTTGTCGATCAGTTCAAGCAGCCACACGACGGCGAAGTGATCGACATGGCGCTTGCCAGGAAGGCGGAATTCGATGAAGATGGGTGAGCGATAGCGATATCTGACGGGTAGTCGAGGTCTAGGGTGGTTGGTGACTCCACTGATGTCCCAACGTAGTGTATCTCCTTCCACGACGCATTGGTCGCGCTTGACTGTAGCGGAGCTGCCACCGGTCCTCATTGCGAGTTTAACTTTGCCCTTCTCTGCGCCGGGGAATACAGTTGTCGTGAGACTATCGGACTTGAATTCAAATGTGCCGACGTCCCAACCAAGCTGCGGAGGGGGTAGCTTCAGATCAACAGAGCGGAAAAGAAGCGATATCCGAATACGCCCATAGCCAATACCGCCGTCTAGAGGGTACCAGCGAGTCGACTAATGCAAGTTAGTTCTATGGCCATCGACTGGGGTACATTTATGCTGCTTACCTGGCTGCTGGTTTGTAAAACATCGGAGATTTTGAGAGGCACGACACCAATGATAGGATCATGCTGCCTATTCCTGGAATCACGAACGGTGACCGTAACAATGGCAGATCGCCAGTCTCGAACGAAGCGTTCAGTTCCAGCGTTGAATATTGGCTTAGAAGAGACCACCTTAGTTCTCGTCTTATAGGCCTGTATATTGTGTTAGTCAACATTCGTTCCGGTGTGATGAAGTTCTTTGCACCTACCAATTCATCGTTTAGGCAGATGGTGCAGTAAGCACTCGGTAAAGTTTTGGCGGCTTCTTCCTTGATCTCTCCAGCATCTCTCGCCGGCTCGTATTCTTTGCCACCTTTTCGCTTGCCGCCCTGAGAACCTTTGACGTTGGCCAGTTCTAGACTGACTATCTGGTGGACCACAACGCTCAGGATACCCGAAGGGAAGAGTGGATCAGGAGGTGTATGAGTGACGGCGTCTTCCTCGGCGTTCTCAATAGCACCCTTATCGTCCTGCAGCTCCTTCCTGTCTCGAAGTTCCTTCGGCAGGCTGATGTCCTTACCATCAGTTCGCAAAGCAGCGCGAAATTGAGTCTTGCCAAAGAAGCCGACTTCCCAGTGTAGCTCACCAGGCATTTCACTGCCGGCCTTGACGCCGCGAAGCTTCGAAACCTGTGGGTACACCTTTCCTGGATGCTGGATCAGCTTTTGCAGTGAAAGCTCAACCTTGCCGACGACATCATCGGCACTTGAGCGATCGCTGTCCCAAAGTTCCATAGATAGTTGCTCATCAGCTTTAATAAGGTCAGACGTGACCATCAGAGCGCATGATTCCTCAAAGACAGGGTTCAGGTCATCTTGAATGACACGAGTGCAATACATAGGTTTACCGAATTTGGAGAAGCTGACAGTGATGTATGGATCGGAGCCGCCCCCATCGGAACCACGTCGATCCTGTTTTGACAGACCAACAGCCTTGTGGATACGAATGAAGAGAATACCCATGGCATTGGTATCCTTTTGGATGTCGTCGCCTTGGAGCATCTTGCCGAGATCCAGAGTCATGCTCTTCGGAGCAACATACATGCTCGCTGCCGTCTTGATTGCCCAGTTGACGAAGTTCGAGATCAGTGGTAAGTTCAAGATATTGACACCTCGCTCTATCATAGGTGTACAACTCGCTTCAACTTTCGGAACTCCCATCAAAGTGAATGTAACAGCTTTAAGGAATGGCGGCTCAGGAGACATCTGTAACCTTAGTCTTACTGTGCCCACGAGGCCATTGAGTTCCACCCCTGTGCTAGTTAGTATAATCAATATCATCTGGAGATCTCATAATGACTTACATATGGGCAACGGAACTCCAAAGAGACCCTTGATGCCCAGGAAGAAGATGAGCTGCATTCCCATATTGGAAGCCTTTGCAGACACAGATTGTGCAGATGGTTTGGCATGATACGCAAAAGACGCCTCGAGGTTGTAATAGTCACCACCCTCTTCATTAGCTGCTATTTCTTGCGGGTCTTGATCTTTCTCGTTTTTTTTACGCATCTCGTCTTTGATCTCCTTCATATGTCCATCTGGAAGGGCTCGTAGACTCAGAATACGTAGTGGGTTGTTTCCTTGCGAGATATCGGCGACTTTCACGTTCTCAATAATGCCAGGTACTGAGGCTTGCATGACATCCTGTGCTGATTAGCCTCCAAGTTTAGGACCCAGTTCATATATAACATACCTCTAGTGTATCAGCTACCGAGGCAAACATGTCAGGATTTATCAAACCCCAAACAATGCCGAGCAAAGAGTTCATCCACTCGACCGATTCGGGGATAAGATTAACAACAGCAGTTTCGCCTCGTTTCTGCTCGCTTGACCACTCTATATCGCGACCTCGGCGAACCAAATCCTTCATCCAAAGGAAGATACCGGAACTTATACATATAGACAGAGGAATGAGTCCGAGGAGTCTGCCACCGAAAGACTTGCCGAAAAAGATAATGGAAATGAAAACAGCAACGCATAATATAGTGGCGCGCTGCTCGATGATGTTATACATCGGCTCGTAGCTGACAGAGGGTGTCGGGTGGAATAGGACATTGGTCTTTTCACCGTGAATTGGCACGTCCGAGGTGGCGCCTTGGACAACAGGATCGGGAGGCGCGGTGATATCCTGGTTCTTTCGATACTCTTCTCCAGACTGAGTTGCTTCTGTCTTGACGGGTGTATCCTTGCCTAGATTCGCGTTGGGTACAGATAACTACCGAATCTCGCTGTTAATTAACGTAGCAAGGGTTTCAAGAGGCGATGAGAGAACATACCATTGGATTCTCAACCGCCTTTTGGAAGTTGGTGTCAACATCGTCTATCTGGACCTCCTTGCCAGTGACGGGATCTGTAACAACCCTGCCATGTCCGGCAAGATGGCCATTCTGGCTTTGATGGTCCCTAACAGTCTGATTCTTGTTATTCGACTTTGATTCGGCATCAATCTTGGCGTCGCGTTCCTTCTTGTCTCTGTCGAGCGAGGCAGCGAACTCTTTAATGTTGGGAATACGGTTCAGCCCAGAGTAGTGGCCTCCTCCCGGATGGACATGTTCTTTCTCCGCCGACATGATTAGAGGCGGAGGTTCATGAGTTTATCGCGATTGTTTGATCGTATACTGAATTCACGGCTATGTTGGGAGAAAAAGTAGACGGAGTTGGATCCTCTGGCAGCCCCGTCCTCACGGGAGGTAACAGTTGTGAGATTAATCCCCGAATCCGACAGGATGTAAATATCTTCGAGAGTCAGACGACAAGATAGAGAAGAGGGGGCAAGGGAGGGTGGGAAAGGGATATCAGGTTTATTAGACTTCTATCTAAGTATGGTATTCTGGTCTAGTTAGGGAGACGGCTGGTGGTGAGGTTATGATGTAGTCCTACCTTAGCTTAATCAATACTAGAGAAAGCCAGTATTGATTGGGTTGAGCTAGCCTTGCATCATACCTAACTATCCAAACGCGGTCCGTCTTTGTGCATGGTTTGCTACGAGAAAGCAGGAAGCCGTGTTACGAATAGTTCATAGGCGAATGGGTGGGTAGGCGGCTCTCTGGACATAGGTGACGTCAGTGGAGCAGCGTTGAAAGCGCAGTAGTGGAACCCTGCACATGCTAGCCTACAGATTTAGGGCCTAGACTACCCGACTCTGCGGTACTATTTCCTGGGTCTTTGGATACTTACAAGGCTCTCATAGAAGATCTGGAATGTTAATATTTCACATACTTATTAATTTAATCATTTCGAGATATCTCTGAAAGTGGCATGTGAAAAAATAATCGCTGCAGTCAATACATTGTAAACTGCTTCAAAAGAATTTGGCTTCGTCGCTAAGACGATCTACACTCAATCGACAACAGAGCTAAATCTAGCCGCATCAAAGCTGAAAAACCTCTTGCGTCATAAACGCACTACAAGCCAAACCAGCTGCGTAAACACGTCTTGTGTTACTGTTTCTTTTTGTCTATCTATCTAGTGATTTAATTCCGCGCTACGCAGAAGATGTCATAGAAAACTTGGCATCTCTCGCTTATCGGATTTTCACCCTCTACTCTTCCGATCCATATGCCTTGGTTGCATCCCAGCTAGCAACCTGGACTACCTTGTACTAGAGGATCGTCGGATCAGCTCGGGGGGTTGATAGAGGATCGTACACGGAGCAATAACTAACCTAATATGCATACATCAGGCCATATTATATAATTATAGGACAGCCAGTTTCAAACCAAGGTATTTTTTTGGAATTTCTGGTTTGGAGGCACGAAACTAGCCAGACTTAGCAATCAACAACCCCTATGTGCTTCAACTTCGCTTCTGGCTGCATCAGGTATCGTAGGAATCGGTCAGTTAACAACAGTCCATCTACCCAGTACATTACACATCCAGTGAAAACACACACAGTAGATACAACGCCTGTACTCATTCATAACCTTCGTGATATCGTGAATGCCTATACAGCTACGGCAGTAAGACAGATAATAGTAAACATGACCAAATAATACCTCGCATCCGACCCTAACCACAATATCTGACTTAGCAGTCGCCCACCGTCAGATACAAAATAAGAACGCTACTAAACCGATCGCTCGCGATGCAATTACCTGACCCTTTTCGCCGTGGGGACAAATGCGTGTAACAAACCATCTTATGCCTTAAAACCCTTTGCTGAAAACATAACAATCCCTCGTCGAAACGACCACCCGTATCCCTCGTTACGTGTGCGGCAGCACCATGTATGATACCCTATTCCCACCAAACATGGTGGACTCCTCTGAACTCTCTTATAGACCTGGCAGAACTGCCAGGTCTCTTCGACTGCCCGCATCAAAAATTCATCGCATCTGTAGAGCCGAGACGCGGTCTCTTTGCCGGAGTCGTCTCTTCTGGCGAAACCAAATCATGAGTTGTAGCTGATGTATTTGCCTCTGGGCCAACAGTAGCGGGACTTGTCGCCTTTCTCGAGTGAGCGTTGCTCGTTTCTGATATATCGACATCCATATGATCTCCATCCGTTTCCCTTGGCGAGTCAGCCGCTGGCTCATTCCAATCCGCGCTTGTCTTAATAGCAGTGAGCGGCTCCGGCGATTCAGCCCTATCTATCCGGACTTCGGGGACTGGCGCACTGGTGGCGTTGAATGTGCGAGTCTCTCCAGCAGCAGCACGGATAGCGGCCATTGCCCCGCTCTCGCTCTCTTCATCTTCTCTCCCGATCGTCCATACCCATTTCCGCCTCTTTTCCTTCCTCTTTCGCTTTTGGATTCCTTCTGGTTTCGGCGAGGCCACGGGTGTCTCTGTAGCCAGAGTCGTCATCCGCCTCCTCATCTCTTCGAACGGGCCCGGGGTTTGCCCGCCGTCCTTAGTTTCGTCTCCGGAATACGCCAGAGTGAGATCCAATATCCTGTCCGAGTCTTCGGGCATAGGAGATGGCGTATATGGCGAAACCTCCTCGACCAGTAAGTCAATATGTGACTTGATATATTTTTCCGTAGTGATAGTCTGCGTTAACGGCGACCCATACCCCACTCGTCTTGATGCCTTTTCCTGCAGCCGGACTGACTTTCTCCTTGTCGAGCTAGGAGACTTCGCGCTAGCTGGCTGTAGAGGAGAATTGCGTAATATGCTGTGGAGTGACCTGTTATGACTGTATGGTGCCACAGCAGTAGGACCAAGACCGGCATAGTTAACACGACCACGGGACGGGGCCGGCGACAATGGCATTACCTGGCGGTTGAGCTCCATGGAGGGAAAAGTGAACATCCTGCGTTCCGAGTCAACTATCTCGGCCGACAAGGGCGGAGTCGGCGTCATAGTGCTTGGATACACAATCTCTATCTTCTGAGTCGGTGAGATGGGGTTGTCAGACAATGGAGTATCTGGTCGAGAGGTGAATGATGTTTGAAGTCTCTGCGGCTGACTTCGGAGTGTGTCTGGATCAGTCCGCAGTTTGAGAGGTGGTTGTAGCTGTATCGCCGTCAAAGGAGTGCTCCGAGTAGGAGTCGACCTCTCGATGGCGGTGGTATAGAGATTTGATAGCGTATTGAGTGCTGTTGGCGACTTGATATCGACATTAGCATAGGAGCGCCTGGATTGGACGCCAGACCCATGTACAGGCTTGGTCTGAAGCGTCAACCTAGGCCTCCTTGACTGTCCTGGTGGCGCCATGATATCGGTTCGGTCGGCCACCTTTTCACCGGATGCTAGCCTTGGAGGGTCAAGGACCGGTATTATGCCACGGGACCTTAGGGTGAAATATATAAATCTACCCAGCTTCTGTAGTCAACAGACCATGACCCAAGCGATTTCCTATCCAGCCGAAAGGTATCCAGAAAAGATCAGAAGCTTGGCGAAATTGGAACAAGTATGAGGGGGCGGAAAGAAACCACGGGGTATATAATATCCTCTCAAGAGGGAGGAGTGTACTCTGTTGAGCAGGGAGAGCAAACCCCTCAGGTGAGCACAGCGGTTGGAAGGATGACGCTAATGCAAACTAGAAGCCGGGAACCCGGGGGGATATTGGACTCCAGAAGCGTATTGAGATCAGAACATGATAGGGCCTCACGAACGTTGACTCCGAAGCAGAGGGAGTGGGCCACCTGTTGGTTGGCTATAAAAAGGTGACAGCGGCATGGGAAGGGATGCATGGAAACGGCGCAAGCGCCGACTGACCCCGGCCGCGAAGAGCCATCCTGGGCAACCCTGGGCAGCGCTGGGCAGCCCCCGGTCGACGGCGGCCAATGGTGGGCATGGCAACGTCGGCTAGCTGGCCCTCACCGCGTGTATGGTCGTAGGACTAGCTCTTACGGCGCCTATTGCCTCACATGCGACCAACGGCGCACCCTGCCTCGCCTGCATCCCCCGCGCTCGGTGTAACGAGATGGACCCGGTGCAGATCAAGATCAAGATGACGAGGATGAGCCGAATGGTTACATCGTGATGTGATGAAGCGCACAGTAGCAGCAATAGTAGGCATGTATGTCTTATATGTAGATAAGGAGAGAAGTAGATGGCCGATACGTTTTGTCAGCGACAGCCATGAGACCTCCATTGGCGTGTTCTCTTTCCTCTTCCTTAGTTGGCGTGTGTTATTCTTCAACCTGTCAATATTTTAGGACGATCCACCGTCCCGAGACTAAAGACTAAGGAGTAGAAGAGCCTCTGCCCACTCCATTTACACCAGGAATTCGGAACCGAATATTGTTTCTAAGTCTGGACGGAATCAGACGATGGAATCTCAGTAGTTCCAACACCCCGGCCAGTCCGAGAGTTTAGAGGTCTATCTTTTTCGCACCCTTACTAAGGTATACGTGGTATACTAGGAAGTAGTGTACAGGCATCCTTCCGTCTTGATTGTGAGCGACAACCAAGAGATCAATAACTCGAAACTTACACTGCGCACCCTCAGCTCGATGGGTTCTAATTTCGACTTGAAGATTGTTGGTGGCTTGGCAGTCTTGTCAACTCGCTTGCCTGCCTGCCGGCTACACTATGAACGATAAACGACGGATTCATTTATCTCAGCATCAACCAACAACCCTGGTGAAGCGTACGTAATACGGCAGGCAGACAGCTCGTCGGATACGATTGCGGAAGCAAACTGGGGTACCGAAGCTGACATCGTGGGCGTACACTACGCACTTGATAACAATAAGAATACACCTATTCCGGGATCTTCAACGTTAGCTCGACTCCACACGCAAGGGTTTTGTCCAGGGTGTAACAGCAGGCGTTACCAGGGGGCCACAAAAAAATAACCAGGCTGTAACCGGGGCCCCTGTGAGGCTAATCAGGGATTTCTTTGCTGCGCGGCTAGGGGGCCTTGTTACTAGAGTAGATGATATTTTTCCTTAACTTGGCAAATTTTGGGGCTATGGGTCCGAGCTAACGTTGAAGATCCCGGAATAGGTGTAGTGTAAACGAGATAATCAGGGATGCTGTTAGTAGTCGAATGTTGCCCTCGACAACATGACAGATACTGTGGGGAATACCAAGTAAGAAAAGAAAGATATGCGCAGCTTAAAGGAATTCGCGGCATGGTCCAGGATTCAAGTAATTATACCTACCATTAAACGGTAGTAAAAACGACAAAAATAGCCGGTACAGTGAATATCCCCACAGTACCGTGTCATTACGCACTGTCCCAGCATCGGGACTTCCGAGCTCATCAGTTGCACTATTGAGCTCTCCTGTACTGGTACTAAGTAGTATCATACGAACACAATTTGCGAATCTGCATAACTCGCGAACTATTCTAGGAGGCAAACACGCCATATCAAGGCGTGAGATAGGGAATAGCAGGATCTGGGAATAACCGAGTTGCCTGAAGAAGCATGGTCTAACTAAAACAACCGAACCTAACCCAACGACACCTCAGCTCACCGTAATCGGCCGACCATGGAACAAGATGAAGACGACCACGTTGACGCCCAACATCGCGAAATCCATCAAGATCCCAAAGAGGAACGATGAACGTATCATATTACATTTCGTATGTGCCGTATTTCAATATTTGTGCCGCAGACAAATTTATCATCGTCAAGTTTATTTTTGGCCTGCCACACCGCCTCTACGTTGTATCGCTCATCCTCCAATGTTGAACCCCCTTTTCATCTCTAGATACTAAGTAGTGTACAAACAAAACATACCTCATGGCATTCCACAATAAAACAACGCCAACATACTAGCAAGATGCTATCCCTCAATAATAACCCCATTCTAATGAAAAACAACAGGACTACGACTGCTTCTACGCAAGCGTCTTCGAAAATGAGGACCGGGCGCTCAAGTCGCAGCCGCTGGGGATCAAGCAGAAGAGCATCCTGGCGACCTGCAACTACGTGGCGCGGGCGCGCGGCGTCAAGAAGCTGATGCTCATCTCGGAGGCGCAGAGGATCTGCCCGGACCTGGTCCTCATGAACGGCGAGGACCTGACGCGCTTCCGCGACGTCTCGAAGAGGCTCTGGGCCTTCCTGCGCGCGCACGCGTGGAACGCCCGCGTCGAGCGGCTGGGGCTCGACGAGGTGTTTCTCGATGTTACTGATATCGTGGTGTATAATGCCGAGCTGCTCAATGCGCATGCACTCGTAGATTCGTTCTTCCAGCTCGATCGCAGTGACCCGGTGAAAGGGTTTGCGTTCGATGGGTCGAGGTTCTACGGGTGTCTGCAGCCTGATGCAAAGAAGATGGCTCGTGCTAATAGGGCTGGTGGTGCTGGTGGTGCGGATGGTGCTGGGCTCGTGGACCTTGAGAATCCACTTCATGTCCGCCTCATGATCGCCTCGCATCTCGCGGGCTACCTACGCCATAAGCTCGATGAGGACTTCGGATACACCTCGAGCGGCGGGATATCCACAAACAAGCTCCTCGCGAAGCTGGCGGGTAATGTCAACAAGCCAAACAACCAGACGACGCTGCTCATGACCGATGGCGTTGTCGAGGCCTTCATGGACGCCCACAATATCCGCAAGGTCCCAGGTATTGGGTCGCGGATCGCACAGCTAATAGAAGAATACATTCTCTCCCGCCCAGCTGTCCAGCGCGACCGTGAAGGGAGCAACAATGTCACAGTCGGCGAGGTCCGGCGACACCCAGGGATGTCCTCGGAGCTACTGGAACATATCCTCGACCGCCCCGGCGCAGAGCGCGGCAGCGGCGAGAAGGTCTGGAACCTGCTGCACGGCGTCGACGGGTCCGAGGTGAAGGAGGCCAGCGACGTACCGACGCAGATCTCCATCGAGGACACGTACATGTCGCGGCCGCTGCAGACGCCCGCCGAGGTGCTTCGCGAGCTGCACGCACTCGCGACCTCGCTGATCCGGCGCATGCGCGTCGATCTCACTGAGCCGGAGGACGCTTACCCGACTGCTGCCGCTAATAATAGCACAGCAGCGACAACGACGTCGCTGCGTCGCCGCTGGCTCGCGTATCCGAAGACCCTGCGTTTATCAACGCGGACAAAACCCAAACAGACCGCCATCCCAGCGGCTGCGGGAAGCAGCAGTGGCACGAGCGGCGTCGAAGTTCCTAATTTCAGCCGTTCGTCACGCAGCGCACCACTGCCTACTTTCGTATTTCAATACACTACTTCCTCATCTTCGTCATCTGCATCAACCCCCGCCGCACCCCATTCTACATCCATACCTACATCCGTACCACCATCCGCATCCACCCCCACACCCGCCCTCTCAACCCTCTCATGCGAAGACCTCGCCTCGCGCCTCGTAACAGAGTCCCTCCTCCCACTCTTCCGCCGTCTGCACCCCTCTCCCTCGCGAAGCGGAGGCGGAGGCGGAGGCGGAGGCGGAGGCGGAAGCGGCGGTCTAAACCTAGCGCTCCTAAACATCTGCGTGACGAACATGGTGCTCGTAGCGCGCGACGAGTCCGCATCCGGGTCTGGCATTAGCGTGGCCGCGCCGGGGCGGGACATCGGACGGATGTTTCGGACGCAGGAGGATAAGTTGCGCGAGTGGACTGTTTATGATCCGTCCCCTCCTTCTCCTGCTCCTATTTCCAAGCCCGATACTGTCGCAGGTAGGGATGGAATGGGCGTGGTCGGATACACACTGCAACTAGAACAAGGGAAAGGGAAGGGAGAAGATAATGAAGAGCTCATAGCGGGAGAGCATGACGTTGACGAGGAGATGGAGGAGGATGTGCGATTTCAGCGACAAGCTGATGCTATAGACAACTGCGGTAGCCCGCCAGTCGATGAGAAGGGTAATGATGCTGCTGATGACAGCGATGGCGGCTACGACGACAACGATAGTACAGTTGGTAATGATAATGATACTTGGGAGGACGAAGATGAAGAAGAGGAGTCGAATCTGCACCGATGCCACGTTTGCGGACACGCGATCCCGGCGTTCGTAGTGTCAGCACACGAGCGATATCACAACATGGATGAATAAAATGAATAAATGAATGATATGACCGACCATACTGTGATTGAAAGAAGCCTGTGTTTTTATCTTCTCCCTACAAGTCGTAAATGCCCTTACCCCCATTTCGATCTACGCTATGAGATTTAAGTTATCGTGTAGTGATAGAAAGGTTGTTTCATATTTACTTTTTTCAATGTGATATATACATTTAGATAAAGAATGTACATTATATCCCTATTTTATGCCATAATGCGTACGCTACCATTTTTGTACCACTTTCCTGTAGCCCTTCCTCCCCTATTCCTCTCCTTCAAACGAAAATTGGGGGTATCATCGACATCAAAAGTATGGAAAGACTACCCCAAGGACCAACCTAGTCCATGAGACGACAACTGCCCCAAGCCATACACCCACGGCCACAATTATAGACTCGAAATAACACATCCCCAGTTACCAACCCTTGAAACTCCAAGATTGAGGATAGAAGCAATCTTTCTCCCAATGTCGACTTGACGTACGCTAAGGCGCGTTATTCGCTTCGCGATCCAATGCTTCGTTACCTTTCATCAGGGATTCGAGCCATTCCCCCGCCAGGTTGAGCATAATGCTTTTGCTATAGCTGCCATTCTGTATATTGGGAACAATGAATGTGAGATCGTCGAAGCCTTCCTTAATGACATGCCGCCTCTTCTTTTCGCTTCTGATATGATTTTCTCTCTTCTGCTCCTCGGTCAAATTTTCACGCGGTGTCTTGGCCTGGCCCGGTGCGGATTTTCGTCGTTTTCCTATGGCTTCTTGTTTCACCGAAACCGAGGATGGGTCAGGTGAGCCGTCGGGTTGTGCGACGGATTTGCGCTTTTTGCCCATAGCTTTTGATGGTAAGTGCGCCGCATTCTCCCCGTTTTCTCCATCTACCTTGACCTTGCTCTTTCGGCGTCTCTTCTGTGGTGTCATCGGAGTTTCTTCCGTGACCGCATTCCCATTTGGGCTGTCAGTCCCGTTGTGCGTAGCTGCGTCCTGGTTGCCTATTGGACTGGGAGCCCGAGTATTCGGGTCACTCTCAGCTAGTCTCAATGCCCTCATGGTGTCCATTCGCTTTTGCAAGAGAGCTTCGCTTGATTCATGCTGTGCTGGAACGAACGTCTGGTTTCTACCGAAACGAGTGTCAGAGCCCCAATTCACGTCTTCCAGCTGTGATCTACGTTGAGTGGCTGATGGAGCTGCTGGTGTTTGGGTTCCAAATAGCACGTCCGGAAATAAACTGGCGGACTCGTCGGATCCTATGGGTCGCATAGCGTGGGTGCCATTTTGTACGGGGCGGTGTTGAGAAAAAGAGTTTTGATACCCTCCCGAAGGTTGTGCATGAGGCGCTAGGTATGCGCGATTTGGGTTGGTCAAAGCAGACGAGTAGGGAGTTGTATGGCCAAATTGTAGCGTTGTTAGGGAGGCGGCCGCGTCCGTATGCGCATCTTGCAACCCTGCAGGAAAAGATTGGAGTTGTTGATAGAAAGGACTCGGGTTTAGTTGTGGTAGCGGATGTGGTTGTTGCTGCTGCTGGGATCGGGGCCGAGGTCGAGGAACAGGTGGCCTTCCTTGTAATGGTTGTTGTATCGGCTGTTGTAATATTGGCTGACGTGTCGGAAGAAGATGTTGCGAGATCTGGTCTGGGAAAAACGCGAAGTTATCTTGGAAGTCGGTAGGTAGCTGGCCCGTGATGGGTCCCAAGGCATTACCATTAGGACGGTGCTGTGGTCCAAAGCATGACGAATGGGCGAGAAAATGAGGCGCTATATCCTTAGAAAAGTCCTCGGAGAAGTCCCCGAATGGGAAGTCGGGTTCGGCGGACTGTAAGTTGCCGAAGAAGTGTTCGAGGGTGACATGGTCGTTTGTATTTAATATGGGATTCCCATGCGGTGGCGGAGGGCTCGAGAGAGCTTGATTAAAATTGTCTGTTGCGGTAGCGGTTAGAGAGCCCATGCGCGAAAGTAAGAGCTGAGGCATCACTCGTCAGGGTGGCAGCGGGATCAAGGCACTTACAGCCAAAAGGCGAGTCGTTCGGAGGTGGATGTGAACCCATATTGGCTGGGCATACACGTCGAGCGGCGGTCATGAGCGCTCCATCTGTTGCGATATGTCAGGTATCATAAACAAGCCTCGGCTGCGGAGGCTCCTGGGAGGCCCCTTCCGCGGGGACTCTGAGTATAACACTGCACCGCACCGCACCGCACCGCCCTGCTCTGCCCGCACGAACTGAGCGACCGAGGAAGTGCGGCTTTCTAATTCAAGGGTGCGGCGGTCGAGGATGAGAGGAAAGTACAGGTGATCGAGTCCCTCTCTCTATCTATCTCTATCTCTCTCTATCGAGAATCGGCGCGGGGGGATTCGGCGGGACCCAGGACGGTGGTTTCGTCCTCGTCCGCACCAGAACAATGCGAGCTTCGGCACTATAACGGCATATGTAGGTATGCTTTGCGCTGGCGCAGATATACGAACTGAAGGCGCGAGAAGACCGTGCCTATTGCTACCTTACAAAGCAAGCAAGCGAGCAGATCGATCGGGTTCGTTTTCCTCGTCGGACAGGGTGGGAAGCTCGGGTCATAAGCTATAGATGACGATTGCAGTACAGACGCTAATGGACACAGCAACTCGATAGCAGCTCGATAATAAGCTATGATTAAGTGACTGTGAACCGGTTAGGTAGCCGTTGGCGGGGTAGAACTCTGTGCGCCACGGAATCTGTTGAGGAGCACGGTTGACGCTGACGTTGACACAAAATCCAATATGTAGAAGTATAAGGTAAGCTATGCCAACAGCTTGACGACTGAACCTGCTGCTACCCACTAGTAGTAGCAGTAGTAGCGGCAGAGAGCGAGGCAGGCGAGGTAGGTAGTGAAGCAGGTGCCTGCCAAACCACATGCAATATTATATGCAGCAGCCCCCCGGGTATGTGTGGGGTTTGCGGGAGTTAGCAGTTGTCTAGTAGCGGAGGTACGTACCTAAGTAGGTAAAAGTACTATCCGGTAGCCGAACAGCTGCCAGCCCATCTGGACAGGCACATACGTACTTCTAGGATCCAGGTAAAGGCGAATGACCTCGAGATGCTCGCACCAGATATTCTGCTACATATATGTAACTCCTAGTTTCAGAAATCTTGCTTATTTAAGTAGCAGATTAGCCATCTTTTTACCAGAACGGCGGGTTTCTGGGTACAGTATTTACATCATTGTTGCTTGGCAAGGTTGTATGGAGTAGGATATCGCATTAACTCATTTGACTTATTATCTCTTCCACACGACCTCTTGTCCAGCGAAATGAATTGTAGCGTAGCAGCTTAGGTGACACCACTAAGGGAGGATATCACGCCGGGCACACAAAAACCTGGGTAGTCAGTGTGATGAGCTGAACGAGTGAGTGAATGAGTGAGTCAGTGAACGTGTAAGGTAGTCTCCTCATGCCAAGCAGTGTAAGAGTACATTTAATCTTGCAGATTTCAAGGCTCAACGTCACCTAACTCGGCCGCAAGGAATATAAGCCGTGTACCTTGAGTTCTGTAGTCGCACGTCAGTACCCGCCCAATACCGTCGACAAGCGCACAGAAACAGGTTGCCAAGCAACGAGTCAAATCCCAAGTTACATCTTCATACAACGGCATATAAAATTCTCGTGGAGGGTAGGTTTTGGGCAGATGATGGCACCCGGACATCTCAGATACCACCCAACCTACGCAAGTCCCCCGGTTTTCACGTTTAATGTTGAAGGTACAGCTAGCTCCCAATACCCTCTACTACCTCAATGTTTGGGTTCCTTATCTCTCTTGAGTTCCTCAAGAGTCCATCCTTCGCCGCCTTTACCTCCTTTCTGAGTGCTTCTCTGGTCCGCATAATACCTGTTCTAACTAACGAAACAACGGGTGACTCGAACTGACTGCCAACCAGACGAATAAATAAATCATTTGAATTCCGTTGCTAGGGTTTGATTCATAGTCACAGGTTAGGAATCTCGGTCCCAAGCTGTCGGTCCGTCTTTCTTTCACCCTGGTAATTAACCTATTGCTAGAGGCAACTCGCACGCTCTACGTATGCCATATAGTAACCATACCACCTTAGGAGGCAGGTTAAATATTTAGGTTATCTGCATACTACCCTCATGCAAATGGTACGCAGGGAGCTTCTCAGGGTGGGTAGCTTAACGTAACGTAGTCCCGACAGACTTGCTCTGTTCCAAGGTCATGTGAGCACATCCTGCCATAACAGTAGGTAGTACTTCTAGTCCGTAATTTTTGTATACCTAATTATTATCCATTTGATGGAGAACACGTCTACGCCGCCCTTTGTGTAGCCTCCAATCCCTTTCCCATGCCTCATGCGATGCTGCCGGAATCCCTTCGTTTGTGCGAGTACCTAGTACCACTCCTCTGCTGGCAGATGTGTTCTGTCATAAATCTACCCTCTTCCTTTTCCCAACACGCCCTTACTGGAATACGGTATGCCTTAATTAGGTACTTAACTTACGCAGTGTACCAAGATGGGTCGTTGCTGGACGCGGGGTAGTAGTAACATTCCGTCGGGTATTCCACTACCTCGGCTAGGTCAATATAGGTTACACCCCGGGGCATACTGCGAAATTGAACTTGAATAGTAGACCACATCTTCTAATTGTATATTATTCTCAGTTATCATTAGGTACATATATATTTCCTACATCGATCTGCGCAACTCCGTCACGATGGGATAGAACGGATTTTGCAAGTACTTGTTACGCATTACTTTTAAAGAGTGTTAGTGTTGAGGTTTCATATTTAAGTTCAAGGAGCCATTTTATGTACATGTACTAAGAACCTTACGTGCAGCAAAGTACGTAGGTGACTGTTTAGGTACACCTATACTAAACTGAGGTAGGATGCCGTTTAGCGAGGCAATGTAATTCAAGACTTGCCTTCTCATGAGCACTTAAGCTGGGCTTAGAATATTAGCAGCCGACAGCTATTAAGAATCTCAGCATTGTTCTGCTCTGGTCCACATTTCATCATTGTCACATGGTAATACTGTAGTGTATGGCATAAAAAACGCGCTGCAGGTACCAAACTCCACCTCCGCCTCCACCTCCACACCCACTGTCGATCTTGTTAACCCTGTCACGTTTACAAGTGTCGTCGAGGCCCGGCCCCCTTAATAATCCCAAGAAACGGGAAGCTGAACAGCTACAGCACACTACACTAATCTAAGTTATTAGTATAAGTCATCTAGGCTTAGGTCGTGTCATATATTGCCCACTAATAACTGCGGAAAAAGTCTAGCGATTAACTGAGAAGCCGAGGACTTGTGATTGATGGTGTGAGCGCGATATATCAAACTTGAGACTCTCTGGACTAATGATCTACGCAAGCTTGCTTCGCCCCTGTATGAGTTAGCTTAGCTCAGCTCAATTGTCTTGTCGTCCGATCGTCTCGCGTATCTTCCCATCACCTTAGCATACAACTACACCAAGAACGCGTCGAGGCAATTGCGCGCAACCACATGCCGTGACGTTATCTTCACCAATGACATCGTCCGCTCCCCTTCTCCAGGGGCCTCACGCCCGAGCAAGGCTGGAGAAGGCTGTGCCCCCAATTTTACGACCTATGCTTAGGGCCTATGTCCTGGGATATGCCTCTGCTGTTGCACCGCGGGTTCTGACGTTGATTTTACAAAATGGGGCGAGGTGGAGGAAAAGCAGGGGTCTGAAGAGTGACGCTCAGCCACCCCAAGACACATTTGCTGCATCCCTACGCCATATCCTCTGTAGTGGACTGGATCTCCAGAGATTCCCGACGTTTTGTGCTACCCTAGTTGGTGGCACAACATTTCTAGATGTAAGATTTACCTCCTTAAATTAAATCGAATACTAACACGTAGATTTAGGTGCTTGTTCAAAGATTAATAAGTCGTCTAAAATTCAAACTGTCGGGAGTGGCTAGGCGGAGGTAAGATGATAACCCCCCTTTAAATCGAAGAAGTTCGGCTCGGATCTTAAATGTCTCTACCACAATAAACATATCTTTCCGTTTCAGCTTTTCCCCAGATAGACCTAACTTATTTATAGGCTCTCAATATGGCTCTCGTCATTTATAGCTGGCTGGCTAAGCCTACGGCTGCTTCAGTCCAAGAAAACCAAAGCATTTTCTAGTGAAAGCAACGGTTCAGATAGCGACGACAAGCAAGAAACCGTCCGATACGCAGGACGAACACTAGACTTAACTCTATTTGCCGCAACGAGAGCCGTCGACGTCGTAGTCGGCGAGCTATGGTCTCAAAGACGGCAGCGCCGGGTCGCCGCCGGTCGATGGTCGTGGGTGAGTGCATGCCGCATGCCTATATATGAAGCGAACACAAACTGTATATCATCTAACCCTCGTAGCTTGATTCCTTCATATCGAACATGGCAGACCCGTCCATCTTCGCGGCCTCATGTGCGCTGATCATGTGGGCCTGGTTCTATGCGCCTTCGGCCTTACCACGATCCTACAACAAATGGATCAGCTCAGCAGCCGTCGTCGACGCACGTCTAATCGAGGCGTTACGCCGGTGTCGCAAGGGCGAGTTGCGCTACGGCGAGGAGACAGGCCAGGCACCGCTGCTACAATCCATGTGCGAGGATTACCAATGGCCCCTGAAATGGGGCGATCCAGCCGTAACGGTGCCGTTCCCATGCGAGATGGTGCACACGGGCTGCGGCCCATCGTGCGAATACCACGCCCTATCTCGCTTCATGCGCTCCTTTAAATGGTCCATGGCCACGTACCTCCCACTAAACATCCTCGCGCGGAAGAAGAACCCCGAGGGCTTCCGTCGCGCCCTCATCTCTGCCGCGCGCTCCTCTTCGTTCCTCGCTACTTTCATCACTCTTTTCTACTACGGCGTGTGTCTTGCGCGAACACGAGTCGGACCGCATCTACTGGGAAAGGACACGGCGTCCCGACAGACCATCGACGCGGGCGTCTGCGTGGGCTGCGGCTGCTTCATGTGTGGATGGAGCATCTTCTTCGAGGCTGCATCGCGGCGGAAGGACATGGCTCTCTTCGTGGCGCCCAGGGCGCTCGCTACCCTCTTGCCCCGACGATATCCTCTTTCCAAGCAGTGGAGGGAGACGTTCGTCTTCGCTTTCAGTACGGCCGTCGTATTTACCTGCGTCCGCGAGAACCGGAGTAGGGTTCGCGGGGTGCTGGGTAGCGTTTTGGGGTCTGTACTTGAAACTTGAAGGGCGTTTACCAAGAAAAGGTACACAATACGGTCCAAGGATAATAGGAAGACGGCTTTAGATCTCTTTGGTATAGACAGTGTATTGTATGTATTTTACCTGTACAATAACGATAGTATTAATCCAATGTACAACAACAAATGCCTAGTAATTTTAAGAAGCCAAAACTCATTTTATCAAGAAAATCCGTAACTCATTCGCTTCTATATTCAAGCATGCCAGGTCGTGCAAACATTTCTTCGCTTTCATAAGAGCCTTATTACTACTCCTACTTCCTATCCCAATTAGACAGCAGTTCAATCATCTAATTATTCGTAAATTCCCTCTCATCATAACTTCTCCAGCTTGAGAATAATGCTCTGATAATCCGCATTAGGCCACGTTAAGCCCAGCCCAGCATTCATGAGCGTAGACCCAGAAAGCGTAGCATTATAGCTATTATCCCCAGTGATCTTATACTTAGCACCCGCATCCAGACCCCTCAATTTCACCGGCGGCGGCAACGGCTTCGTCTCGGAGCGAACCTGGAACACAAAGGCCACAGCGGCGCTTGCATCCGGCAGCACAAACATCGCAGCCGGCCAATTCGACTGATCGGGTAGCGCAAGACGGTAGAAGTCGCCCTTGATAACGAGCGGGTTGATCTCCTGCTGCAGCGCGATCAGCCCCGGGAGCGCCTCGCGGTCGTTCTGCGTGAGGTCTTTCGGGTCCAGCTCGAGCCCGTACGAGCCGCACATGCTGGCGACGGCGGAGCGGAACGCGAGCGGCGTCGTGCGGCCCACTTGGCCGTTGGGCACGGCGCTGACGTGGCACCCCATGGCCGACGGCGGGTACGCGTACGAGGTGCCGAACTGGATCTGCAGCCTGTCGAGGCCGTCCGTGTTATCCGAGGTCCAGCTCTGCGGCCAGTAGTGCAGGAGCCCCGCGTCGAAGCGGCCGCCGCCCGAGGCGCAGCCTTCCCAGAGGATCTCCGGGTGCGCTGTCGTCAGGTTGTCGATGACGCGGTACATGCCGAGCATGTAGGCGTGGTTGGCGGCTGGGGAAGGTAGCTCGTGCTGCCCGCGGTTGTTGTCCCATTTGATGTACTTGATGTCAGCTGAGTCGAGGAGCTTCTCGATCGTGGTTATGATGTAGTCCTGTACTTCCGGCAGCCCGAGGTTCAGCACGAGCTGGTTGCGCACGAGGGTGCGGTTATGCGAGCCTGCGTGTAGAACCCAGTCTGGGTGTGCTTTGTAGAGGTCTGACTCCGGGTTCACCATTTCCGGCTCAACCCATAGTCCGAAACTCATTTTGGTTGACGAGTTGGCCACCGTTATGGCGTTCACGTCGTCGACATAAGGGCCCAAGCCCTCAGGGAACTTCTTCTTCTGCGGCGTCCAGTCACCAAGACCGAGCGTATCGTTGTCGCGCGGGTAGTCTGTGCCGAACCAGCCATCATCGTTCACGAACAAGGTGCAGCCTAACTCCGCGGCTCCTTTGGCAAGCTCAACCATTGCAGTGTCATTATAGTCGAAACCTAGCCCCTCCCATGAGTTCAATAGAGCCGGCCGTGTCATCAACGTGTGGTTAGAGCGTGACAGCTGATTTCTAAACAAAGAGTGCAGTGACTGTGACATTCCGCTGAACCCCGTTTCAGAGTATGCGGAGACGACCTCGGGCGAGGCAAACGTGTCACCTGGCTTAAGCGGCCATGATAAGTGCAATGGGTTGAGACCAAGGAGGACTCGCACCCACCCCGTTGACCATCTCTCAACGTTCGCGGCGAACGAGCCCGTGTAGAGCAAAGCGTAGCCCGTTGCAGCACCCTGAGACTCCGTTGTGCTGGGAGGAGCAAGAGCAAGGAACGGGTTGTGGAAATGGGATGAGTAGCCTGCAGTTGACCGGAAGCTATCGAATGGTAAATCAGTTAGTTGCGCAAAGTAATGACAACATGAAATTTAGACTCACCCCTGTTCTCCGTGACCGACAGCGCGTCTGTTAATATGAGCCTCGTGAGCCCAGTCTCCCCAAAGATCAATTAGATCAAGTTCTTCATTGGGCATGTCGATGCTCCAACTACTCGCTCTCAACACAGTCGCAGTGCTGTTGCCCTTGTTTGTGAGGCGAAAGCTTCGCGCGATGGCATTATGTTCCGGGAATATCGAATAGTACAGATCTGCCGAGATGGCAGAGTACTCATCATACAAATGGACTATGAGTGTCGAGACGTCTCCCTCCTCACCGTACGTGGCTGGAAGTCCGGGAATCCCAGACTTTCCGGCCGTGACCTCATAACCGGTATAGGCGAAGCTGGAAACGGTATCCCCGGATGCATGTTGAATGTGAATCGCTGGCGTGCGAAAGTCACCTCGGCCAGAATCGGGAAATTCACGGAGACGGTAGGTGTATTGACCACCCCAGCCATTCATGTTACCAGGTTCTTGAGTGATGATCTCCGCAGAGTATCCGCCCCAGTGATCATGGACCAGGTCTAACGTTGAAGGATCGACGTGGAACTGATATGAGATACTGGACGAAGCCAGAGAGAAAGACGGCGCAGGACCATCTTCTACAGTGATCCCTGGAGTCAATTGGTGAGAATCGGGCCGTCAATTGAGATCAACATGATATGATAGTGGGCACTTATCAACGCCAGAACTACCAATGCAGACATTGAGAAAGATAATGCTTACATTTCACGTCGCTTTGCCCCAATGCCCATGCTGGGAGCAGGCAGAGAGCCAATCTTCTGGCGACCATGACGTCCTCTGGTATGGCCTCAAAGCTATCTCTCAAGCGGGAAACACACTGGGGTAGACTCCATTCACGAAGCACAATAGATGGCCATTTGGACTTTAAATACATCTCCGCGACTGGACGGGAAATTGTAGAATACCAAGCTGACATGTCGGCTCATTGCGTCACCGTAGCTAGACCGAGGCCGCGGATCGTCGGCCCCGATTCCCCTCTCTGGTCACGAAGCCCTACGAGCAGCTTAGCTGTGCCTTCGAGAGGAGAGATTGGCCGTTTGAACTGCCCATCGTGGTCAAAGGCATGCGAGCTACTCCACCATCTCCGCATCGAAGGCCATTCCCCCTGTCGTTACCCCGTACGCGAGACGAGAGGGGAATGTTGCATGCGGGGAGGGCTTTTCACGGACATGGATTTTCCCGAAATGTCTTTCCTTCGCAGCCGCCGCTCCTGTCTAGCACCGGCTGCCTTATGATGCTCATCATAAGAGAGACGATTACAATCTACCTACGAGGTAGGTCCAGACCATCAATGCGAGCTGCATGGTGACACATCAGGAAGGTGAGGTGCCCGAGCCGACTCTTCGGTACAAAAGAAGATTAGATTAAATAGCCATGTTTAGAGATTCCAGTCCCCGTCGACTTGGTTCTAAACGAAAAATCGGCGTGGGTAGTATGGCAAGGGAGACTGAACGGTAGCAAAAGGCAGAAGTGTAGTAGAAGCTCGATAGATCTGGACCTGATCTGTGACAGTCGGAAACGGAAGTTACAGGCGAAGGCCCGGGGCAGTGGCGGAGTTAGCGGTGCCATACCGGCCATAGATCCAGAGGCAGGATAGACCTAGGTGTCTCCTAATATCTTCAGACTCATCTCAGCAGCTATAAATCAAGTTCAGCGGCATGCAAAATGATTCTTGTGAGTCTCCTATCTTGACAATAAGCGCAAATGATTCGGCTTTTCTTTTCCTTTTCAAAAAAAATTCTTTGGGCCAATCGCTTGTCCTACCTAAGATATGATGTCTAATATGGTCAGTTTAACTCCGAAGCGCTTAGTCCCTAAGGTCTTACTCTAGGGTTACTTACACAATTGTAAGTTACATTGGTAGCATATGCACTTACGTACCATATGTTACACTCTCCTACAGCATTATCAATCTGATTACTACTGTAGAGAGATTGATGATAGTTTCAATGAGATCCTTAACGCGCATCGGGATCTTGTTCATAACCAATCTGCACATATGACGGTCCATATGCCGATCAAATCCAGAGATTCACCGCTCTTTTCATGCCAACCAGAGCTTGCTGCGGAGTGAGGGGTTGAAGTCGACGAAGCCCGATATGCCAGACACTAGAGGGGACTCCCTTCATACGATATATCAATTTGCTAGAATGAGGTGGTGGGCTTCTCTTATTGTTGTTCCACTCCAGTTCCTGTCCAGTTACTGGCTCTCTTCGCTCCAAGCCAATATCCGGGGTTTGAACAAATTTCGATGAGCATCCAGTTCCAAGGGAAACGTTGATGCACACAAGCCATGGCACCATACCTTCTACGCGCGACACACCTCCGAGAGGCCGAAGGTGATACAGCCAAGTTTCTTGTCGGACTCATATCTACATAAGGTGTTATGTCAATTCCATCGTGGTCACCACGTGGATGGGGCCGACAGTTATACTAGTAAGTTAGGAAAGATAAGGCCTCAAACGTAAGGTCAAGACCCATGACTATTCGCTAGTGACAAGCACGTTTCAAAGAAAAACAGAATAGCTAAGAGGCACGCAGCGTCGTACGAGGTCTGTTTGGCCTGTGATTCGGGATCGACGGGTCGTATCCGGCTTCTTCCCCTATCTCCATCATCGGCTCGTTCCCGCGATCATAACGAAAAATAGTGTCTCGCGTTAGCCTATGCAGATGGTGGTGATGGTGGATCTAGGGAGCGATCAGCTTCGCGCCACTGCAGAGATAGGCAAGAGCATCGCAACTTGCGACCGTGGCCATGGAGGTCTACAGATTTGAGTGAGTCTTGTGAGCGCAAAGTCAAGACTCCGAAGAGGGGAGCTGTTGCTCGGAATACCTCTTTCGGAATAGTCGGTCCTTCTTACAAAACACCTTGGTTCAACGTTGTCATGGCGAAGGAGTAGGTCAATAAGCTCAGTGGGGATGCCATCAACGCATAATTCATACAGGAAGGTAAGGATTCATTATCAGCAATCTGGCAAGGGATTTCAGCTGGAGGGTCTCAGAGCTTTTTGCTGCAGCAATCTTAATTTTTTGAAGCCCAACCCAGGGGCCTGGTTACGGCCTGCGCCGTTGATGCCCAGAGGGGCGCCAGGAGAACTAAGGGGGTTCGAGACTTTTTCTTCCATACTTAGTCTAACTACTATACAATACTAACGGAGTCTAGAGAGCTGACCATGTCAAAATCTAGCGTCAATATCCGTGCTTTACTTCCAAATATAGGTGACAGCGACACTAACATGCCAAAACAGCACGGTTGATAGCGAAGCTCCATGAGCCGCAAGAAGCCGTGGGGGTCAAAGCTGCCAGCTAACAAACATCACAAGGGCAATATTTCTTTTTCTTCGCCCCTCTTTTGCCGCGATGGAACATTATGCCCCTCTTGGGTGCGATATGAGCTTGCGACCTGTTAGCATATCTACACAGCCATTGCTGCTATCTCAGAATGTGGATTGACGTCCACAACACTGCCCACAATATTTCGCTTTTTACTTGGGTGAAATGGAGATACGGCTTGTCGCGATGCACGTTACGAAAACTTGCCTAGACCTACTCTGTAGGCAGTATTGCAGATCTACGGCCGCCTACGTTGATCAACGTCAAGGGGCTTCGACTAGAACAATCACTGTGCACTTCGAGGGAGATTTAAGTGCGTTTGCGCACCATATAGTAGACAAAACATATTGATATTTGTGGGTTATCCTGAAGCTTCATTAAGGAGGAAGAGTAGCAAGGTATCAAGATATAGTCCACTCTCAGGTTCCAAGCTAATTCCCACTTTAATGAATACCTCAGAGGCCTGCTTCTGACACAAAAGGCACAGAATCTGGGTGTGCATTCTGGAGACTCACTTGTAAGCTGACACAATAATGATACCACATGGCACAATAACCTACTGACTTCGTGACCTGTCCATACGCAATCGGCAACACATGTGCAGATAAGATACGCAGAATGATGGATATCTTGTGAGGATACTGGTAATCTTAGCCACGAATTATATAGCTGTGAAACCTATGATTACTAAATGAACTTAAAGCTAGCCAGCCGCTCATCTAGTAGGTATAATAGCTGGCTACTATACATTTGTTAGACTACTCTAGACAGCAAGCGACGCACGATATTTCCCGCCCGTCCTTATCAATACCGGGCGGCGAGAGAAAATATTTCTTTTCTAGCCCCATTCTAGATGATACTACCCTGTCCTTAAGCGTCGCCTAGAGTCCATGAACGCGAGATGGTCTCATGCAAAGCTCTGAACGCCACTGCCGTGTGCCATGCCAGAAAGGTACCATGCGTCATCCCAACAGGTACCCATGCGCCGATAGCCCGAGCAGCGAAGTGCAGGTGCTACCGAGACAGAGCTGCAGTGCAGATCAGATCAGGGGGGTTCGATTAGGTTGCATGAGACAGGGCACTTGTGGCGGTAGTGCTACGTACTACACACACATCAGTGTTCAAAATAGGTACTACTGTAGTAGTGATAGCATATTAGCCGCATAGAATACCGCCGCTGTCCCTGCATCCGTTCTGCGGCTCTGCAACCAATCCAACCATTCCTACACGTGTAACGGCATCGGCGTTCGCCCGCTACATATTATGCGTCAGCCAACCAACTCTGTACCAAGCTTTTCCCTCTGTCGCCGTCATTTATACTCTCGGGCCCTCTTTTGCGCTCCCAGCTAACCTACTGCCTACTGTACGAGCTCCGCCCCTCCCAACATTACGCGTAGACTAATTCTGAACGAGGTGCTCCTAGACAGCACCCCAAGTTGCTCTGAGTGATAAGTTCCCAGGTAATTATTCCCAGTACCAGCTTGAAGTTGAGCCATTGGAGACATCACAGTGCAATACTACTGCAACGAGGTGTCGTGAACTCTCTTTGTCTCGTGGCTGGAAACGCTCTCTTTCCCTCAATGTCGTATACTGTAAGTAACTGTCTGTAGGCACACGGACGGTTCATCGCTCTGCTCTATGTTGGCTTAGTCTAACTAAGCAATCATCGGGCAAACTGGGTCAACTATGTAATAGTACCTAGGTATACGCTGGACTAGACTACGAGGTCGGCCCTTTAGATTCCCAAGTCGGTGGAGAAAGTCAGATAAGACACCACGATCATGGCTAAAGTCTGCGACCCTAGAAACCTGGAAGCACCCGCCTGCCAATCGTCTTTCATATGTCGAGGCCAGGCTATCACGGCGCTACTGCTCCCGGTTACTGCCCGGTACCCACACTAGTTTCGAGCTTTGCCGCCTGGCCCACAGAGACATTATCACGATGTTGCCAAGATGGCCGAGAAGATGAGAGCTGGGCGAGGTCGGTCGGGATGGGGGTCAACGAAGCTTTCCAGTGAACCTAAGTTTGGTGGTCCCAGTTTAAGTACCAGGTGCGATCTTCTTTCTGAGTGCGTGGGCGTTCTTTTGTTTGACGTTTATTGACGTACAAGGACCAAACTTTATCCTTTGTCCTCTGCGTCATTACCAAGCGTGCCCCCTTTTACCTCTCCAGTACCTCAGCCAGCGACCACGCTTCTGCATTTCGTGTTGTGCTTCTAGCCGACCCGCCCTGCCGTCACTGGAACTAACGCCGACTCACCTCCCAGTCTACATAGACAATCCATTTATCTCGCAGTCCATTAGTTTGCTCTAAACAAGTGCCTTGCTTTATGATTACACACCTCTCACACTGCTGTCAGGAATTACTGTCCCTTGTTCCTCATCATCCTGAAAGTCATAGTATTTTTCCAGGTATCACAAAGGACTTCCACTTGATATGGATGGTACAGAGCAGTCTTCCACAGAAGATAGCCGCCCATCTTCCATCGGCTCTACAGAAGGATCCCAGGGCACCACGACTAGGAGCGACGGAGTCACAACCAAGAAAGAGAAGGGACGTGTACGTTTCAACAGCACCGCTAATGTCGAGCCGCCGGCGTTTATACAGCAATTGAACACCCAAAAAGAATCCCAGGACACAGTCTCGCAGCCTAAGCTTAAACCCAGGCCATCACTTATACGCGGAAGCTCTTACAACTCGGTGCTTGATTTTGCAGATGGGGATGCGGAGCAGGACCCGAGTTCCGACGTAGCGGTATCTGCTCGTGCTGCTCAGGAACGCGCTCAGCATGTTGCTGCTACGGTTCTTGGATCCCACTCTGAACCAAGCTCCAGAAGAACTTCGGTAGCTTCCGAGAACGAGACCTTACAAGGTGACGAAAACCACGAAGATCACCCTATGCGTCGAAGTAGTCTTCTCCATGACCTTGCCCATAGATTGGCGCACCCGCGTTTTCCTGGACACGGAGACGATGAAGAAAAAGATCAAGCACCAGCAACCGCGGAACGACGGCGCTCTTTTAAGCGAGAAGCCTACGATCTTGTTCAGTCTCATGCCTTACGCAATGATGCTTCAATCTTTGGCAAACCAAGTCGCAACATGTCTGCAAACTCTTCCGGCCATGTTACGCCAACGGAAGAAAGAGATGCGGAAGTTTGGATACCTCCGCCTCAGCAATTCCGCGGAAGCACACTATCTCATCTATTGAAGCTCTACAGGCAGCGTGAGGACCAGCCCCCTAGCTACCCCCACAGTCAAAGATCGGACTACAGTGAACCCACGACGCCGGGATCGTCAGGCACGGCTACGCCGACGCGGAAGAAATGGTACGACAAAGACAAGAATCGTTCAACAGACACTCTGGCCAATCTCGTGGAAGCATCTGCTCGCCTAGCTAATGCTACCACCGGCACCGAATCACCCCAGAAGCGATCGAAACGACCGAAGTACAAGCGAAGCCCCAGTTCTCGCCTCTTGAAGCTTGGCCGTCCGCGAATGGAAGAGGAAATTCGCATCACGATCAATATCGCCGAAACTTTGAGCCGTCAAAAGTACATTATCAAAATGTGCAAAGCTTTGATGATGTACGGAGCTCCAACACACCGACTGGAGGAATACCTGACCATGACGGCAAGAGTTCTCGAAATTGATGGACAGTTCCTCTACCTCCCTGGGTGCATGATCATATCCTTCGACGATAGGCAAACGCACACGACGGAGGTGAAAATTGTGAGAACTGCACAAGGCATCGATCTTGGGAAACTCAAAGACATTCACGAAATCTACAAGTCCGTGCTGCACGACCTTTACAGTGTTGATGAAGCCATAGAGAGGATCGCCACTATTATGGCAGCGAAGGATAAGTTCCACCCCTGGCTTCGCGTGCTTGTCTTCGGCTTGGCCAGTGCCGCTGTTGCGCCTTTCGCCTTCGGAGGGCGATGGATCGATTTGCCCATATGCTTTCTCCTCGGAACAATGGTTGGAGCGTTGCAGATCATTGTGGCTCCGAAGTCTGCCCTGTACAACAACCTGTTCGAGATCAGCGCCACCATATTGACTAGTTTCCTCTCAAGAGCATTTGGAAGTATCAGAGGTGGAGAGCTATTCTGCTTTTCTGCTTTGGCCCAAAGCTCTATAGCTCTGATCCTCCCTGGTTGGTTTGTCCGTAAGTCACCCTGCTCCATTATGTCACAAGATTTCCGCTAACCTTCGTGCAGTAAGTTCGGCCCTCGAATTGCAATCTCGAGCCCTGGTGCCAGGCTCTATCCGCTTAGTATACGCCATCATCTATTCATTGTTTCTTGGCTTCGGTATTACCGTGGGAACTGTTCTATATGGGCTCTTTGATTCGAATGCCACGTCCGCGACGACATGCAGCAACACAATGAACCCTCACCTCGCATTCGTCTTCGTGCCCCTATTCACCATCTGCTTGGCCATTGTCAATCAGGCCAAATGGAAGCAACTCCCAGTCATGGTGCTCATCTCTTTTGCCGGTTATCTGGTGAACTTCTTCAGTTCTCCCAAGTTCAAGGCCGCTCCTCAGATTGCCAACACCCTCGGCGCCTTTACAGTTGGTGTCTGTGCCAACTTGTATTCCAGATTGAGGCATGGAGTTGCGGTAACTGCGCTGCTGCCAGCAATTTTCGTGCAGGTACCCAGTGGCCTAGCAGCGACGGGCAGTCTCCTAAGTGGTCTCAACGCGGCCAATCAGATCAACAACAATAATCAGCAGATAAACGGAACAGCTTCTGTAAGTGTGATGATATCTTGGTATGTGCGTGTATAGTCTACTAACGTACGTACTTTCAGGTACCAGTTGACGATGGAACTAGTAACGTGACCGATGTTGTGTACAACGTTGCGGGATCAATGATCCAGATCGCCATCGGTATCACACTAGGTCTATTCTTGAGTGCGCTTATCATCTACCCTCTCGGCAAACGTCGCAGTGGGCTTTGGACGCTCTAGCTTTCGTATCAGTCTTCTTCTTTTGGGGATGTTTATTTTGCAGTTTGGCGTGGAGTCCGGTGAACTATAAAAGTGTCAGCAATAAAAGTTATAGATGGTATCAAGCAAGACTGCTAGGCGATACAGCATAAACGGAATTCGGATAAAAAGATACCCCCTACCAGCATCGAGAAGCATTTAGCAAGGCGTCGTTGTCTAGAGGATTGGTTTCAGGGACCCACACATTACATGGCAAGACTGCCGCCCAGTTTCTTTGTCTCGGAATATTAATAAATAATCAATGAGGTCTAGAGCCTCTTCGCACACAGTTCGTCTTTTCTTTTTCACTGCGCTGGGTGTTCAATTGATAGAGCCCTCGGCACTTCCCTTATAATCAACATGTTACCTGTACAAAGTATATAGGAAACCACATTCTCTAAGCTGAGAATCAGCATCTCCTCCTTGCTATACTTGACTCTCTTACATGGTATTACATCAGAATACATGATCATTCGGATTTATCGATTGCTAAGTGAATACTCTTTCGTTCTATCTGGCCCAACCTCGAAGCCTTGCTTCATCTCATCGGGGTTTGAGAGTCGAGTAACACTTTCCTTATCTGTTCTTTTATCCTGTTATCTCCGATAACGATAACCAATATTAACTCCAGGGCCTCGAGAATGTAGGGGTTGCTCGCCGGTTTTATGAGACTCGAAACCATCTCCCGTCAAAAAGAGTGTTCTAGACCATTGCCTGTGCGAGGTAGGAGAGATAAGATGAAATGTAGTGGGACAATATACTACGAAGTCTACCCTGTTACCGCGTGGGCGTAGCCTAGCAGAATATCGGATGATATATGAGACGAGACAACCTTCGCATACTATAGCCAACCATCTGGGAACTGCAATGCCGGTTTTATCTGACGTTATAAGCATCGAGAGTATTACGTTGCGCAGCATTGATGAATGGGCCGTTCAGCGTGCTGAGCATGGTGGTGTTGTTTTACGGTGTAACAAGGTCGGTACCGAATGATCGGCTGTTCTACGCATGGCTTCTTGTAAGAGAAAACTCCGATGACAGGTTTCCCAATACTCCTGGCCTTTTTGCAGTGTTTTCAAGAGGATTTGATGCTATCTTCATAAGGTCATTGGAAGTAGGTATCACTCGGAGTTCGTACTGCGTAGCCACACAGAAGTCCTAAGCCCTGTAGAGACGTAGAGCCGTTAAGAGTAGACATAGGACCCTTCACGATTTTCAGAAGGACAAAAAACGTCTCCTATTCTATAACTTAGCTAGCTGAAGTGGAATGAAGGGGAATGAAGTTGTGAGAATGGGATCTATCTGTGTATCCAGTATGCGGGGTTATGCCTTTAAGCATTAAATGCAACAATTGGATTAGATTTCATTGATGCAGGTGGTCTCGAAGGGAAAGCTCAAGTTTGGGTACAATCGTGACAACCACGCTGGAAGCCGTTGTTTGACATTCTTTGGCAATACCTCGGTTCTATTTCAACTTCTTTCAATTTTCTACGTCTATGCCTACGGCCGGGCAACTGACAGGTGCAGTCGCTGCACTTGCAGCTGTACTAGCTCTACGTCATATCATAAAGGCACAGAGACACAGGTCTATACGGGTTCAACAGACCGAGGAGCGCGTGCTCATCCTCGGGGCATCTAGTGGTCTCGGCCGGACGCTCGCAAAACACTACGCCACTCGCGGTGCCAGAATTTGCGTGGTAGCGAGACGGAACGAGCCGCTCCTACAGCTAGCAGAGGAATGTGGTGATCGATGTCTGCCGTTCGTCGGCGACTTCACTGATCCGGCGGATATGGAGACTCTACGAGGGCAATTGTTGCGGCAATGGGACGGCCTCGACACAATGCATATTTGCGCAGGAGTTTCTGCTGTGCAGCCTGTGATGGCGTTGACTGGCATGAAACCCGGCGATGAAGATCCCGATGCCGCCGGCGTTCAGCATGCGGTCGGTATTGTCGGCCGCGCAACAGAGAGCAATTTCTTCGGACCTGTCATCGCCGCCATGATATTCATTCCGATGATGAAGCGCACCTCGGCCTCGCCGGCCATCTTGCTCGTATCTTCAATCGCCGCGGTCGTGCCGGCGCCGACGCGGGCTCTCTACGCTTCTACGAAAGCTGCTTCTCTATTAATGTTCCAGTCCCTCGCCATCGAGCATCCGGAGATCGCGTTTACGTGCATGCTGCCGGCTACGATCGAAGGGAACTTCCGAGCTTCAGCCGTCGACGCGGACCCGAGCCAGGCAACAGACGAAACGAACAAGAAGGGTCTCAAAGTAGAATATGTTGCGAAAAGATGTGCCGAGGCGGTGGATCAGGGGTTACGCGGCAACGTGGTGATACCTTGGATGCCTTATGCCATTGCACACCATCTCTACTACATCTGGCCCTCATTCATCGAAAGACAGGCGAGGAAGAAATACAATTTCGCGCCGTGAAGGTGTTGAGTAAGTGCTGGCCCAATAAGACTGCTTGTCTTATGGTTGCATTGTTCGAGAACCACCTCCAATTGTAACTGCGTTGCAGCATAGGTGACATCGGCGTCTGGTTTTTTGTCAAAGGAAGTAAAACCGGTCGGAATGTCACGCTACACCTGTTCATTTAACAGAGACAAGACCTAGGAGGTTACGAAAATGCTACGGGGTGCGTAAAGGCATGTGATCGTTCGTATATAAACGCGCAAAAATTTTTTTGCATATGGAATCGTAAGGTAGAGTATCTCGCCATCGTCAGCAGTGTTGCAACTGTGGGGCGACGAGCCTCAAAACCCCTTCGAGCTTCGAAAAGTCTTCTTTTGACATGTGAAGGTATCCGTTTCCCAGACCTTTGTTACCAACCAAACTAATCCCTTTTTGGTATTGTGGGCTATATTTGGTAGGTACATATGTAAGTACGCACCATACTTTACGCCCTATACTTACTGTGCTTTGCATTCAGTACGATGCCGATACTGTAGTGTAGATAGAATCTGATGTCGGTGTCTATGTAAGAGAAACAAGGTGCCTAGGCTAATTAAGTGGCAATGGGCCTTTTTATTATTAAGGCTGAGCCGAGGTGCTTTAGTCTCTAGTTGAACTTCACGCCGTCCATCTACACAAACTGGATGATCGAATCGGACTGCAGATTGTATTGTTTAGCTAAGCGTAACGCAATGCGAAGTCGAACAGTTTCGTTGACTACAAGTCTCCCGGCTCTGCTCCCGGCCTGGTTAGTGCGTGCTGTGCCGCAAAGTTTGCCTAATGCGCTTGTCTCAGTAAGATTCCATACTATCGACAAATTCAGATGCAGCCTGGCCAAGTACTTCCAAGGGCCCTGCGGACGGAATGATGCAATGTTACGCTAGATTTCGGATTGACGATCGCCAGTGTGGCTCTACCAGTGTGTCGTATGTTGCGAACGAAGAGTATTTCATTATCTCCTCTTCCCCTCTAGCATTGAGGGCGTCTACCGGAACTTATCGTGTGATGCCTTTACAGCTGCTGATAAGAAATTGAGACGGAGGACGTCTTACAGTATTCATGATGTCGATCTTATCGCTTCTTGGGAAGTTTGTTGCCATACCGTAGTTACATTTATGTATGTACCTCGACTGCATGCACGCACGCCATAAGGAGATCCGAATTGCCGTTTGACTTTCACATGCTAGAGACAGGGATAGAGATAGCAGTACTGATAAAGTGGAGACATAGTAAAGGGTACCTACTTAAATGGTGGGTTTGAGGTCTACCTTAAGTACCTATTCCTTACCGTTTTTTTATGTCTACCTCACAGGTAATGATAATTTCTCTAGTCTGGCGAGAGCACTTGAATCATATTGTAAATATACCATTCCTCTTGGATTAGTACTCGGTGGTGAAATAGGCAACAGCTTGAAACTATATGTATGGTAGTACAGAGGACCTGGTAGGTACTACCAAAAGCCTCGAGCCGCTTGCCCTACATGTAGGCGTTGTACAGAGAGAATCCACTAAAGCTCTGCTATCGAACCCCACTACAGCGTGGCCAACAAGGAGCCGGGCTAATGCTGCTAACGCTGCAGGTGTTGCTAAAGTTCTGGCCAATGACTTCATGGCTCGCTCAGACTGCAGATACGTAACGTATGGCCACCGTGCCATCGCAACGGGGCTTGGGTCTTTCTTTCTACCTAACTGTCAGTCTGTCACAATATCAGTCGTTGCTGGATCCTCGGGAGCTTTTGACACTAGACAAGGGGGTGAGGAAAAAAGGAAGGAAAAGCATCGCAAGATAACACACAAGATACCTACCTGGGTAGGTAACCATTCCAATTTCTCTTATAAGCCGCTTCCACCACCCTGCCGCGTCGCTTCTGTTCTGGGGACCTAATACTTGTTTGTAGTCCGCGTATTTCCTATTCTCTGCTTCTTCTTGCACCTTATCTAAGCTACAAGGTATTTGCATACCCAAACGAGCAACAAGGAAGTAAGTAGACCGTCAATCTTACTCCATTGCGTAATTTGCTCTTACATTCCTGTACCCGAAATCAGTTCCCCCTCCATTGCCTTGTTCTCCCCTCTAAAGCTTCGACTCCTGCATTTCCGCTGTTCTCTCTCTGCTCCGGCGCAACCATATACTTTAACACGGCGTTTACATCACCTGATTCCTAATATTTCCCTATTGTCACGCCTCCTCCGACTTCTTGCTACTGCAAGGTATACATACTCCCAGCTGTAAAACACCCTTAGGACCACTGTATGCCTGTCTCGGTGTATCTGTTTTTTTACTTTAATTATACTTCACGATATACCCGGGTTCTTTCCCTCATCAATAACTAACTAAAGTCCCAGTCTCCTCGGGAACGCCCACTAGCATCGTCATCTACGTCAAATCCCACCTCTCACCTCCGCCATGTCTCCTCAAGTGAACGGCGAGGTCCCTCCCTCGTCGGCGACTCTGTCGGTAAGCTTTCGAATCCACCTCCTGAACTATCGAGGGAACAATGTCTGAAACTGACGTGATCACTTCCCAGCACCTCACTGGCTACCCGGTTGTTAACGATGGCATTGCTCGCTTCAAGAAAAACCCTTATGGTCAAAAATCCATAGAGCTGAGCGACTCTGCTTACCAGACTTTGGCTAAATCGATCTTGCCCTACCTCAACAAGCCGTACCAATATGTCTCGCCATACGTCCAGAAAGCCGATGCTATGGGCGACGGTGCGCTTACCAGGATTGACGAGCGCATACCATCTCTGAAGAAGCCCACAGACGAACTGGTTTCTGATGGCAAGGCCATCATTTTCTTCCCCTACAACAAGAGCATGGAGACCAAGGGCCATATCCTTGATGTGTACAATTCCGAGTACAAGAAGGTTGGAGGAGACGGATTGGTGACATCCGGCAAGGCTTTGATCTCAACCGGTCTCGTTGTTACATCCGAGGCTCTCACTTGGGTTGGTGACGTTCTGCGAGCAGGCAAAGTCCGCACAAAAGAAGCGACCCATGACGTGTCTCGACAGAACAACAATTGAAGAGCATGGATGGGATGAGAGTTTGACAGAACTCTGATTTACGTATATGAGTGCTTCAAGATATTCTGAAGAAGCTTCTGTTTCGTCTACTGTGGCTTTGAAAAGCCAACCACGATGATCGCAAAGAAGGTTACGGACGCTCGTGGCATCCCGGAACACAGACGCCCGGCCGTGCAGCTGCCATTGCCCGGAACGAGCAAAAGTGCGTTTTTGTCTTCTTTTTTTTTTTTTTTCGAATTCGGACGTTTGGCATTCCTATAGAGTGGACATTTGGGTTTCAGCGTTGGACTTCATTTTTTCTTAAACACATGCTCTCCAAATGACCTGAGCCCTCATTACTACAAAGGAAAAAAGGCGGGAAGCGGGCATGTATGTACATATTGTGGAGGAGACGGTGTCGGCGAGGACGATTTGTATGGGAAAGCTTTAGATTCCATATTTCATTGTCCGGGATAAGTTGGCAGTGCTTCATACCATACCAAAATCGTTAGGGTAGTCAGGTATGCAATCAGTCATTATCTTCTGCCATTGGAACTATATCGGCGACATGCTTGTTCATAAGTACCACGACAATGCTCCTCGTTTGTTCAGCTCTTCAATTGTACAAAGCAGGCTCAAGCAGTTCGACCAGACTCCAGGAATTGTTCGTCACGATTAGCCAATTCAATTGCAATGCGCTGTCGATCCTAGGAAGGCGCTAAATATTAATCTGTCCCTTGCTTCGATAAACATGTTAGGTTTTATGCCTCTAATGCTCTTGCGCTCATGACTCGATACTTAGGTAACGGGAAGAGTCTCAGATAGCTCCGTTCTTCTCAAGCTTTATTGATTGATAACGCATGAATAGTAGTTATAGGTTGATGTTTGCGTGTTATAGCTATGGTATCTGAAGTGGGATGGAACCATGTCTACAATGAGTCCCGAGACAGGTGGACCTTAGTGGGGTGACGCACTGACAGCTGCCCACTAGTGAACGGGTCTGCTGTCGAATGGCAGTATTGGCCCGGCAACGCAGTCCCCACGTTTTTACTGGATAAGGTAAACATCAGCTTTGGGCGCCTACCTAAAGTTAGTTGACCCTTGTTCTCCAGCATTGAATTAATCAACCATCTAATCTACAACAACACCACACTACGCCACGGCGGACGCAATACTTCCCGCATTAATTCTGTCCACAGACTGAAACATCCATTGAATCACTAACCAGATACAACCTCCATAAGAGAGTCCTGCAAAACAACAAGAAAATATGGAAGGCGGCACGAGCTTGGCCGTCTCGCCCGTGTCGCCCGGCGCAAACGCGACGGCTCTCCAGCCCATATCGCCCGACCGTGTCAACCACCAGAACCCAATGGTTGCGTCACTTCGAAGTAGTGCTCAGCGTGACAGCGACGTGCACGAGAAGATCCGCCAGTTTAACAACCTGGCGCATCTTGCTCCCAACTCCACCACGTCCATGTCAAAACAACTCGAAAGAATGACAGCCGATGCTGCGCTCAAGCGTGCCATGATAGGCAGAGAGGAGGCCGAGAGCGAAATGCGCAGATACAGAGAAGAGTCACGAGTCCTCCGTAAACAAGTAGAGGAGGGCCGGGAACGGGAGCGCAAAGTCGGAGAGAGATTAGAAACTGTTATGGTACGATACACTAGATGCCCTACCGTTTAAAATTGCATCACTTTCTCGGAGCCAGGATTCTGACGTTACTTATAGGAGAGCTACGGGCGAGCCAAGGAAACCTATTCACACACCCAGGCTATATGGGAGAAAGAAATCCGACGAGCACGCAAGGAAACTTTCAAATCCCAGTCAACCATCGTTAAGCTACAAGAGGAGCTTAAATCTACACGCGTTGCCTTAAAGTCGTCGGAAGAATGCCTGTTACGGGAGAAAGAGCTCAGCAAAGCACGAGAACAAGAGGCTTTCGCTGCGCGCTATCAGTTGGTAGAGTTACAACAGGAGTTTGAGAAGGCCCAGGAACGCATCACATTCCTAGAGGAAGAGCGGGATGCTTTCAAGGCCGCCGCCAAGACCGGGGAGATTGCTAGAATAGCAGCCGAGGGGCGCATACCATTGCCCCCTGAGGATCCCGACAGCGAATTTGCCTCCCCAAGAAAGAGTCTCGGCGGTCGAGAGTCGTTGTCGACCTTCGAGATAGTATCTTCAGCCGCAACAGAAGCTGAGATCGAGGAGCTTACGCGACTCTGGCAGTGGGAGAAGCAGAGAGCGGATCGGACTCAAGACCATCTCGAATTCGTCCAGGCCGAGTTTGAGTTGCACCGCGCCGCCAAACCCATGTCTCCTCTACGGCGAAGTATAATCACATCTCCACGCCAGGATAGAACCAAGATCGTAGATCCGTCAGATCTTGTGATACTAGGAAAAGACGCCGAACCAGAGATGCCTCCCCCATCAACAGAGATAATACAGCCAGAGCCTGCGGAGGACCTTGAATCTGGTCCGGTAGCAATCGATCCTTCAACGAACAATGTTGAGGATGAATCCCGAAGAAAATCGGAGCGCAAGGAACCTCGCCGTGGGACCATATTTATCCCATCAGAAGGTATTTTTCGTACGATCTCCCAGCAAGAATTAGAAGCAATAGAGCAGAATAAGGAGGAGGAGGAGGAGGAGGCCACGCTTGAGCCTCCTACACCTGTGGATCCACAGCCAGAACCTCCCCGTTACGCCCGGACTCCTTCCGTCGAACCTCCCTCATTTGCTCTTATGACTCAAGAACGAACATCATTACTTTCGCTCCTCAACGCTCCCCGCGGAAGCGAGGCACATATTGCGTTTAACATTCCCAGCACAGCAGCAGCTGACGTTTCTTCATGCCCCAGAGAAGATGATGCCTCAGTAGAAGAAGGAGAAGAAGAAGAAGAAACGAACGACGCCCCTGACACTCCTGCCCAGGCCGAGGCTCCGTTCGACTCGCGGCCTCACACATCTGCCACGTTCTACACAGTGACCACCACGACATCGATTCCTGTTCATGACGAGAACGCCAAACCGCATTCGGCCCCGCTCTTCACGACACATGGTCGCTCGCCGTCCTTCGACGTCAACAACCCGGCTCTGACACCGACCATGACCCGCGAGGAAGCCCTGGCGCAGATAAGGGAACGACGAGGCCGCGCTAGAAGCGCCATGCAGGGCGCCATGACACCCAGGAGACAGATGGTGACCGGCGTGACGGATCGTAACGTGAGCGCGCCCGCCGGTCGCGCCGCGATCGGCCGCTCCTAGGTGGATGCCATCTGGTCTTTACGCTTCACGCCGCGACGATGATGATGAGATGGAAGATTTACGATTACTATTGTGGCAAATGAGGAGCTGTCTTGCCTTTTATTTCGTGAGGCAAGGGGGTAAAGGGAAGAATGGGAGATGGAAGACCTACTCTGCTCTTTTTTTTCGCTAGTTGTTCGCAAAAAGCACGTTCATCGGGAAATTGAATTTAACGGCATTTTCAGGACGACATGGAACCGGGAGTTGGAGGCGTTGTCGTTAGGAAAGTGTCTTATATTAGGTACTTGAACGTACATGTACTGGCTTGTTCGACCCTCCTGGTTAGCTGGGCAGTACTTCTTCCTCTCAGCCTCTCATGATCCTTCGACATTGCCTATACGAGCGCGGTGTTCTGATTTATATATTTTATATTCTATGTTCCTCGGGGCATCTTGATAATGAGAGATGGATAAACGGACTGGTGGAAATAGTGACGAGGGAGGTCGACATTAGAGCATGCTGCCTGCTAGGTTCATAATGGAAACTGACGTTCTATTCTACATGTTCGTGATTATGAGTATGCAATTTTATGGTTTCACGCGTGATGTCACAGGGCAAGGGTCGACAAGACGATAGAAATAATTTTTAATACTGCGGAACTCGCTAGTATTTTTTAGTAATTTTTTTGGAAGTTTGGGTAAGTACCTAAGCTGGTAATTACTCGCTGTCTAATGATGCTATATCTATGCCCTGTTGGCCTAATGTGGGATATAGTATGAGTATAACGAATGATAGACCCTGAGTCTTATTGCCATTACCTTTCCTTCATTTGTCTTCCTCTTCTTTTTTTCTTTCGCCTTTTTTTTTTTTTTTTTTGTCGCTTTAACTTTTTTTTCCGTTGCAAGTTCTCCTATTCCAAAACGATCTCTTGACTACCGTGTCAGGGGTAACGGAGCGTGTGTGAGGGGAGTGTGCCCCCTGAATTCAGGAAGGTGGCCAGGCCATGTGAGATATCCCAACTGCAGCGGACAGCGGGACTTGTGTGGCAATCTAGCATTGCCGGCTGTTGCAGTTCATCCTTCTATGCCCCGTAGCCGAAAAGAAAAACATTCCGAGGTCGTTCGTTCCTTGGCTACAGCCAGGAGGCGAATATGATTTGGGTATTTGGGGGACGGGGTCGTGCAGGTTGTCTCTTAGTTTCTCTCGTTTATCCATGTCTTCGTTCTTTCCCAGGCTTCCTTGACAACGAGAGAGGCCAATGTTTGCCAGGCTTCCTCGAAAATCAGACGCGCAGCATCTGCATAGCTGTGTGTGTTGTTTCTGTCCTCCTCTTCAGTCCCGCTCATATCAAAGAACAACATCACCCAAGCTACCACAAGCACTGCCAGATACAGGCCGTAGTGTAAACCATCTAAAATGATAGAAGGGCCCTTGGTGCGAATGATTTGGAACCAGCGCTTGACGTTATTCATCGCTATCTCAACGCCTGAGCTAGGGGCTTCGCGTGAGGGGCGGGCGCTTTCATCCAGTTGTTGAACGCTCAGGTCTACAAATAACTGATGTTGGCCCTGTGCGGTCTGGTATCCAGGCGATAGGAACAGCGGGTTTTCGCCACGATGTGATGACTGACTCCAACTACGTTGCAATTCCTCCGTTGTGTTGCCGTCGTCTTCTTCCTCTACCTCCTCAGCGGCGGTGGTATACGCCTCGTCGAGCTCGTCAGACTCTTCGAGTATCTCGTTTGCATAATTCAACTGAGCCTCTTCTTGGGTGTTGGTACCGCCGTGCAGGATCGAGGGCGGATTGACCCCGTCTGAGAGCGTTGTGCACATGTTGGGACCCCCTGTTGACATGAAGCCAAGATCGGTGGTGGAGATGATGTGGCTTGTGGAGGAGTCAGATGGTTTGTTGGAAGATGTCTGAATCAGGCAAGAAGCTGGTAAGAAAGTGTTGTTAGCAAGAGGCAGGACACTTTTGATGTTCAGTGTCTGCGTCTCGGCACGAAGAAACACCGCGAAATGTTATGATCAGGAGGGAGTCTGGGCAGTGAAAGTTGGTGATGAGACTACAGACCTTCTTTCCACGAAGACGAGAACAGAGCGAGTTTAAATATTCAGACTCCATGGTATCAGACCTGCTCTTCCCCGCCTTCCATCTCTGATATCTGTTACATGATTCCTCCCTCGATTCCAGGCTGACTTCATGGATAGCAAATAGGAGTCCTTGGATAGCGAGATTCTGTCTTCTTCTGCTCAGAAATGACCGCTCTTGATGAGTTGGTGTGGCACTAGCTGGGGATGTTAAGGGATGTTAGGCACAATAGCCTGATCCATGAAGGCATCGCGAGCAGTAATTCGACTGAAGATAACAAACAAGTCCTTGAACTCTCTCCCTTACATCGTCTCAGCAAAAGACCAGAGATATAGCCTCGACTACTCATATCTGTGTGGCCGTGTTGGTATGTGATTGGTGGGTGTATGCGTACAAGAGCACGCTACGAGGCTCGCTCTCACGGCCAGGTCTCAGAGCGAGCGTTGTTACGTACACACACTCACCCTTACCAATAGAAAGAACAAACCAGAATTCAGGAATTCTAGCACGTTGGATGACAGAACATGTTCCTTACATGGACAGGGGGTCTCGGATAAGTTCCGTCATGCAAGTCAAGGTTGTTTGCGCGAACTTCCACTCATGGGCAACCGATACTGCGTAGGCTCTCAAGGCTCTCTGGGCTGTAATGGACCAGGAATCCAGAGGCCAGGAGTCCACTGAGCCTGGCTGTTTGCCATTCTAGGCCAAGATCAGCCACCAAGAGCCCCCCCTACTACGTAGGCGGTGGTATGGGGTTGCACAGCGGCTGCATGCACCGGGGATCCGTATTCTCGTTTCCAAAATCCTAGCACAGCTCTCTCATACTCCAAAATCGTTGGCCAGAGAGAAAGCCTCCGCTTTCACGCTCAAAACGGGCCTAGGTGGTCATATTCACCATGCTTTCTCGGCTGGATAACTTCACCTATGTACATGCTGCCTCCTATTTTCTTACTTCTGTCTCCGTGCTAGTATGTCTTCAGCCTTGAGCTGACAAAATTCCCATCTCTAAGAGACGAAATAGCTTTGGTAGCAATACAGGCACAGGATGCGAGGAAGAGAGAAGAGGAAGCTTTTGGTGTCTCAGGAGGCGTCATGATGCCTCGCGGGTAGGACAAAGGAAATCACAGTATGTAAGGGCGAGTTAACCAAGCTAATAGCTAAGAAAACTCTCGACAAACAGTGCTACTTAAAATAGTAGGCCTAGGTACTGGTATGTATGGGCATTCAATAAGAGTTGGACAGGTGGCGGCAGGCCAGTGCTACTCTGCGTCTGACCCTCCCCCCTCCATGGCCCCCCTGAAATTTCGGACCTGGTACTCGGAAGTGTGCCCTGCAAGCCAAGACAAGCAGACAAGTGTGTTTGCTTCCATACAGCCACTCGCCACAGTTTTCGTGCCTCACGCCATTGGATTGCAATCGTTTTTAGAAAGGAGGGTTGGTTAGCCTTGATATTGGTCATCAGAACGTATCTCGGTTCCTCCTGCCGCTTACGACTGAGTCTATCTCCCTTACATTGTAACGAGCCTTAAGACCTTTCTTGGGGGGCTTTTGTAATGATAGCTATGACAATCTACACATATGTCATGATCTGGTAGATCCACTGTGTGCTGCTTGGCGAGGGGCTCAGGTTAGTGGACTTTCTCTGGCTGGATTATCAAGGTCCATGTCGTTTGTATGTAGGCAGCCGCATCATTGTAAGATTTTTATGGAAGCAGATCGAAAAATCAATTACACACGTGCCCCCCCTTCCCCTAAGTACTCCTGTGAATTCAACGGCCAGTATCACAGCCAAAAGATATAGCGAAGATTTTAAAGTATCAACTCTTATAGGACAATAACACTCTAGATCAACTATGCAATGCTCATTATCAAAGAGTGGTTCTAAGCTATCTATCTTATATTATAAAAACAATAATAATAAATAAATAAAAAGGAAAGAAGAAATCGGAACAATTGTATTGTGTTATATTTGATGTGTGTCGGCTTCCGTAGCATGCCCCGTGGCACTTCTGCTGTCATACATAGTTAGTACCTAGCATAATCAATCACATATTTACCTTCGAATTTGGATGGATCAGAAGTTGTAGGAAACGACATGTCCAACTCAAAGCCTTCTCTCTAATGGTTTATTCAACATTCTCTACAGTTCTAGCTAATCGGTACCTGATGAAGCTTCACTACAGCTCGTTCGCGTCGAAGAAATACAGAACCTTTCATACCCATTCTTTGCGGCTTCAAGCAATCGAAGTTCTCAGGCGATCCATACCCGACGATTTTGGTGTGTCTGATTCAGATGAACCCTGTGATGAGACTATTTGGTCAAAGACAAGTGTTGCATGTCTTTTCAGCATGTTTATTGCGTCGGAATTTGCGATGAGGATGCCTCCTGCGACCTGGCGTGTTATTACTGCGATCGGTGTTGACCAAAATTGCATGATCTCTCCCAACGCAACGACGAGTATGCCAACCACTAACTTTCTTTCTATGTAGTTGCCCGTTTCTTTTATCTATTCAGCTAATATTTCTTTTATCTACAAGTACCTCTACTCCCGTTATAATTTCACCTCGTCCGAAGACTCGCAGAGCTACGATCCCGACCATACAGTTGACCCCGAGGAAGCGGATAATGGCGACGACGACTACGACGATCATCTCGACCACGCAGACGAAGCCTTCATAGCTATGAAAGATCTGTACATGGAAGGATTAGCATTAGTGCAAGGACGGGAAGACGAGCTTGAGAGCATCGGTTTTCCGTTTTAGCACGTCACTCCGAGAGTGTGATAATGTGTTGCCTTAGCCAATAACTGCTGGTTCAATCTATATGTGCAACCCAGGAAGACGCTGCGGCTTGCGCCGAAGCGGTCTCCTAGGAGGGATATACGCTATCCAAGGTAGCATGCATCAGTAGGGGTTGGATCTTCTTGTGTCGAAGATAGAACAGCTATGCAAAATCATCACCAACGATGATTGGGCTGCGCCTGAACAACGGGGCTGGAGGAAGACGAAGAGGTGCTACGATTATAGGTACAAGTTTCTCGCTTTAGAACTATAAAGATAGGGGCTGCTCAATAGTGTAGAAGTGCATGTCGTAACCTTGTCGAAAGATCTTGAAATTATACAAGCCTTTCTAGTCACCAGTGAGCCCCCGCATTTCGCCCCTATCGCGCATGACAATGCTATGTTATACTACGGAGTGTCAGCCCTAGACGGTGGTGTAAGTTGTTGCGCTCCACCGAATAGTGCAGCGTCATGTACACTTAAGATACTGAAAGAGCTGTAGTCGAAGGTTGCCCTTGAACATGCGTTCGAGCTCTCCCTCTACCCATCAAGGACACTGACAACCTTAACAGCGACGCTCCGAACGGTAGCATCACGGGTCAGACAGCTGCATATTAGTTAGGCATACGTGCTTTGCGCATTTTAACAACATCGGAACGTTTTTAGGCTACTATACGCCCAGCAAAATCATGTAGTAAGCTTTTATCAAACCGACGACGTGTTTGTGGAAAAGAATTTTGCCCTGTCTACGCTAGGATAATAAGATCGAACACCTCACGGTTCTCTGTGGAAGTTGTGAGGAGCTCGGGAGCTGGGGTTCTACTATGATGTGATTGCTGTTATACAGAGCTTTTCAATGTGCGTGGTGCAGGGCTCTTAGGTAGCTGTGCAAGGACCTAACCGTCATATTGCCACGAATCTCTTTTGAATGTAGAAAATTAAGGTGGACATGTTGTGCTTTAATACGTCTTCACAGAGCTATTATACTGAAAACTGTCATGGGAAGTGTACTACCAGTCTTTGAAACTTAAGAGGGGCTCGCATGCAACTTTGACCTAGGAGGAAAACACTAATGCACCAATCGCCTAACGCCGAAGGCTTGTGGGGAAACCAGCGAACCTGTCTCATTTACTGTGGTCTACTTATGCTAAGAGAAGTCCTCAAGATCCATCAGACATGGTGCTTAGACAAGGTGTCTGCGCTGCAAGTAATTAAATCTTATTTGCAAAGTTCCTCCATATCGTCGACGCAAGTCTTCTCAGTCTCGGCCCTGCCATGCATATCAGGACGTTGCTGTAGGTCCGTGTTTACCTCCACGCCCTCCCATTTGGATATGCGGCAGCCGTGGCGTCTCCTATAGCGCTACATCGAAATGAAGACATAACAAAAGCTGCAAAAGGTGCGCGTCGAATGTGCCGCAGGTCCAATGAGTGCATGTGAGTGTCCCACAGGAAAGCGAACTGCATGTGGTCCATGTTGGATGGCAGGTCGCAGATGCCACTACCCCAGCACACTTGTCAGTCTACCGAGAAAGACAGCCGCCGTCGTCTTACCCGAGGACAAAAGCCAGGTGCCTGACAAGTAAATTGTATGAGGCTGGTGATAGATAGAAATGCTCGAAATCAGTAAATCAAGGCCCTGAGATTGTCAGCGCCTATATCTTTCCTGAGATCCAACTCTGCGCCTCCCGAATGGCCTTGTCAAGTTTTTCAGGATGCGCACCAGCGCCCTGACGTGTGGTTCCCTTGCCACCTGCCTTACCGCCGATAACACTCACAACCACGTCTGTCCAAGCCTCAGCCGTTAAGCCCTTGTCTGTCAGAGACTGGCCAACATAAACACCGTGCATGACTGTCTCTTCGCTGCTACCCGCGAAAACGTACACAGACCGAGCTTTGTCATCAGGGTTTTTTGATGCTTTGAAATGATTGAGAACATCGGCGACAGCTGTGATTCATCTTAGTTAGCTCCCGCTCCTGTGAAAAGGAACACAGACGCAACAGACCTTTGGCGTTGGCTGAGATACCCAGATGACCCACCCAGACCATGCTTTCTGGATTTGCCTTGAAGTGATCCTGTACAGTGCGAAGAGCAGTTGAAGACTCGGCCTTTTGGCGCTTCTTCTGCTCATCAGTAACTTTTTTCTGAACCTATTTATAGCACGTTAGCTAACATATAGACCTGTCCGCGTGGCAGGTTGGATTACCTTGCCAAACCGGTCCTGCAATATTCCTTTTTCGAGCGTGGATATCGTCATGGTGGCCAGCTCCGTAGAAGCTACCTTGACGGCGCTTTCCATCTCCGGTCCAAAGTGTAGCTTCTCCATTTGCTCGATCGTTTCGGCAAACTTTTGAGCCTCACGCTGAGCTGCACGAGCACGCTCGCCTGTAAAGGCGATAATGCGCCTCACACCTTTCGCAATGCCACTCTCCTCGACAATGATAAGTTCCTTGATCAATCCGGTCGATTCTACATGGGTGCCACCCTTGAGAGAGTCAGCATGAAAGGCGTGGCTGTAAAGTGGGGGACGTGGCTAATAGAAACCAAGCCAATAACACAGAGGAAAGAAACACGAGTAGAAAGAACACTTACACACAATTCCACAGAATATTGGCGCCAGTTCGAGTTAGATGGATCCTTTAGTAAGTCATCGACGTCCACTCCAATGGAGACGACGCGCACCGGATCAGGGTACGTCTCGCCAAAAACGGCACGCAAGCCCTCGATTCCCCGTGCCTGGTTCAAACTGACATCCTTGGCATACGTCTTGTAATCAGCCGCTATCTCCTTTTGGCACAGATCATGGATTTTTTTCATTTCGGTCGGACTGATGCCAGTCTTATGACTGAAGTCGAACCGTAACTTGTCCTGATCTACCAACGAGCCTTTCTGGTGGACATCATCACCGAGTATCTCCCGTAATGCGTGATTAACAATGTGGCTGCATCATGGTTAGGAGATTTCCTACAGCAGGAAGTGTTGATCACTTACGTTCCCGTGTGGTTGGCACGTATCGCCTGTAAAATTAGCCATAATTATTAAAGAAGGAAGGGGGAGAAGAAGAAAACTAAAGGTACTCACAGAACGTCTTAGCTCGTCAACGATGCAAGTCACTTCGTCGCCTTCTGAGAAGCGGCCGGACTAGCTCTGTCAGCCTCCAAAAGCAGATTAATCAATGGAATGACGACGTACCTCGACGTAGCCATTGTGCAAAACATAGCCGCCGTATTCTTGGACATCGAATACATCGAATACAGCGCTTTCGCCAATGACGATTCTTCCCGTGTCACCAACCTGGCCTCCAGACTCTGCATAAAAACTTGTCTTATCTAGCAGCAAGCTTAGTGGTGTCTTCGGAGGCACCGACTCAGTTGTACGCTCGAAGCCTTGCTTGCCTATGAAAACGCGCTTAACAGTACCGTTCAGCTCTCCTATCTTGTACTTGGCCTCGGCGTTTGTCCTCGGAACGTTTTCGCTTTCCAGTTGAGCTATTTGGTGGACGTCCAGGGCAGAGAAGGTCTCGAGATTTGCTTGGACAGCCTTGCTTGCTTCTCGAGCCTTCTCTTCTGCGACTCTGACCTCGTTCTCATCAATGAGTATACCCAGGTCTGAAGCCATGAGCTGTAAAACTTTCGTTAATTAGAGTTACGTGAGAGCTCGGAATGTCTTCACCTTTGTCAAGTCCTCTGGGAACCCGTAGGTATCGTACAAGCGCCACTGCGACATGTCAGTATCATTGATTGGGCGCGTTGAAGTCAAAAGATGCGTACCACATCAGAACCAGCCAGTTTCTTGTCAGTCTTGAGAGCCTGTTCGGCGTACTTCTCGAACTGCCGCTCACCTCTGTCGAGCGTGAGAGCAAACGCGACTTCCTCCTCATCTAGGATTTCCTTGATTTCCTTTTCTTTTTGCCTCAGTTCCGGAAAGTGCTCTCCCATCTCGTCAAGTAAGGCCGGTAGAAGAGAGCTAAAAAAGCTGCCAATTTCAGCTTTGAGATACTTCCTTGCGTAACGCACTCCCCTTCGAAGAACGCGTCGCACGACATAGCCCCTTCCGATGTTGTTAGGTACTGCACCATCAGCAATGGCGAAAGACAACAACTGGTACACCGATTAGTATAATGACGTTGCACACTGGAGTCCACGTACACGAAGATGGTCAGCGCAAACACGATACGCCGTATCAATGCCGTCAGCATCTTCAGGTCCATACTTGTCGCTGTATGGTCTCGCATGCGTCACTTCTTCGATTTTTTTGAAAAGGGGTGTGAAGATGTCGGTGGCATAGTTAGAAGTTTTGTCTTGCAGAGCACTGACCAGTCGCTCAAATCCCATGCCGGTGTCGATGCTGTCATCAAACTAGTGTTAACAAATTCTCTTTTAAGGGAACGAAGGAGCTGACAAATGATTGACTCAATAATTTCGAGGGAATTATGAGGCCCAGGACAAAGTTGGATTCCTCTAACGCGATGGGAATGGTGGGAATGACGTACTGCTTTGCAGGTAATACTTTAAGAGACTTGTCCTTTTGGCGATCAAATTGCATGAAGACATTGTTCCAGACCTCCACGACCATAGGATCATCCTGGTTCCTGTGAACGACATAAGCACAGGTTAACTACACAGGGCGAGAGCACTAACACTAGATGTGAAGCATTGCGCCCGCCGATTTTGTCATAGTGAACTTCGCTACAGGGACCGCAAGGGCCTTGGTCACCCACTGCAAGATCCGTCAGTATACATCATGCCTGGGGCCGGGAAAAGAACTTACTCTCCCAGAAATTATCCTTCATCGAGCCTATGACGGAGTTTAGTGCCAGATCCTACAACGCTGAGGAGAACTCACCTGGCAAGATGTGGTCGGACGGGACTCCGACTTGTTCCCATAAGGCCTTAGCTTCAAGGTCCGGCTCAAGGCCAAGTTCTGTGTTGCCTTCGAAGTAGGTGACGTAGAGGCGGTTAGGATCTAGGCCGAAGACCTTTGTTAGAAGCTCCCATGACATGCTGATTGCTTCCTTTTTAAAGTAGTCGCCGAAAGACCAATTCCCAAGCATTTCGAAAAACGTGTGGTGATAGCTGTCTTTGCCAACATCGTCGAGATCATTGTGTTTGCCGCCCGCACGAATGCACTTCTGGCTATTGGCAGCACGCTTGAGCTGAGCCAAAGGATCGGTCCGCGCAACGGTGCCCAAAAAGACAGCTATTGGCCCGTCAGCGTTTTGCCTCATTACGGTGGCAGGATACCGTACGCTTGAACTGGTTCATGCCGGCGTTGACGAACAACAGCGTTGGATCATTGTTTGGCACCTCGAAACAATATCAGCAACATGACCAGGCAGCCCATGAGAATGGCAACCCACCACAGGCGCGCTCGGGACTATCATGATAGATTAGCGGCGTGTATTTGATCAGGGGAAGGTGATGGTACCAATTGTGTGCTCTCTTTTGGCGAAATAGTCCAAGAAGGTCTTACGGACCTCTGCCGCCGTCCATCGCGTGTCCTGAGCCATGATGGATGCACGGCCTCTTGAAGTTTGGGAGCAGCGTCGAACGAATATCGCGAATTTGTTCATATGCTCTTTGCAGAAAGCTTGTTGGCGGGGTACATGACCTAGCACAAATACCTTATGTAAATGAGTCACCCCACCTACGCTTGCCACGTTCCCCACCTACGTCCGCCACGTACTAACTTCTTTTGGCAAATAGCAGGGGAGAATTGGGGGAGTACTAACCTTGTATCGGCCTACCTTGGGCTGGTGGCCGAACCAAAGGCAACTGCAAAGTTGCGATGTTGGCGCGGTTTCTTGCGTATTTACGCATCTATGTACCAACTCGCACCTAAGCGTACCATTTAGCTACTGCACTTAAGATGTATATCGAAGCTAATAAGAGCGTGAGTGATGAATATAACAGCTCAAACAGCAATTGCGAGAGTGTAGATGGCAATAGCCGTGTTTTGTTGTTCTATGGCCAGAGATTTCAGCATTATGAAGTAAAAAGCAGAAAAGCTACCTAGGTAACGATATAGCTGCATGGGATCCGAGGGGCTAACTGAAAAAGGAAGTCAAGTTATCCAGAATAGGCTAATCATATACTCTGCAAACTTATCCTTATCAAAACTGGGCCTTCGAGCTCACCCTAGCTGCGGCGGGCCGGTATCGGAGGGGTGCTAAAAGTTTACCTAAGCGAGAAAACCTTCAGAGGGCGTGACGTCGCGTTGGGCTCTTAGTAAGTGGCATCTATGATATTGGCCGGTGTGAGGTGAATTTGTGCAACTGGGAAGTCGGACTACAGCTTTGAGATACACAGAGTGACTCATCTGGGATCAAAATCGAAGATGGCAAGTTTATTCAACGCCATGTGGCCGAGGTCTTCAGCTCTCTAGTCACTATAGCATATCCATGTCCACGAATGTGCTCAAGAGTAAGATTGAGGTCCTTGTTTATTCTAGTGAGAAAACAACTACTTACATGTTATTGTACAGTTATGCTACAACTTGGCCTACAACATCGCTAGGAGGTGCGGGAAATCCATACCATTCACTTGTACCGTCATACCCAATAGCATGCTACATCCTATCAGTGAAGAAACTGTGATGATGTTTTCTAGATAGACCCATGGTTGGTGATAATGATGAAAACTTTTACTCATGTACCCATTCCTTGGTTAGTAGGTAGAACTGACCCAGCACCTCTCGAGTGCAAAGCGGGCAGTCAATCCCGGAGACGCCAACCTAAAAGGGAGAATAGACTCTCAAGAAAAATGCAATCAAATTCAGCAACTATAACGAATGTAAAATATTGGCGAGCTGTTGAAGCTATACCAAGTATCCTAGACTTGCCAGTACCCAGGCAGTCTTGAATCGAATAACCCCCATCCACGTCTAACGACATTTACTGTCTAGATTACGACGCCTTGGAATAAAGCGCTCGGCAATTTGGTTGCTGAATAACGAAGCTCTCAACCCAAAGGGACCATGTCCGTCTAAACAATCTAAAGCAAAGCCGCAGCACCGAGGATGCCACCCACGGCAGCAGCGCCCAAACAACCGCCAGTGGGCCTGGCAGCAGCGGCCGTGACAACCGACGAGGTAGAGCTGTTCGAGCCGGTGGGATAGCTTGTAGCCGTGGGTGTGGGAGTCGGGTAGGTACCGTTGGACGCACCGCCGGGAGCAGGCGTTTCAGTACAAAAGTTGCCCGTTGCTGTAAAGATGTATTCGAGATAGCTGCTTCTGCTCGCGACCTCGCTTTCCGGGGCGCAGTCGGTAACATATGCTATATGCTCGCTGCTATATTTATGGCCAAACGACAGAAGTTCCGCGGCATAAGTGCTGAACTCTGGCAACAGAGACGAAGGCAACTCCGTGGCGAGCTCGCAAAGCTCTTGCGCGTGGCTTGCGAAATCAAGAGTGGTTAGAGGCGGAGCGGTGGTCGTTGGCGTTTGCTGGGCAAGAAAGGAGACAATTCCACTCGGCGTTGGGGCGTCGGAGTTCAGGATGACTGAAAGAAAAGAAGTAAAAAATGCAGAACAGAATTCACTGTCCGACTTTTGAGCCAGAGACGTGCCTGTGAGAGCGGCTAACGCGAAGAGGATCTTGGTGCTATGCATGTTGTTTATCGGTTTGAAGATTACAATATAGCAAAAAGGTATATAGACGTGTGCTTTTAGGATAGTATTTGGAATGCCTGAAGCATCTGCGGGCTAAAGTATGGCATTTTATATTCGGTAGATGCTGAGCAAAAGATGTTATAAAGACTGTGATAGCCTATTGGTATTTACCTAGCATAAACTGAGCCACTTCTGTCAACTCGCGTCTACTTCGAATCCTACAGTTCATCAGCTCAGATATACCAGGGTTGTTACGGGGATGTTTGCGGGCACCCATTATGCCTATACGCCGTAAGATTTGCTGACTCCTATGATACCAGGACGTTGCTGACACACCTATAACATCGCTCTGTTGCTGGAGACGCGTCTATTCTTTTCGCACCTTTATCTAACTTCCCAACACTTCCCGCATGTGAAGTTAGAAGTGACAAGTATAGTTAGTAGCTAATTGAATGACACGTAATTTGGACCATGCAATTTACCCTGGTCTACAGTACATCCTAAACCAGCTGTGATAGATTGATATAAAGTGTACATTAAGGGCACGTGATGCTATACGGGATGCGGCGAAGCATAGATGTCTACGTAATAGTCGCCCTATAACAATAAGACTTCGAGTTCGAAGTAGTAAGGCCTCGAAAGTCAACTAGGATTTGCCTAGTAAACAGTTATATAGAAAGGCAAAGCAGATGACTGAAACATAAAAAGGTATAGTAATAAAGAAAGTGGCCGGAACGAACCGTCGCAGCTGAGTCGTGTATTCCTTGAGGATGGTGTTGTGAAGGAGAAGTTCTATGATCACTGGGGGGGTTCTCTTGAACCCTGTAGGACCCTATCACTTATCTTGCCTTTAAGAGGTAATCATTGACCCTTGGCTAGGAAGGGCTGTCCAATCAGCTTTTCTATATCAATGCACGAATCCCTCGGAACCTCGCTTTCATCTTTTCTTAGATGGCATATTTTACTATCCTAGTTATAAGCGGGTGCATTACCGGTGTTGGTTGGGAAAGGGTCTTTGGCAAGTTGGATGATTATTCGGAACTCGATAAGATCGCGTAAGCCCTATATTGTACCCCTCTCTCGTATATGTTGATAATTGAAGAATTACGATTTCAGACACAATATCAGGTGCATTCATAGTCGGAATTGCTCCAGTAGTAACTTTTGGCTTCAGAACATCACGTCGAGTATCTGGCTAAGACTTGGCGCTGTCCCCGGTCCCCTTCTCAGACATCATAGCACCCTCTTGTACGGGAGCCTGCGCGCATACGGGAGGTCACCTATGCCAGGCCCGCGAACTGCCTCAACCCTTCGCATTTGTGTTCATCATATCATGGGCATGAAGCCGGATTGCATAGGTCTCGGGTCATAAGTAAATGAAGCTATTATGACTTCTAAGACATTAGCCAAGCCTCCGAAAAAGATGTCTGAGACCGCAGAACGCTGTATATAGAGACTGGCTGTATCAGGGTGTTTTGTCCTATGGTGAAGGGATAGTCTGCGCAGTTGCGTATCAGGTAGGTAGAAAGAGGTCAGTAACAATGAAGGTGTATTGGTCTCCTGGCTTCTGGGCCTTCAGAAGATAGCCGGGAGGGACAGATTGAATATATAGACGAAGTCTAATAGGTATACACTGGGGTGCTACCAAGCCCCATGATATGAGTAAATATTTTCTGGGGGTACATAATGATACGGATTAAGCGTAGCGCAGAAACGTAACAGAACTGTAGTGCTGGTACGAGCGTGTAGTATATTGTATGGTGAATGCGGTGGGAAATCGTATAGTATCAAAGAGACATGCGTCCTGGAACAGGTCGTACGAAAAAGGGAGATAGTATACAAAAGAGAAGTAGATTGAAGTAGTGTAAATAAGCCACATGCGTTCACCTAATCAGTCAGGAGTGGCTAAACCAAGGAGATAGCCGGTGGAAATATCTCGAAACGGTCCAAGAAGACGGACATATGGGAGAGAGTTATCCTTCTTAGTCACGCGTATCATTTACGAAATTTAAACTTGTTATCACGAGATCACCCGAGTCCTCAATTCCTTTCGTGAGATTTAAAGGCTTGAAGGACTCAGGAAATGTAGGTGCGGCCTGCCGCTTCACGGCGCCAGGCACTAGCCCATTAGGTTCACTTCACTATTCACACAGTTTAGATACAATACCATTGGGACATGCAAAAGAATGGTGCAAACAGAAGTTCCTTCCTAGATTTATACTATGTTATAATAGTACTTAACTGAAAGAATACTCTCATGTTATCAGCATCGGAAACTTACAGCTATTGACTATGTTTCTATCTCATGACATTCAAGATAGCATCACGTCTAGACCACAGCCGAGATTATGATCTACTTATATAAAAACAGCCGTAGAAAATATCTCCTGACCTGTATAAGCATGACGCCGTAACATTCTGAATGGTCAATTTCCGGTAAGTGAATCAGGAGCATTTTGGCGAAAGTGGCTGGTCTGGATGCCCCCCCGATGGGATGGTACATGGTATGTAGTACGACGGAGAAGACTCCTAGAACTATTATATACAGCTCGTAAGCGATCACAGATTCATTCACATCCCAAGAGTCATGGCATGTTTTCACTGGTGGATACTAAACCACGGAGCTAGCATATATGGGAGTACTGTAGACTCTACAAAGATCCCACCGTACCTAGTTATCTGATCCGCCCATGAAATATAAGTAGCAACAAACAGTGCAGCCTAAATATAACGAAAAGCTAGAAGCAGACGGACCCCGACTGTGTCAGCAAAACGATCACGAAAGAAGTGGTATATCCAGCGCCAAACTCCAAAACAGACACCGTGCTCCTCTGCTTTTGTGTCGGCTAGTCATCCGTCAGATCGATTACGTCTACTTCTTTACCATCCTGTAGCCTTGATTTCTTGGTAGGTCGTGGTGGCGGGAGATCCTGAGTAAGGTCAAGGACTTCGCCAAATTCGCGTTTGATTAGAGTGCTTTTCTTCTCTTGCTTGATCTTCTAGAAAAAGAAATCTGTGAGTGAAGTGATTACACTGAGGGGTGGGCACTCACACGTAGTTCGGCTAACCGTTCTCTGGCTAAACGGTCTCTTTCAGCCGGTGTCAAGTCTTCAAGAGCAGGTGAATGTGATGGGCTGCGCGGGATGATGAGCTCGCGCTTGAGGGCATCTAAGGGCTTAGTTAGCAGCTACGACTGGATCTTTCGCCGGCTTATGTACGTGGACTAAACGTACCTCTGGATCTGTACATGAATTTCAGGACGAGGATGGGACCATTGTCCTCCTCTAGATCACGAATGTGGACCCTTGTGGGACAACTAATAGTCTCGCTCCTACCGTATCTGGGCCGGGTTAGCTCGGTGACCCATCTGAAGAGGGACGATCGTGGGGACTCACGATGTACCATGCGAGACAGCTTTCCCTTTCAGCGACTTCTCTGCCAGCTCGAAGGCTCCCGACTGGGCGTTATTTGAGTGGGATGTATGATACACACCCGTTCCGTATTCAATGGCTCGTGTGAATACGACCTTGATAGTGCCAAGAGTCTTCGCTACCTTGAGGTCACACGCTACGCGCTCCTTCTGAGCGTCATCAACTGTCGAGCTGGTTAATGTAGGAAACACTATAGCGCCGAAGGAGACTGCTCACTTGTCTTCACAGCGGCAAATTTGAATCTGCGTACAGACCATAAGCGGGTAATGGGATCTTGGACCTCTTTCCCTTTGACATGGTGGTGTATGGCGCGGCCGTCAAGCTTGAAGTCTGAAGAGCGGATGGCAGTACCACGGATCCATTCGCCGTCTACGTAGACGTTGCAACAAACGATATGATTACGATAGTTCCAGTCGTACTTCGAGTCGATGGTAATAGAAACATCGAACTCGGTATCATCAACGCACTCGATGTACTTGCTTACCGAAGGATGGGCGACCACATCGTCGTTATCATGGGCATCTGGGTCCTCAAACTCGTCCAATGCTCGCCCGTGACACCGCACGGCGACTTCGATGCCTGGGACGTCGGGGGAAATGGCCATATCGGGCTGACAAGACGCGTCTGCGTGTTGCGCACAACAAAGCGATCCGGAGATAGTGCAGTACGCACCTCAACGGCTCCAATAGTGGGACGAGTTGGAGGCGAGAGATGTAAATGTTGACGGGACGTGCATGTGATGAAACGAGACGTAGGTGAAGAAGTCGGTGTAGGAACTGCAGCACATTGATGAAGGAAATTTGTTGTTTGTGCAGTGCCGTCCACTTAATAGCACCACCACTGATACTTGTGCTGCCAAAGTCGAGTGCAGAGGTATGTACTTACTAAAATAGTAGTAGCTAGGGAGGGCAGCTCCTATCAGATAACCATGAACCTCGCGTCAACCTACCTAGTAGTATTGTATAGGTATATACCTAAGTACTTACCTACATGCAGGTGTCACCGAGTCTTAGCGAGTCTCTGTACGTAGTACATGTAGTCTTTCAAGATGAATAGGAAGGCGGACAAAAGGGCATCTGCAGTTACTTGACCTACCAAGTACCTCTTTAAATTAGTATGCAGACAACTGCCGTTGGAAATACCTAGGTAGGTCGATAAAATCTACCTAAGGTACCTTATTGTATTTAAAGTTTGGGTTTTGCACACGCGTCTCAGTACTTCTACTGTACTGGTTCTGGTGTCCGACAGTGGCTTGAAGCTGAGCGTTGTTGGGAATCTGTTCATGGGTATGATTGGCTATCGCATTCAGCTCTCATCTCCAGCTCTAACCTCTCGCCCAGTTAGGTATGCGTTGATCAAGCTGCGATTGACGTGTTTCTGGTCATATAACTATGAGTGAATTTCTACATCTACTGATATGGCCTATAATATAGATACCTACATATAGAGGTATAAACGAGGTAGGCCGCTGACAACTGGTAAACACATGGTTTTCATATATGTATATAACCTCACTATGTTCAAGAGCTTCGGTATCCCGTCTACAGATCGGGATCAACGCTTCGCAGCATCCACAGTCAAATGGGTGGCGCACTGGTGCATTGGCGCAGTCCTAGTAAGTCGCTTAACCAACCTCAGGCTTGGAAGCGTGCACCTCCCCTCTTAGCACTGATTGAGGTCCTTATCTCTACCAGCTGCCAGAAAGAGTTCCGACCTCTAGTCTCGGACGCTACCCTCTTTGTCTTGGGAGCCTTGATGCGATGTAAAATGTTGTCGTGACACTCAGTTTTTCTCATATTTACCTAGCCCAGAAGGCTTATGCCGAAGATCGAAACCTATTGTCGACTAGGCATTGAACGACTTACACACGGGTGCCTGAGGTATACTACTCTCCAAGTAGTCTTTCGGAAGAACCTGACGATTCTCCGTGTCAGTCGCGTCCAATGATCTGATATGGCCCGATATGCATATGTACGTGTCGCGAGACGCCGTAGTTTCCCTTTGCACCTTGGAATGTGAAATGATAGGCGCGTTCTCAGACAGTCGTAAAATTCCGCTCCTCATCCGGCGACAGGATTTGCGTGTATAGTGACTCTCTCGATGAAAACCTTTTCCTTCGGCCTATTTTTCTTGTCGACTTCGATGGCTTCCAGCTTGGCTAACGTCCTTAGGCTATCGTCGCCCAGGAGCTTTCCAAAGACGGTATTCAGACCATCTAGATGTGGTGCCTTGTCAAACAGAATGAAGAACTGAGAGCCGTTTGTGCCCGATCCTTTGTTGGCCATAGAGACGATGCCGCGCGCATTATGTCTTAGCGCTGGACGTATTTCGTCCTCAAACGTTCCACCCCATATTGACTTTCCGCCTTTTGGGTTGTCCGGAGTCGGAGTCGCCGGGCCGCCGGTCTGCACCATGAAGCCAGGGATCAATCGGTGGAATGGAGACTGGTCGTAGTAGTTGGATGCACAGAGCGCAAGGAAGTTCTACAACACTGGCGCGTCAGTCCAGATTCGCGATGGCATGGGCGAGGAACCAACCTCGGCAGTCTTGGGTACGCTCTCGCAAAAGACCTCAATTTTGAGATCGCCCAAATTGGTATGCAACGTCACAGACATGACGTAAATATTTGTTGTTTGGCAGCCGTACCCTATCTTGATATTCAGTGTCTAGCCAAACACGAGGCGGTCGCGAGGGCAATGAGATGGAGTAGCAGATAGGAGATTGGAACTTGAAGAGTCCACTCGATTGATCCAGCAACTTGGGGAATTTTGGTGGAGTGGCACCTTTTTAGCTGCTACGCATGCGCTACCACCTTAGGTCCGTAGCCTACCTAAACTACGTGCCTAGGTAGTAGATACTAGTGGTTACCTACCTAACCTTAGTGCCTTCAAGAAATACTCTTTACGTCACCGATTCACATCTCAAAAACACCAGAAACTAACCAAAGCCGGCGAGGCGGTAAGGGAAAAACTAGGCACTGCAGAACACTTTTATACCACCAATATCAGTGCCTAGTTTTTCCCTCACCGCCTCGGCCGGGTTCGTAGACATATAAAATTATATATAATTTAATAACTATACAGAGGTGCGATAGTGCAGTGGTTAAGCGCCTGGCTCCTTTTTTCGCGACAGACTTGCTACCTGCTTGTACGCAAAAAGGCGTCGGTTTAAATCCGGCTCGCACCGCAGAGGACGCAGTTTAAGAACTAAGCTCCAGCTATTAGTCTTCGCTGCACCTTACCCCCCTGGAACCCTTTTATCGTATCTGCCTCCTACGATAAAAAATAAGCTAATTATAAACTTTGCAGAATTCGCCCGCTTGCCTGCCATAAATAATTATTAGCACGCCTTCGTATTATTTTTAAAAAGTTAAATTAAAGGCCCTTGTCGCTTTAAGCCTTTTATAACATAAAATAATAAACGCTATCCGGCGTTATTAAAAATAATAACTTTAATAATTTTATAATATATAATAAACTTTATTTAATTAATTAAAAATATAATTATTTAAGTAGTAAATAAAAAAATAGCCGGTCGAAGGCTATAATTATAGTAAACATTAATTAAATTAAAATAAAGCAACGCTTTAAGCCGTAGCTTTAAAGGCCACGCGATTTTAAGAGAGGCAAACGAAGTCAAAAATATATAGCGTAAAAAGTTTTTTATTCGACCTTGTATAAGGTACAGTTTTCCTTATATAAATATATACGCATAGAAGGACCGCGCAGCCAGGCTGTATAGCGGGTTATTTAAATCAATTAATAACTACACAGACTAAACGTCTCGCCAATTGTTTACACTGGTATATGGTGTACCTAAGGTATCTCCCACGTGTGGAGGAACAGAATGGGTAAGCGCTAAGGAGTGCTGACAGTGGATGACCCAGTACCCTGTGCTTCTGCAGACTGAGCATCAGATGAAATGCACAATCTACGAGGCTATATGTAGTCAGGTAGTAGTACGCCCGATGACTTACTATGTAGTAGGTGCGTATGCGTAGTCGAACGAAGTCATCTCTTAATATCAGTGCATGAAACAGAATTCAGATGCGCATACGACCCCCAAATCTCGACGCATGGAGAGGTTGCATATACTACAATCCACATTCCGAGCGCATCTGCCAAAACCCTGATTGGTATTCATACCAGGACAGGCTCGACAGGTAGGCGACATATGTAGGGCAGTAGGATTCGCCAGTCAGCCTTATTTGGGTTTCCGGGCGTCTTGCTAACCCTGCTGCCATGCACGAATCGGCAGACGTCAGCTTGGCCCCTAGTCCCCTACCGCCTAGTCTCCAAGCTAAAAGTCCTAGGCTAGTCTAGATCGGTATTTAGATTGGAAGACTGGCGAGACTGGATCTGGCTGGAGAGAGGGGAATCACTGGTTCACAGTGTGAGAATTGATGGGCACGATGAGTGGTGAACCAGTCCCACGTGTTGAGGCGCCAGATGGATTACAGTAGCTACGATGTAGTCCATCTATGTAATAGACCTACATATCAACAAGCGTTTCTATCTTTACAACTCAGCAGCTCGTAGCCTGATGACCTCTTGTCAAGGACAATGCATGGATGGTTTGGAACTTAGAACTTGGAGCCATTACCTCACGCTTATCCAGGTAGGACTTTATTCCTCCCATATATATGCCTCGGCATCTACTCACTTGGCTTCTTCCGCCTTACTATCTACATACGTACTTGGTCTCAAAGTTGTAAGACGCAGGCTTTCATGCAAACCCAATCCACCCTCGGCTTCTGGGAAGTGTCCCTCACTCAGCTGTATCATCGAATTTAAATCACGGCGAGAACATGCAAGTGCCTTAATCACTATGTGGACGTCCTCACATACGTAAATCTGATTTAACCATCTTGTAAGTAATACCAGTATGAACTAGATGACCATGTGCCTCCTACGTCCTACCTCTCATAAAGGTAGACTCACATAGGTATAGTATAACAACTGTGTGGGGACTCTTCGGGTAGCTTTTACTACCTAGTAGTATCATACATACCTAAGATAAATATATGTATGTTCTTGTTTACGGCCTTGTTCCTGAGCTGCACCTAGAGCAGTTATTGTTTATTCTACTGTTACGTCTTCAAATTGGTCGTCTCGGTGTCTTGCGCATACGGATTTTCCCGTCTCAGCTTTCTCTGCTATAATCATGTAGACCATTGCCGTCCTAATACCACAGTTTTACTCGGGATCATATTAATGTAAGTAGGAACACGAAATAGGGCATCTAAGAGTACCTCAGAGAGTGCCTAGTATTGTTGGAACTATGACTTACTACAAGTCCCAAAAATAACTGATTTCTAACCCCCTTTTTTCTTCCTTTTTTTACCTCTCTCTTCCTCAATTCCTAGCATCGCTACTTACATCTATTGTCCTGTCATGCGGTACGAAGAAAGACGGGTGTGAAGAGCTGTTACATCGCGAGCAGTTCACTGCGGGGCGGTGACCTTTTTAGTAAGAGTTGATAGGTGCTCCTTACCTATCTGCAGCTCCGTCCAGTTCAGTCCAATCATCTCATTCGGTCAGTCAGCCAGTCGCTTGTCGTCAGCCACTAATTCGTCACTTCTTCACCATCTGTCTTCCCCCATCAGAGGCCCCGTCCATCCACCCTCTTGTCCCCTGGCTAACCTGCCCTTGTTTTGCCTGTGGTCTCAATCAACTTTACCATATCCTCCCTACACCACAGTACAGTACTCTACCTATATGCGTACAGTATCTATTTGTTGTAGCGTCGTTGGTGGAGCGTTGTTCTATTTGCAGCCCCGGACGAATCCAAATAGTGTGTAAACGTCAATCAATCAATCAGTCGATACACACACTTATTCTCCCCCATTTCCATTTCCATCTCCGCCGCCGCCGCCGCATTCGCACTCGCCGGCGTCCTCTACGCTTTCTGCCAACAGGAACGAATGTCGACCCGACCACCACGAGTGCCACGTACTACCCACAGCTAGCTTTCAGCTCAGCCTCCCGTCAACCAAGAGCCCCCCATCTCCCCGCAGATTGGCGATTGTCCGCCGTTCACGCGAATCTACCGACGACCTTCACCGACAACATTGACCACACTCTCAAACGACGTCACCGGACTATTGATACCCTCGCCCGTCGTCCGCCGCCCGTCCTATACACAGGACTCACAGGACTCACAGGACTTTGGAGACTGCGCCGACCTCGCTAACCTAACGTAAACCACTTGACCGTCGCATTCCCATCGTTTGTCCACCGGCGCACGGCCGCAGACACGGAATAGATGTGACCGGTACTGCGCCGTTGTTGTTGCCGCTTCTAAATCCTCCACCCCGCCATCGTCGTATCCGCATCCCTGGCATCGCCACCTTATGACGACCGTCTCGTGCGACAAAATATGACGGATCGAGTGGCCGCCTTCGTCCGTGTTTCGGGCCCGCCAAACAGTAGTTTCTTGGTCGGATATCCAGGCATCTCCGCGACAGTGGTAAGTGCATTATGGCTATGATAGTCCTTACTTTGTGCCAGATGGCTGTCGCATGGTCTCCCATATGCTGCACTCCCATCCTTTTGAGAGGACCGTAACACTTGAAGCTTACTTTCACTACGTTCCGTGTCTCTATCTCTCCCTCTTTTGTAGACTAGGGGTGGGCTTGCGAGAAACAATCGACTAACATGTTACTTTAGCCACGTATCGAAGGCAAAGTAGAAATTCGGCCACAGCAGGGTATTTCCGCTCCCGTCGCCATCTCCCTTGTTCGAATATGTTTACAACGACGAGAAACCATCCATCCGGCTGCGGAAAACGTGGCCAAGCGCCACCTTGGCACCCCTCGAAGGGAGACGACCGATGTTGTTGGCAAGGAGCTTTTACTATACCGGTGCGCATCCGGTAGGGAGGCAGAGAATGTCATCGCCATGGACTTGCCTTTCGTCTTATTTATACCCTTCGGGCGGGGAGGCGAGGAGACAAATAGGAGGATACCGCCGGCGTCGTTACAGCTTCCTAGCAGGACTGCTGAAACGTACTATGAACTGGTCGTTACGGTACAACAGGGCCAAAGTGTGCAGAATAAGTACGCATTCCCAGTACCCTTGCAACGATATGACACATTATCAACCTTTGGAATGTACAATCGCCCGGAGACTAAGATTGCCACTACCGACAACATTGTCACGCTTGTTATATCACTACCGAGATGGAGTTATGGCCCGACGGATCCAATCACTGTCTATATCAAACTCGCTCCAAATTTGGATTGGATGGCCAAGGCTAGGAAAGTCACAGTAAAGAGTATTACATTAGCTATCGAAGAGGAGATAACGTACAATCCGGAGGGCGACGAACCGACGAAGAAGGTCAACAGGATACAAAAACATGTCCAGAATGTGGGCACAAGGCTATCTGAGAACGGCTACGTAACAAATATGGATGTTATATTTCCGCATAAGGACTTGCGGGATTCGAACGGAGTCGTTCGGAGAGGCCAACCAGCATTTCCTAATTACGAGGTGACATCTTTTACCACGACATCAACTCTATACAAAATAGAATTCTTTCTGAGTATCAAGGTACGTCCGTGGTGGAACAATTTCGAGGGTCTTTCTAGAAACAAGGAATATCTGCTAACGCGATGATCTTAAAGGCAAGCATGACTTCAGCAAGAGACATTACTCTCCGGCAACCCATTGTGATCTGCCCCTTAGATCACCAAGCCTGTAAAGAAGAAATGGATGCCATTGAGCAATCCGCTAAAGACTCTTCATCCGTCGACCAGGCCAATCCGATGTTACCAGCTCGGAATATTGTGTTAGCCAGCGATCCTAATGCCTTGGCGACATTAGGGCTTTGTCTAGTGGGGGGACAGAAGAAACCCCTAATTGAATGAGTAGGAGCCCGGTATGGCAGCCTTGAAGAGATACCAATGAAAAGAAAAAAGCTGTGGTGAAACGACTGGCAGCAATGACCATCTACGGCTCTATAGGTTATGGTGACTGTTATCGGCATGGTTCCGCTAAACACCAAGAACACAGCTTCGCACATATTGTGGCTTTCGAAGATCACCATCTCATACTGACGAAGGAACAAGACTGCATGTCCCAACTATAGCGACTGCCATCGCCCGGGACCGCGTTATACACTCGCAGCCAATACTCAAAGTATGAAAGGCAAACACTTATTGCGCAGACTGTGATACCCACACAAACTCTATATTTCAAGCGATTTAGTCTATGAAGGTCCAGAGCCTTCAGCACAGGCACTAAACGCTAGTGTTGGAAATCTATAACTTGGGCAGACCTGCAGTCTTTGATAGTCACTTGTCACACTTGTGATTACAATGGAAGACAAGATATTGGACCAAAAAACCGACAGGAGCCAAAACAACCCTGCTTTCTTCATCGTCCCGGAGGTATGAGCGGGATACAGCGATTCGACATAGGAGGGCGTTTGGGATTACTGATGGAAGCGAAGCATAGTCTTGTGGGACCAAAGGCGTATCGGTTTTATCAGCGTTTTCAGTCTTCTCGACGAATTAGAGTGGTCCCTTTGACATGCCAAAAATCGCGTGTTTTCCTGGAGCGGTCAACATGCGAATATGTACAGCTTGTTGCTGGCCTGTGTCGGGTTCAGATGGCGTTTTTGGCCAGAGTTATGATGACGGTCTTGTATCTCAAGGCGGTCGAGAACTAGCAGGAGTCCTTTTCAAAGCCCACTGCTGGAGTGTACCTGGAAGGGTAGCAAGGGAAGTGGTTTACCGTAATGCAGGCAATAAGATACCCTAACGACCTAATCTCGGTCGTTGCGCATACAGAAGGACTCTTTCTGCAAAGGCCAGAGACGAACCGGATGACAATTTGAGTTTGATTCGACAATTGTTGTGTCTGGTGAGAAAGAGGATCCTACACCAAATAGGTGAGGCGATACGGTCTGAGGGGATTGGGCGTTGCTTCTGACATTCTCGCAACCTAACCACCTATTCTTAGCTAGCAGTCATAACACTGCCAACACCCCACCTCAGTCGTGTTCATCTTACGGCAATCGGCTCGGAATCATTGCAGAACCGGGGAAAGCGTACCTATCTCTATAATAAAGAGACCCATTTATTGTAGTATTCTGTGTATCCCTATTGTAATGCCTAGATGTATGTGATCAAAGATAAGCAGATAATATGCGTGGAAGCCGAACAAAAAGTTAGAAAGTAAACGCAGATTGGACAGCTATGTTTGCACTCGCAAAAGTCGATATCCCAAAGAACCTACTGCGAGTCGGATATCTCCACACGCCCACCCACCGCGTCGGCTTTCTTAGATCAGTCAAAGCACCTAAATTTCATCCAAATGGGAGTTTGGCCGAGTGGTTAAGGCGCTGTGTTTAGGTCATGAGCTTCTAGCTTATACCGTAAATCCCGCAGTGGGAAACCGCGCAGGTTCGAATCCTGCAGCTCTCATCATCATTAATTTTTGTCTTTTTTGTATTTTTCGGTCGAGAGGTATTAAGTTGCAAGTAAGACCGTTTCTTTTTCTCTCTCTCTCTTTTTTTTTTTCCACTTGCGGTATGGTTGCAACTAGAAGATGACTTAACAGGGTAGAAACTTTTACTTTCTAGATAAATCAATGAGTTCTATAGGCGTTTAAAACCTGTTTTAGATAGGTCATACAACCCACCTGCGTAAGCACGTGGGTTGTGATGATTTTCATAATCAGCGGGGTGTTTAAGATACAGCAAAACCCCACTAAAGCTACAAGAGGCAGGGTCCAACCCCTCGCAGGTACCTGTAGGTACCTAGTCCTCCAGCATCACCAAGAGCTACAAGATCTAAGGTGAGCGAGCTCCTGCTCCTCTAGCGTCGATCCAGCATTTCGAAAATTCTTACCTACCACTCCTCTGCATTATGAGGTAGAAAGCTTTAACGGCGGGTAACCACCTGCTTGATCTCCGGCTACAGTAATTAGGCCAATTACTTCCAGCGCAAAGATGCCGTTCGACGACGAAGACCCGACCCCCACGTCGCTCAATCCCGCCAGCGAGGATGCCCTCCTCGACGCCGAAGACGGCGATCAGGCGCAGGACTTCCGAATGTTCACTTCGCTTCTCGCCGGTCCCGGAAAGAAGAAGTCACAGGCATCTAGCAAAGCCATACGGCGCGGCGAGAAGGACTTCGAGTCGCATGGCACACGCGCGCAGGAATCGGTCCTCGAATCGAGTCGCTCGGCGATGCATGAAGTTCTGAGCTACACTCGCCAACATCAGCCTCGCAACGCCTTGCGCGGGTGGTATTTCCCCGATCGATGGGCCGACATGCCGCCCGACAGCGAGTCCCTTGCCGATGCTGCGTCTAATACACAGTCGTGGGGTCGGGCGACTAAGGGTCGGGATAACGTTCATGGCCTATTCGCAAGGGAGCGGGTTGTCGCGCTCGAGGCGGATAAGAGCACCATGCTGACGTCGATGGGACGTGTTGTTACGACCGCCGAGAAGCTCAGTCCGGGTCGGTTGAAGACTTGGCTGCTGCCAGAGGAAGCCTTGTTCCTAATTGAGAGAGGGACTTTGGATCTATGGTGGCCGGTACGAGGAATCGAAGACATTCTTGCCTCAGATGACGGGCCAGAACCATGGCAGGCCAACTCGGAGAAGCTCGAAGACTATGATCTGGGGATCCCTCTGAGTTTACAAGCTGCATATGCGCTTTTAATTGGGCGGGATGGAGAAAGAGGAAAGATAAGTCTCGAGAAATATCAGGTTTACGCCAATCTCAGGCGTACGGGATATAGAGTCCTACGCGCGACGCCGTTACTACTTAATCCGCCATCATCGCAAACACCGCGGCCGCTTTGGCAATGGCTCATATCACTTCTACGAAACGGGTTCACTTTTCGCTCTGGCTCTACGGGATACGGGCCCCTCGTGAGGCCGGGTCTATATCGCTCATATGAAGCTATCTTCGAGCAATTGGCCCTTGTACAGCGACACAAGCCCGCACCAGTCACAGCGTCCGAGGCGGCCCAACCTCAAGAACCCTTCAAGATTCATTTCCACGTCTGGAAGAGCGCAGCACCATTCATGAAAGCAAAGCCCTTCCGGCCTAATTTTCAGATGGCCGTCATAGATGCGCGCGACTCCAGCATCCCGACTCTCGAGCAACTAGACGCCTTGCTGCTTTCAACACCGTGGGATCCGCCAGAGAATGACGAAAGGAAACAAGGGGCAGGTTTCGTTTATAAGCGTCTCAAGCATGGATGGCGGAACGCCATTCTCGCGATTGTGGATCGTGGATTGATCAGTTATGTGAGGTTTGCCGAGATGGCGTTCGGTGAGGAATTATTATATGGAAATAACGCCACGCGTCCGAGCGCGAAGAGAGGGAGAGGAGCTGGGAGAGGGCGTGGAGGGGGAAGGGGGAGGGGGAGAGGACGAGGAAGGTAAACGTGTTTAGCGCTATTGCGATGCTACTGTGAAGGGGTCACGATAGCCATGTATCAAGTATACAACAATTAGCACAGCGGTATAAGGCCCTTAGCGCTGGGCAGCCTTGATATTATTACACACAGCCTAAGGCAGTGAAAACCTTTATACATTTGTCTCATGCCCGAATGATTGGATGACTGGGGGGACACAAAGACTGGCGTTGTAGAATTTGATGTATAAAGGGAGCATTGCCTGCCTCCCTTGACAAGTCTAAACCGACAACCTCGTCACGTGGTAGCTTCCGTGCTCTCCGTTTGACTCCATCCCTGGCCGGAGCTGGACACACAGCCACTCTGTTACCATATGAAGAAGCAGAATTGAAATTGAAATGCTGACAACTAATAAATATTCAGAGACGTCAACGATACCCGACGTTGCATACTCCCGTGTGATGCTAATGGGTCACTGGGGAATTGACTGAGACAGATTCATCTGACAACATTTGCGGCTGAGCGATGACTAAACTGATACGTGATCCTATTGAACATGTAGATCTACCACAGCTGGATGCCTGACCGAGCTCATTACGACGCTTTGACAATTGCTGAAGTTATCACAAGTGCTGAAAACATGGTTTGAAGAGTGACTCAATATGAGATTAATGTTCTATGAGCGCAATGACCCTTAGATATCAAAAAGACTCTCAGTCCCTTGAAGGGTCAACTGGCCTCTATATACAGGAGTCCTACGGCTTTAAACCTCCTCATAGGAAGATTTAGCCGCGTTTATCAGTCTCTGAATAGCTTTATTTATCCACTATCTGAGACATCCTGCAATTCGGCTTCATGCCTATGATATGATGAATACGAATAAGAAAAGTCATGCAGTTCGCGGGGCCTCACATAGGTGTCCCGTCGGCGCGTAGGCTCGTACAGCAGAAATACCGCTTTAGGGTCGAGTGGCGCTGGAGCTGCAGTTTTTGTAGTTGTTAGAGACTTCACTGGACGAAAGACACGTTAATTACGAGATTCCTTTATTAGTTCGTGGGATTTCGCTATTTGATTCCGGGGCCGGGGGCGTCTAATAAGCAGCGATGCATCTAATTCGAGCAGTTCATCGGCACACTTACATTAAGGCAGCGACGTGGGGTAGAGCCAGTTAGTTCTAACTTCTAGAAGTCTCTCGTCATACGTGTTCGTTATTTGTAGATATCTTGGCGTTCCTGGATATTGACCACATGACGCCGTGAACGCTAACCGGTGGCACGGCGTCCCAGCAAAAAATGACCCATCTGCCATATGCCACAATACATCACCAAAGATTACTGCTTTATAAAAACAAGCAATGGAAAGGAATCCTTTTCTAAAATAAAGCCTTTAAATATCCAGTCAACATGATTCCCTTAATTTTTCTATTTTTCCTAGTTAGCCGGCCGGCGCTTAAAGTAGTAGTATTTTTAGTGTTATATATGGGATGGGTCGTTTCTTGTTGGAACGCTCTGCCCGTGACAGCACAGCAGAATAGGGTCTCGTCACAAAGACCGGCCATTTGTAATCATTGGCCGGTTATTAACCCTTTATAGCTAAGAAGATGTCAAGTCCCTTTCTCGCCAAGCTGGCATGTCTCAAATCAGCTCCGTAGGCAAAAGCAACAAGAAAGCTGTGGTACAACAATAGTAAAAGTGATAGTCGAATAGTTACTTGACGAGGCACGGACGAGTATTCCCAGCTCCGTACTGTATACTTCTATAGGACGCTCATGAACGTACCAGGCTGCTTAGATATATTTGTTGACACGCCTAGTCTAATCCACGAAAGGCCATTCCATGTACATTACGAAATAGGGACCTCCGAAGAGACCTCATCACAGACTGATAAAATTATACTGGAATTAAAGAGAGATATAAGATCACAGTCATTTTCGTGGAGCAGGGATATGCCAATTGGAAAAATAAGGGCAAGCCCCATTGCCAACCCGAACTTTTTGTGCTTAATCCAGATACACCGCCTATTGCTCTAGTTCTATTTGTATGAGCCATCACTACCTAGATAGCCTATTAGACAGTTTATATGCTCTCTTAATTTAGGCTTTGCGACCACAGTGAGTAACCAAAGACTTCGTCAGAGTGCAATTCTCACCTTTGAGGTTCAAACTGGATTGTTCATTTAACTTAAGCCCTCTAAGTGTATTATGTTAGACATCATCGATCTATCTGGGCTATCCACTTCTAGCCCTCCTTATTTCTCGTCGGCAGGGTATATGGCTGAGTAATCGAGCACGAGCATGTTGAAGTGCTAGTAAGCGTGGAGAGTTTTGGAATAAAAAGTAGAAACGAACGTGCTACTACTAGATCGCATGGATTTAGATGTCACGGCTCGATTCCGCACGGATTCCTGACAACCTAGAGAGATGAGTCACTATAAATGGTAACTACATGTATGAAATAGTCGATGTGGTTGGATAAACTCAAGTACGCATACACTGCTGATAATGTAGAGTTCACACCAAGACCATAACTTCAAAAACGTTGAAAGAATTTGTTGACTGTCTCCGTTATCCATATCTTATGCAAGACACCATGACTGGAGCCGTACCAATAGTCCTGTACTTGGATAACATTCTTATCTAATGCTTATATGTTGGTATACTAGGGTGCCAAAAGCCACAGGTTGGCTGGTATTAAACAGTTTTCATAGCAGATATAATTTATGCATGCGTTGCCTTTGATAATATGTTCTTGCAATGGGAATAATTAAAATGCAACGACCTTGTTGGTGACTCAGCTGATTACCACCGGCGCTGGGATTGTTATGGTTCACATCCAAATTAATCCTTACTATATTACTCTTCCTTGATGTTAGATAAGTGACAGCTAACACTTCTCAGGCTCGTGTCAACTACCGATATTGATAAATCTTACGCATTATTTGCCAGGTCACTTCTATATATTTCTCTCATGTAGACTATTACGCTGGGCACTCAAGGTCGACCAAATAGGGGAGGTGGCATCACGCTGCTCACAACGCCACTATAACAATATGCATGTTGGTCATGCTTTGCCTCGCGGTTTCGATCCTCCTATTCATCACCGCCAGAGAATCTCCGGCAACGCCGACGGGTTAGTTGCTTGGGACATTGCCAGTTATTTTTCCAGCGATGCGTTGGTGATGAGCGACGTGCTTGTGCAGCAGGAACCCGAAAACGTGCATGGGATTGGCCAATTGAAGTTCTGCTACTTTGCCTCGCTGTATAACCTTAACCCACACGTAATGTGCTGTTGGTTTCATAGGACTGGGATTTTGAATCGTCTCTGCATACTTAGTAGTTTAACGAAAAAAAACCCCTGACCAGCCGACTACGCTCCGATAGACTTGGTCGACCCCAAAAGTCCCATGAACCCGTAACTTAACGAACTGGACCCAATGCACTTTGAACCTTGGGTTGCATGATCCAGTGGCACGCCTGCTACCGGCATCTCGCCAATTGACTCCAATGCACAACTCCTGAGTAATGACCAGCGTGCCACACCGCACTTCGTTACTTGAGTGTATCGTGCGAATAGCGTCGTTTGGGTGCTTGTGAGCTACGTGATGCTATTTAGCGGCAAAGGCGGCGTTGGTTTCCATTTTGCAACGCTGTGCCCCTGAATTAAGTGCTTTCCAGACTTAGATGCGTAAGGTAAGAAGAAGGCTTTCCTGAACGGCACCAGCCTCTACCGAGTTGATATTTTCCGGAATAAGCGTGACCCGAGACATCCCGTAGACTACCCACTGTTCTTCGACACGGTTATGAATAAGCAGGCTGACATTGCGAGACGGCACGTTACGACGATCGAAACACGATATGATCTGTTATCCGTTACCTAGGATTGGAGTACATCAAGGTCCTTGCGCAACTCTGTTTGCTGAACCCTGCACTCCACAAACAATTGAAGTCCCGGAAAAAGCCGCAGGGGCCCAGCACAAGTCTCTTCTTTGTTTTTAATGTACATTGAGACATGTTCATCTTGAGTTCTCCCCGGTGGCGCAGATCAGGGTTGAACATTCTTCACTGTTAGACACCCGATGCAAGTTGATGTGAGACTCGTATTTATGATTCGCGCCGATCACAGGGCCGTTACATCTCTAATATAGCTAGCATTGCTATTTTACCTTGACGTTTTATTCCTTTATCTCCTCATTTCACAAGCGTTGCACAAAATGCCGTGTTACGATATAAGATCAGAAGTCGAAGGATACGATAAGACGAAAGTGTTTTTGTCGCATGTTTGCAGCATTTTGTCATACAGTCGAGATAAACCCTGGTCGGCCGGCCATCGACTTGCGAGAAGTACCGGATGCGTTGAAAGTATTTGAGCAGAGCCCGATGTAGCACAGAAGGGGTCCCCATTCATTGTGCGACATTGTTGACTGGGGCAAGCCTGACGAGCCTGATCACTGGTTCTGCGGTTGTTTGGATGAAAGAGGAATGTAAGAATCGCATCGCACATGGGAGTTGGCGGGAATTGAAGAAAATGGTGAGATGAACAAAAAGTTGCATCCACGCTTGACATATAGCAGCGCCGGTTGTACTTTGGTAAAACTACTACTAGTATTGCGCTACACGATTATAGTACAGAAGATAATCACATGATGACGATGACGATGATATATAGATATTCCTTAAAAGTGGCTGAAAGTCCAGAACCGATTGTTCCAGTGCTATCGTTGAGAACTGTCTCCACTAAGACGCAGCAGCTAGCAAACAAGTACCTAAATAGCTGCTCTAGGATGCGTTCACTTAGTGTAATTACTGCCAGTGTATGTAGCAGCTGAGTCTTGGCTTTAGTTCAATACTTCTCGACTAATCTTTATTCGTTGTCGCACCAGTATACCCAGAGACCGGCGCATCTGCCGATTCTAGTTGTGCCGTTACCTGAGACTAGCTCCGGGATATCTTGTTCTACTCAGCATTGCTTTTGGCAAGACCCAGATGACAGGTCATATCAGCCTGCAACCTTGGGCAAATGGGCAAATGGGTTTCGCGGCTCCCACACTATTCTGCCTCGGTAGATTAAGGTTGCACAATACTTTCTCAATTACCTCAGGTCCTGAGCTTGTATGCAGGTAGGTGATTGCATCTTGCCTCTGTCGCCCATTATTGCTACCTAGTAGCTATCCCTGGTAGGTAGTACAGGTGACGATGGTGAATACCGAGTTTTTATTACATTGGATAATAATTACCTCAGTGCGGGAATAGTGCGTCTCTGCTGTTTCGGCCACGTTTACGAGGAGCGATGGATGGGTGCAGCGAGATGGCGTTATTAATCTGGGTTATTCTCTTATCGCTTCTCGCCTATACATCATCCATCCATCCATCCATATTCCATCCATCCATCAATCAATCAATCAATGGCCACAAGGCCAGGGTCAAGTAGGCACGTTAGAGTCAGACCTGCAGGCTATTTGGATCATCAGCTTCGGGAATAACTGGGCTGTTATATATGCATCGCCGCAATCTTGTCGTAATTAATACCCTTCACGTACGCTCCTAACAGTTACTCATACATGGATTCTCTCGGAAACTAACTGTTGCCAGCACGAGCCAGCCACCTTTTGCAACATTGGCAGCGTACGAATCACAGCAATTGGCAAACCCCCGGCTCATTAAATCTAGAGACCTTGCGTAGATCATTAATCTAGTCACTTACTCACTTATAACCACACCATGCCGCCCTTTTGATTAGCTGCCTGTTCGTTCGTCTTTGTCCTTTATGCTGTGGCTCTCGTGGGTTGCTCAATGTATGTGCTCTCTGTATTCAATAGGGGCTAAATTATGCTGGATGACATATTACTTGTCTTCGTAGTCATATTTTGGGGGTCTATTCCTATACCAAGGAAAAGGGAGTGTCACATTCCAGTGAGAATCAATTGGCCCCCTTTTAGGTTATATGATTTGTTATATTGGCTACACCCGGACCAGTGCCCGGATTATGCGCCGTTCTTCGAAGCCTTCCCCACCGAGACTTGAGTAACAAGGGTAATCAAGCCAAACCGTTAGCAAGCCTCGGCCTCGGGAACAACAGATGGAGGGACCTGAAAATGCTTAGAAATTTTTCTTAGCGCACGCAATCAGTGTTCGATATCGTGCCTTTTCCCTTTTGCCCAGGGTTTGATGGGACTAGCGCGGGCCGAAACCCTCCCAGCTTGAGACTTCTCACTAGCACTGCGTATAGCGACTAAGCTGGTAGTATTAAGTACGAACACATGTATCTAGTCAGTACCTCGTAGCTTTCCTTGTGCTGAGTTGCCTTTAAGTTTCTCATTGCCTTACTGTAAAACCAGACCAGATCGATCCCTCTCTTCCCACTATTTGATAGACTCGAGTTCTCAATGCCGAACAGGGACGGAGGGTTGAATCTCAAAAGTGTTTCGCACATTCCGGCTAAATCTATTCATTCTATAATGATGGGAAAACTGCTTGGTCTAGGCGCGAACGCTCTACCAGAGAATTTTTGCCGAACACATCACCACGATATGTCGTGCGCTGAAGTTTAAATATGACCCTGGCCTATCGGTAACCGTACGGTCTGAGAACTATACGTATACCTACTGACCCCCGTGATGCAGCGGACACGACGTCGCAAACCGAGCTTAATTAACATCCACTTAAAATTGAGCATTCAAGCGGGACTGGTTCTCTAACCCTAGGCTAGTATGAGGACATAATAGTGTTATCTAGCGTAATGTATATACAATAATTGATCATCCTCTCCCACACAGCAAGTCTGTTGTTCATGACCACAGACCCGGCATGTTTTATTCCAACCTTGGCAGTGGCTTGTGACACATCCGTATAGACTTGCGATTTATAAGTATATCATGCTGCTCATAGTCATCCCTCCTTCCCCTTCCCCCCCAGTCTCACACACTTACTTGGGGAATATTACCTGCATCGGGCCATGTCAGCCTGTCTAAGCGAAAAGGAAGCACGCAACCAGGAGGAGTGCAACTTCGACCAATCAGGTTTAATCACAAAGTGTTCACTTTCACCTCGGCCAATCGAGGGTTCAGAATCCGGCAGCATAGGCAAAAGCGCCCAGGTGTTAAAGCCCAGGTTAGGCCACTAATTTTAGGATGCTCGTTGGGTCAGTACATGTTGTCTGTACCTGTTATACATAAGTGGTCTGCTGCTGCTGTAGGTGACCCCCGGACCTAACAGAATAGCCAAGTTGGGTTGTTGGGTTGGTACTTAGTCTGCCATGCTATAGCTATTTTAAGGTTACTGTGGTTGTTGTTAGGTGTTTTAGGGACACCAGCCTGTGGTAGCGCAGGTACTTACTTGACTTGTCCGACAGCCAACACGATTGGGTCCCTTGACGGCGACCCCTGCGAGAGTTCCGACGATAAGCCTAGTAGAGGGTTGATTAGTTTGTTTCCAAAGCTTACAAGGCCAGTACAATTTACTTTTGCCGGTTGCCCATGTTTCTTTTTCAATTACCAAACCAACTCTTGTGCCAGCCCTTGATCTGCAATTACTTGACTACCCAACCCGTCCCACACCTGCATGCCTTTTCCTTTTCCATCATCTCTTTCTTTCTCCCTCCTTCCTAACTGCGCGCGCGCGCCGGCCTGTTGCCGCCGTCTCTAATCATCAACTCCTCCACGCCCGCCAACAATGATCCTTACAACTCCCGTATGCAGTAAGGTTCCCATTCGGTACGTCGCCACACCCTGCCACAACTAGAGGATACCTAAGCAAACTCCAACAACTACCTAACCTTACCTACCTACTCTCCCTTCCCCTTGGCCTGTGTTCTGTATTCCGTGTTCCGTGATCTGTGTTCAACGAGTTGCCGGCCCTTGCGCCTACCCACTCAACACACATGCTACACTATCGCATTGCTTCATTTTCCGACAGTAAAGATCCCTATTCCAATCCCTTAGACATATTAATTCATATTCTGAGTTTCCGCATGGCAATGGACTTCCCTCTCTGTCTGCCCTAACTCACTCAATTGGTTCCCTCCCAGCCACAATTCCTTTCTCTTCGACTTATATCGTTCATACCCAGGTAGTCACCAACACCAAAGCCTCAGCCACCACCACGCATGGACATTTTCTACCAGTACTCCATTACTACACGCTAGCAAGGCTACCCTTTGTTATTTGAGTTGTATAGCCTCTAGGTCCGTGTCGACGGGCTGATAGTCTATCTGTGTCCCCTTTACCTATATTTCCAACTGCCACTGGCTGGCGTTTATATCCCGATAGAGTCACCGGGTCGACGTGTTGCGTACACTTTTCTTGCGGTAGCCTCTCTCTACCTTGCTTAGTCGTCAGTTGCAGTCCCGCTTTTCTCTATTAGTCACAACTGCACTATGTTTGCCTCAAGACCTTGATTGCTCGCGGGTCTCAGTGAAAGTGACTATGATGTCGTCCCAACTACCTGGTATCCGCTCATCTCCCTTAGGTTCCTCTTTCACAATGACCACGTCGGCGACATGCTTCAGACCAATTGCTAATGCGAAGAAACAGACTCACGTGCGGATCCTTCCAGTAATTCACTGTACCAGCCATTGTCTGCTGCTCTTGTGGATACATATCGTCGACTTTGTCAATACACCACGCACACACGTGCACATAACTTAATTCTATAGGCCCGAGTCCTGTGGTTGCACTACCTTCATAATCTATTTACTTTCGACCTGGGAGTTGCGAGATATCCTTAGACGAAACTTTACGGGTCATCGCGGAGTAGGTTTTCCCTTTTCTATTGTGTATTGCCAGGAACCCTATTTACTTGGTGCCCCGTCGCTGTGCCAGACAATACAGCTAGTACTGCGGCTCATCACACATCTCCATCTTACTTTCCATTCAAACTCTCACTTGCGTGGATTCTTCGTGTCCCACATTCACCGTACCACCTCTAATTACATAACAATACATGTATATATACAGTGGCCTCTGTTCATCCTACTACTCCTGCTAACCACTTCTCTTCAGCAATTGTTGGACATCCGCAACTCCTCCCGGGTCTCATCACCAGCCTAGGACCCTCTCGATTCTCAACTCTATTGTCATCTTCACTTGCACACACAGGCGAACATTCACAAGGTCATATGAATCAAGGTACTCCCAAGCCTGATAAACAGCCTTTCGCCATGGATAACACCATTGCGGACGAGCCAAAGAAGGCTCTGTCACCTGTAAATGGCGACAAAGCACAAGGGGACTCACCTGCGGGATTGTAAGTTATTGCTTCTTCTACTTTCATTTTCTTGTATCCTCTGTTTCGTCTCCTTTCCATCTCCTCCTATCCTCCCTTCTTCCTGTTCTTGTTTCTCTGCCGTTTATCATCATCATCATCATCATCATCATCATCATCAATGCGCACTATCCCCTGCATTCTATTGCAGATCGCGGGTCTCGCTTCGTTCTATTGGTTGGCCCATCGCTCTCAGCAACAGCTACTCTGGTTGCAATTGCCTCGTAACACAATCCTCAACTTTTCAATCCGCGGTTGCTTATTTGCATCCATCCCACTTACTACAATCTTTTACCAAGCACATATTCTCTATGGCTCGGTAGTCCTTACTCAAACCTTTCCTCTTTCCTCGTTTACCCCAATACTATTGCTTGATGAGGAATGACTCATGCTCAACAATGCCTCCAACCTCTCGTTACCGGTTACGTCGGTAAGAGTGTACAACTCATCTCCTTGATTTCGATTTCTTGTTTCAAACCTGAGAAGGTGTTCGGAAGGCTGTGTCCAACGCATGTAATGTGGGGGGTTGATCTGGGAGTCTGAGCTTAGAGTGCTCTTCGATATCACGCACCACTCCTTTCTCTGTATCATTCGGGTTTTTTTTTCTTTTTTGTTAGGCGTTGCTACTCCAGCACGTTCAATTGTCTCTTTTCTAAATCTACTCCTAATCTGTTGACCTTTTCACTTCCCATTTCTGACTGGTCTTACTGCCCATTCAATATCTTGCCCAGATTTTCTTTATTTGTTTCAGTTAATAGTGTGCTGACATCTAATAATAGCCGAGCTATCCCCAGCCGACCCAAAAGTGAGGAGATTGAAGCCACAAATGGCGCCGATATGAGCCCCCCTGATTCAAGTTCGGTCTCTAGTGTCAACCCAGATATGTTGGGAGATGAGATCATTGTTGGAACCCATGGTGAGGGCGATAAGCAATCACCCCTTAGAGTTGTATCCGATGTCGAGGATGCCGATGCCACTAATGGTGAAGATGAAGAGCCTGTGCCTCATTACCCGAAGCGCAAACGCGCATCTCTTTATAGCGACTTGGGCGAAGACAAGATGGATATCAGTGTCAACGGGGACACAAACGACGTTGGAACGCCTCGTGGTAGTCAGGGGAAACCGGCCGTCACGAGCGCTCGCGACGCCAAGTCTGTTACGATAGGTTATTGGCGTGATTCGCCTGTGCCTACCGTGAGCGGAAAACATGCTGTCATTGGCTTTATGGACGTACGAGATCGCCTTCGTACCCGCATCCAGAATGTAACCTGCTCAGGAGAGGTCGTTAATTCTCGCCTTTTCCCTATTCCGCCGGGTCCCGGTGGTAGCTGGGTGACGTTTGAGAGGATTGTCTTCGCGGATCATCTTGTTGGGCTTGACCACAACGAGGTCAAGGAGTATGTTAAGATTCGTGCCGAGGCACCCGCAAACGAATCACCTGAAGCTCGAGCGCAGGCTGAACGTAACGCTGTTCAAGAGGCACGTCATCGTCTAGAGATAACCCCTGCTCCCGAAACAACCCAGCCACCATCGATAGCCTATGGCTTGGTCATTCCCGAGAACGCGCAAATTAATCGACATGATGCTAAGCGTCGCCGCATCACCAATAGCCTCGTTCCCGAACGCCCTCCGCACAATGTACAAAGTCAGCCGCAACCACCCAATCCCGCCATTTCGACCCCAACTCCTGCCCCCACGGGGCTTGTGCGACCGCCATACCCAGGGATGCTGGACTCTCTCCCCGGTACTCGGCCTACTCGTATTCTCGTAGGTTCTTGGTCTAAATCAAATGTCCTAGATGAGCGCGAACGACATGCTGTCTACGGTATTCTAGGCGCGAATGACATGTTCAGAGTTAAGCTCGTTCGTGAAACACTAGATGGGCGTTACGTCGACGGCAACTTTCCTGCTGGCGCTGGTGCTCTGTGGATTCCATATGAGGAAGTTATTTTCTTGCGTCATATTGCGCATCTTAGCAGACCTGAGATGAAAGAGTATGTCCGCGTCCGCCAGAGTCAAATTGATGCCGGAGAAAAAGAGGAAGAAAAGGTTGCAAACGAAACCAAGGCAGTTTATGAAGCTCAGACCCGCGTCGCTCTTCTGAACAGAGGAGGGAATGCTGGAAATGCTTTAGCCCGTCAAAGTTTGGCTGCAGAGAGAGAGGAAGCCCAGGAGCACGCGAACGGCCCGCCTAATGCTGGAGGTCATGAGCTACGGAATCAGCGCCGCGACGTGATGCCTCGGGCCGAGCCTCCTCCTATGGCTCGACACCCTCTTCCAGATCCCAGCGTCCAGCATTTCGCCCGCCCTGCAAGCATAGATCCTGTTGATCGAGTCCAGGGCCTCGCTTCGCGAGAGGTCGCGAGAATGGAGGCCATTCAAATGCGACAAGATAGACAGCATCAGAACAGAGCCCCCGTGGGAAATGGCCCTCCAATTGAGCCGGTAGATCATCATCGGCATCACTTCCAAGAGAATCGCGACCGGATGCAGAGAATCTGGGCATCCCAGGAACAGAACAGAATTCGCGCCGGAATTGAGGACGCCAAAACTTACAGCGGCGTTAGGTACGAACGAAAGCAGAATGGTCCTTTTGCCGGAAAGCTTGTGAGCTCGGGAAATATTATCACAATTGACGGAGAGGATTATGTCGAGTACCGTGTGCTCACCAAGCCAACCTTCTTTTAGACGTCGTAAGCTCAGCGGCGACTGTTATAGTCAAGGAGCTGCTCACTTATTCGGCTCTAGACATTTCTCACTTTTCACCCTAGCTCCACGCGCAAAATGGCTTGTGAACGGAAGAAAGAGAGATGACTAGACTGTGACGGAATGAAGAGCGGTGTAATATCGACGGGGAATGATCAAGCTGTGGAGATACCATTTTAATCAGCGATACGGAAGGGCGATCGAGGACGTAGTCGCGACCTTTTTTAAGGGAGCCGACAATCGAGAAAGCTCGTCTAGGTTGCAAAACTTGAGTTGTACGTAATTAATAAATGTTAGAATACACGCAGAACCCGTAGCTTTTCCTAGTGAAGCCCTCATCTCTTCAGTAATCTCTCTTCAAGTCCTACAGTGCTGAACGGTTTTCAGTTTGTCTCCAGTCTCGCGTACTTACTCCATCAGTCACATGCCCCTTACTATTTATTCATCGTGATGATTCAAGCTGAAGCGACGGACCATTCCCGTGCCAGAGGGAGTTCAGCGATCAAATGAGAGATCGACTGCAAAAGTCACAGGTGAACACCAACATGCGGGTAATCGGCATAACTATCGCCCCTCTTGTGGGAAAACGATAGCCATAATCTGAACTAGCACTGCATTGCTGACTTGGTTGGCCCCCATTATTTGCCTCGTTATACATACCACATACGCACCAGTAAAGTAATCCCATGGTTCTAGACTGGACGACGCATATCTAAATCTATGGGGCAAGTTGGAGTCGGGCATCCACGAACCGTATAAATGAGGCGGACATAACCCAATCCCACGAGGGACTGCCTTATCTACATTCCGCTTATGTTAGTTATGTGCCGTGGCGCTGGCTAAAATGGCTTTCCCGCAGCTCTTAACCGCGGGATTCTTCCTCTTCTCCCTCCTCCTCCTCGTCGGGACGAGCTTGGCATCGCCCGTGGGCTTCACTCCGCTACACAGCCCTCCTGCTGCATGTGGATGCGGCGAGAAGCGAGGTGCTGGCGTCAGCCTCAACAAGCGGATCAACGAGACGCTCGCGGGCAGCGGGCGGCGGTATCTCCTCTGGGTGCCGCCGAGTTACACCCCTCGGCACAAGACGCCCGTGATCTTCTCCTTCCACGGCGCCACCAAGACGCCCGACGCACAGGCCGACCTAGACCTCCTGACGACCCCGCGCTTCAACGCCGACCACATCGTCGTGTACCCTTCCTCGGGCGAGTACGGCGAGAAGAGGGGCCGCTACTGGCAGGGCGCGCCGCAGACGCCTCCCGACGTCGACGATGTCGCGTATGTCCTGGACATCCTCGATGCGCTGGAATCCCGCTTTTGCGTGGATACTGCCCGCGTCTACGCCACGGGGAAGTCCCAGGGCGGCCTCATGGTGAATAACCTCGCGTGCGACCCGCGCTCGTCGGCGCGGATCGCGGCGTTCGCGCCCGTGTCCGGCTCGTACTACGTTAACGTCACGGGGGACGCGTGCACGCCGCTGACGTTGCCGTTCCCGAACTGTCGGCCCGCTGAACGAAGAAATGGGCGCGTGCCCATGCTTATCTTCCACGGGGGCGCAGACGTTACGATTCCGTACGCGGGCGGTCCGCGCTCGGGGGAGTGTCTGCCGTATATACCGCATTTCGCGGCCGCGTGGGCCGCGCGCGACGGGTTGGATGGCACACCGGGACTTGTTGGGCTGCTTGCTGGTGCTGCGGATAATGCTACTGTGTACGAGTATGGAGATGGAGAGGGTTTGCGAGAGGGGGAGGGGTTGGTGAGGTTTGTGTATAGTGGGAATCATGTGAACCATCAGTGGCCCGCTACGATTCAGAATGCGGATTCGATTGAGTATGACTCGGCGCCCGCTACGTTCAATGCTAGCTCGGTTATTGTGGATTTCTTTAGGAAGTATACTTTATAAAGACGTATACTTGGCTAGAGTAGTTATCGTGGCTAGAGGGGCGGGTTGATCGTTTTATGTAGAAGTCTGCAGTAGGATAGGTATGAGCATTCTGCACTTTGAGCAGAGTTGAGTACCTCGGTGCGCCTGGTGTTAGGGTACGCCGAAGAGCTAGCAATGATACAATTATTCTTTGTTTATTTAATGTTATTTCCTTGACTTTGGTACTTTAGAAGATTGTGAATCTGGCCTCAATCCTTATTCACCTGACGCTTTTGCGTACCTTTCCCGGAACTCCATAGACATTTCGTAGTTCATACCCACATGCGCAGCCCAGCTTTCATATTGCCACGAACTACGGTGTCCAGATGCAAAATCTCCAGTTCTCAAACACTTGATCAAGTTCTCTTGATCAAGTTCTAATGTCCTTTTTGACCCTATCAATCATGTTGGGGCTCAAGATGCGAACCCACTCCACGGCGTCCCAAGTACTCGACCTTTCTCGTCAATCTTGACCCCCTCTTTCCGTAGCAACGACTTCTTCTCGCCGATGGTGACGCCCTCCCCGTTCTTCGATGGAAACCCTTTGAAGCCGCCGAGTGCACCACCCGTCGCTACGACGCGATGGCACGGGACCTGAGGCGCGAACGGATTCCGGCGTAGCGCATTGCCGACGGCTCGTGGTGAAGAACCTAAGTAGGAGGCCATCAATCCGTAGGTCGAGACGCTTCCCGGCGGGATCTGGCACAGGAGCGTCCAGACCTTCTTCTCAAAGGCTGTGCGGTCGCTCGCTGCGATGCGCTGTAGTTGTGGACCCATCTCTTCCGGTCGAGGCACGACCTCGGCTGTGAAGTCACGGTCTGGGCGTGTGTTGGCCTGTTTTAAGATTTCAGTCCTCCTTGAGACAGCCTTGGGAGTATGTTTCCGCTTTAGCACTGCAACCATGACGAACTGGATATTTGATCGCGTTTAGTAGTAGGTATGATGAGTTTGTTAGAGTCGAAGTGCGGAAATTGATACAGCCTAATGGAATATGAGGGAATCACTTCGATGGGAAGATTACTGAATGGTATTCAATGAACGGGACGACGCGTTTATATCGCCAGATCGAGAGGGATGTGAGTCAAGTGGCAAGGTCTCTTGAAGGGCGCGTTGCCGGCTCTTTGGAATCATGATGAAGCTTGGACGCGCGACGCCAGATCACGTGATTGCTGTTAAATTGACCAATGTCGATAGCAACCCCTGCTTAGACTCCTGCGTAAGGAATACGTAGGAAGGTTTGGTGTGTTAATAAGCAGAATCTACCCTGGACTAATGGGCTGGGACCGATGTATTTCTTCTTCATAGACAGTTCTTACAGGAACGTACCGTCCGAGAGTGATATCTTTCTGAACTGCTACATGCTTAAAATTAGTCTAGAAAAATCTATGTTGTTATAACGGCGTTCATTTTCCGCTGAGTAAAACCCCTCGTTTGGTAGCTCGAGCATCATGCAACCATGAAACCACTGACATCATTTGACATCAAAAGAAACGTTCTTAAATACGGTACTTACACTCCCCTATCCCTGTCTGTCTGGGTTCCACCCCCACTCTTTCACGCTAGTCAGTAAGTCGGTGAAGATTGGGTTAGTTTCAACCTCCTACTTCTGTTTGACAAAGCTGCTGGTGTGGACGACTATCGGTATCACCAACAAGAGACAATACGCATAAAGAAAACTGCCAAAATGCCTATTATGCCGAGGACGCTTTCGCAGCATCCCACTCCAGCTCAGGCCTATGAATTGGGCGTTACCTACTCGACCATCCTCCGCCATGTCTTCACTCATCCCGAGTTCAAATATCTGGAGCCTCCCACAGCGATCATCTCAAAGATAGATCATCACCGAACGCCTAAGGGGCTATTCTTCACGGCTGAATTTCTTCAAAACACCTACATCAACAACGTCCTGCCCTTCTTACCCCAAGGCGCTACGCGCAAGTGTAAAGAGCTCGCCAACCCTTGGGCTTATGCCGATCCCGAGTATCAATGGGAATGGACCTGGGATGCTGAGGCTGGCGCGATGAAGGATACCAACGGCAACGTGATCGAGTTCCCCAGACTACCCGCATCCCAAGTCAAGGCACACGCTACCGACCTCGGCACGAGGAATTTCTTCGCTCAGAAGCTGCTCCTGGAAAACGAGACTGACCCCAAGGCCGCGATGCTGCTGGGTGGTCGGACCATTGACTTTGGCGAAGAGGCTAGGGCGGCGGTGAGAAAGCTTGATTGAGTAAAGGCTGCGTAAAGCGACCGTAAAGGGATCTGGATTTTAAAGCGCGATGTTTCATCCTCTGAATCATCAGACTTCGAACATGAAGTGATTCACAAAAGCATTTCAAATGGTGAAGCTTGGGAAGACTGTCAGTGATAGGGAGTTCAGGTCACGATTGGTAATAACCTGCAGGCAGAATGTTATCGCATTAGGAGATGGTTGAGTTCGAAATCGCTACAGCGGATATCTGTGCCTGATTGTAGATACGCAATTTTCAAGTACAAAACAACGCTTGACTAAAACTATCGTGAACTGTCAACACAATCTGTGTTTAAGTATAGCTATAACAGTTACAGCTTCCTAGCGAGTCTGAATTAACTGTATTGTTGCTTCTCTTCGCTCCATTTGAGCTTTCTTCCGGTAAGGATCGTTCGTCGTTTCAAGATAGGGCTCAAGACCTACCTTCACCGGGGTGACCAGGGGTCAATTGACTCACTCGACATGACGCAACAAGAGTCTAGGGAACTGTTGAATTCAGTAATGGACATAGTAGGTGTCTTCGACTGCTCTGCTGCTCTTCCTTCGATTTTCCGGAGTCGAGTGCCTCATCTCGACCCTCCTCGCTGTGATTCGCTTACTGTGCAAGATTCCAAATTCCCGTTAATATTTTTTACATAGTATAATTAAAGCTTCCGGAATAGAAATACTAGGTGTTCATATTCGACCCGTTGCCATTGTGAGAGTCCCAATGAGGCTCGGGCCCCAAGCCTTCAGGAGATATACTCAATGTACACTTCCCGAGGCCCTCAGAGTGACAGTTCACTTATTCTGCCACGGGGAACTTGGTGGTCCGCAAACGGAGTACAACTGAATTGAGATAAATCAACGCGTCACTTACCTGCCTAATCTTCTGCGCGCGTGGTGCTGATGCTCCCTTACATCTCGTATCCTCTATCTAGCCACCAAATGGGCTGAATGATATGACCCCTTACCTAGCCCCGTTTCCTTCCCTTACACCATCTCAATATACACCTGATAACTGTACACCGTGGGAGTGGTGACACACCGCTCACATGTCTCAGTCTAGGCCAAAGGCTGAACATGGGACTATCAAAGACCGAGACACTGTTGTTGTATCATAGTTATGTGTCGGGGTCTTGTCCTTATGTGAAAGACGTCGCTTGTTTTATAGATATCATCAACTTAGTGACTGATTAATTTTTGGACTTTTCTGAATACAGTTGATCAGTAATGATAAGTCAAGATATTAGTTCTCTTTTCAGTCGTACGAGCCTCGCTACCTACTTTGGATCAATATAGCTAGTATCTATACGATTTCCCCCTCTTCCCCTGAGAACTCGTAGCTCTCTATTTGTTTAAACGCCGCACTAGTTGCTAAGCAACGAATCATATCGATTCATGTCCCTCGAACAGCTCAAGTGGGGAGTACCGATATCCGGTAAACGGTCCTCGGGAGGCTAGCGGCGGTCGGCTCATACATGACATCAGCCGAGCAAGCTAAGGCCTGCATATTCTTACGGAAACACAGGTATAACACATCTCTTCTTGTGGAGTCGGCATATAGTGAGCTGTACGATGGTAATGTGCCAGTGGTAACGCAGAGGATACTGTTTGCAATTGCTATTATCCCCTCCCCCACCGACTCTTGACGAGAAGCTAAATGTTGGATCACGAGCTGCTCAAATATTTACCATAGCGCACTATTCTCGGGGTCTATCCCTTTGAACGCGGCTTCGGCACCGTGACCTTTTTGGGCCCCACAAGGCCCCTGCTAACATTCGTGACATTGTAGGTACGTGATATTCTAGGCGGCCGATTGTTAACACTTAGTATATTTTACCTAGAATAACGGCTTTACTACAGAAAACTGTATTTCTGGGCAATGCGCCGTTATTTCTATCTCGTAATATTTTCTTCTATTTTTAAAAGTGTAATCTTGAGCGTAATCGACAGAAGCATAAAATTGCCAAAAGGCGATTAGCACCAGTTAACGTTCAGCTATAGCGAATAAAAAGTAGCGCTATGTAACAACTGTTTACGTGGTGACATTATCTACCATATAAAATAGGTAGTGCTTTAGGTATCTTAAAAATACTGAATATAATTGGTTGGAATACCCTTGCAAAAAGTCACGGTGCCGAAGCCGCGTTCAAAGGGATACTGTAGCTGATATTGACGGACAGTTAGCGTGTAACGGTGGATTTTAGTAGAAATGATATAGCCTAGCATGAAGCTCCCTTGTCTAGTGAACGCTAGTTCAGCCTAGAACGCAGCTGGCGAGCTGGGTATGTCGAGTTGAGCTAGGCCAAAGCGCACTTGTCGTGGGTTCGTCCTATATAACGAGGATGGTGTTTCGTGATGTGGGATTACAATGTAGCACCCAACTGTATACTCCGTACCTTCGCCGCCTTTTGAACGACCACAGCGACATTGAGTCCGGTTCCGAAAAATACCTCTTTCATTGGATTACGTTTTGAAGTTACGCGCGCACGGAGAAAAGAATGGCGCTTCTCAAGCGGCGGCAGGGATTGTGAAATGCGGCAACGGTCTCGTGTGGAAAAGTAAGACTCCGCTTGCACGTTGCGTCGCATTGCATTAACATTAACGTAACGAGGATGCAACACTTGTAAACCCACCACCTACATATTGCTACATACTTACCTAGCTCTTGTAAAGTCCGATGTAGGCTGCACTCATGCACCCCGCCCTCGTCCGCTCGTCTTTCAATGTTGATCTGGGCCGTCTAGACTCGTCAATTACCTCTGTCACCAGAGTGCGACGCCCAATATTCATAACTATGGTTCTAGTCTAAGTACGGAGGTTTTGGCCAAAATTAAGTGGCATGCGTCAAGTAAGGTCACAGTGCGAGCAATCGATAGTCACTGGTATGATAACCCAATTAGGAAAAAAGCATTCGAGACGGCAACAGCTGCAGACTGCCCGTTGCGACGGGTTCTTAGTTACGTAAGCCGCTGACGGCCCGGAATATTATTTGCACAACTGCGAGCCTACTATAAGAACTACCCGATCTGGTTAAACTGATATTCATACTGTATGGGGGTTTATTTATTCACACGTTACGTCAATTCTAAGCATGCCACTTAATTTTGGCCAGAACCTCCGTATATATAAAGGGAATAACATCATGTCGCTGTTCGTGTTGTTGAGTTATGTCCGCAATGCAGTCTGATAACTGTTGTTAAAATAACGTCCCAGCCACTCTATTACCTAACACTTGGCGCATTTGCCCCTTTCGGTAACCGTTAGTTCTTGGTATCTCTATTGAGACTCTTCACTAACAAGATAGTCTAGAAGATGCTAGGTGAGTCGGGTGAGCATAGCAGTTTTTCTTCGCTCCCCGCAGACTGTCATGGATTGCTTTACTCCGCACCGCTGCACGAGAGAAGACCTACAGTACTGTATCATGCCAATGCTACCCAGCTTACCATGTAATACCACCCTCCATAGTACGAGGCGGCAGAAGGTCACTGTACTCCTGTCTTCCCCAGTCAGTACCCGTTGGGGTGGAGCCATCATCTTAGTCCGACGAGTTATCAACCGATGTTGTGCTTTTGTTTCGATCTCTTAATATCAAGCTAAGAGCACAACATGATGCAGGGCGATATTGAGACATGAAAGCCACATATCACAAGAACTATACATATCTGCCTCGACCTGCCTTCCTCGGTATCCAGCCACTCGGTAATTGAACTGCTACCTCTACCCAAGGTAGACGTCCAAATTGTTGTTTGCCGCGATACCGCTCGTCTTGCTCATGCGAAGCAGATAAAGGTCAGCGTGGGTGGTGGTCGCACGCCCGTGGGTAGGTCAAATATCTGCTCATCTCCGATCTCGCCAGTATCTCCCTCATCACGATTTCCATCCCGGCTGGCATGGTTGGAGGACCGGGATTTACCCATCCTACTGAGTAACCCCGGGGTGTGATATGTGTGTTCGCATAACGCTGCGCGCTGGAGGGAGCAACCGTGTGTTGGACAGTAGAAGTTAAAAGAATTATGTTCCCATGATCTCCATTCGACCTCCACCAGCACCTCCACTTCTCCATCTGCCTAAACCGTAACACTATCCAGTTCCCGTGCCCACACTCATACTGTAGTCGGTCAAAGACTACTGTGTATGTGTGAGGTTTCTTGTTACGTAGTATGATAGCTGTGTTGCCCTAGTGTGTTCTCTTAGTGCGAGCGGTCCACTTTGTTGACATCGTGTGTCAAAACCTTGATAACCTCTTCAACTCACCTGGACAGCTCATCTAGCAAGTCTCTCGTCATCTTGCAACTCGACAGCTCTTCAATTCCTTCGACAAGGTTCGATGTCGCTCGCCCAACAGTAAGTGTTTATTTCATAATTGTCTCTCCCTGAGTCAGGTTCCCAAGCTCGTTGTCTTCTTATACATGCGTTGCTGCGCGCTCGATGACTTTCCTAACAAAAGAGCCGAGCTTGAAATTTCTTTATCCTTCATCTTCGTATAAGCTCCCAAGCTCTAATTCTTAACTTTTTACAGTGTCACCGCTTCTGAAGGTATCGACCGCGAGGTTTCAGGCAACGATGACGAGTCTATGCTCGGCGGGCCGCTTTGGCGTCCCCTGAGCTACAATCCGCTCGCGGCTTCAGACGCCATCGAATCCCCAGAGCAGATCGTGGAGCCATTGCCTCACATTCCTGCGTATAAAGTCTCGACTGCGAGGCGCATGGGTAAGTGCCATACCTTGAGCCAGGCTGGAAGTTCATGGGACTAACTTTCTCCGTTTAGCACAGGTAGTATTTGGCGCTACTATGTGCTGCCTCGCCTCGGGCATAGTGTTTGGATTTGCCTCACTGAAGCCGATCCTGGTTGCCGAGGGCGTTTATGGCGATCTATGCGATGCCGAACTCAGTGATGGGAGCCCGCTGATCAGGGTCCCATGCCCCGAGCAAGACATGCGTTTAAACCTGTTCTTCGCTGCTGCTTCCGTCACAGCCAACATTTCGGCGCTGTTCGCCGGTTACGCGCTAGATCATTACGGACGGCGGACCTGCTATATCGCCTCAGCAATTCTCATTGCTGCCGGCAGTGTTCTTCTAGGCTATGCCTTTGCGATCCCTGAGTTCGACGGGTACATCCTAGGAAACATCATGCTCTCCACTGGAGGCACCTTTCTCTTCGTCCCCAGCTTTCGGCTAGCTAATGCCTTCCCGAAATACTCGGGGCTCATCGTTGCAATCATAACAGGCTCCTTCGACGCCTCGGCCGCGGTATTACTCCTGTACCAGCTAGCCTGGGAGGCTACGGATGGGTCTTTCGCGCCGAATCAGTTCTTCTTCGCGTACACTATCGTACCGGTCATTCTCCTCATCGGTGAATTCGCCCTGATGCCTCGTGACGCCTATCAGACGACTCCGGACTTGGAGCACAAAATTGAGAAAGCCCAGGATTCGACGCGTGATATCCATGATTCCGACCAAGACGTCGAAAGCGAGGGCGAGCTCTATCGCGTGCGAGCCAGTCGGGCTGATCGCCGGGCTTCCAAGCTCGGCCAGATCGAGGAGATCCTCGGCGATGCCGACGAGCGCGAGGAACGCGCCCAGAAGAACGAGGAGATCCAGGTGGTGAGCGGTGTCTGGGGTGTTCTACATGGCCTCCCTGCACACCGGCAGATGATGACGCCGTGGTTCGTCCTCATCCTGCTCCTGACGGTGATACAGATGCTGAAGATGAACAACTTCATCTCGACCATCTGGATGCAGTACAGGTATCTGTTGCAGTCGAACGAGGCCGCGGAAACCATCACCAAGTTCTTTGGTGTCGCACTGCCCCTTGGAGGTATTCTCACCACGCCGTTCATCGGACTGCTTCTAAACAACATGAGCGTCACGGCCGTCGTCGGGGTCCTAACGGGATTGATAACTGCCATCGGCGTTCTCAACTGCCTCCCCTTTATGTGGGCCGGCTACGCGACCGTGGTGTTCTTCGTTGTCTTCCGACCTCTATACTACTCCGCAATGTCGTAAGTCAATGCATCGTCCTCGATACCACCACACTTCGTACTAACTGTGTTTGTGAAGTGACTACGCCACCAAAGTGTTCGGTTTCGCGACTTTCGGCCGCCTGTACGGCGCGATAACGTGTATCTCCGGACTCTTTACGTTCTCGCAGTATGGCTTGGACGCGCTGACTCATGGTCCATTCCACGATAATCCGACGCCGATCAACGTAGGACTTACTGTCACTGGGGCGGCCGTCGGCTTGTTCCTTACGATCTACATAGCGGTCAAGAGCAAGGTCTACCGGGATGAGAACAAGGAAGGTAATCACGTATACGAGGAACGGGCGTGTCTCATGCGGGAAGGGCGCGACGACTACGGCACTATAGTCTAAATGGTGAAGGCAATGCGATCAAAGTGAGTAATGATTCTACGACGACCATGTATTGATTTAGCGATGGCGCCGGAGTTTGGTTTGGAAAACACGAAGAGAAACGAGATAGGCTAGTTAATAAATCTAACTCTGCTTCCACCATGTTTATTGACTGTTTAGATTTTCCCGGCACGAGAAAGTTGATAGCGGGCTAACGTATTCGATTGCCGTGGAATGCATTTATTTTGATCTCTTGCTTAAGTTATGGGTGTAGCTAACTAGTAGACTGGATTTGTTCTGAAAGACTATGTACTTCACGAAACCGAGTCGACTCACTATCCAGCTCAGCGCTTACCGAAATGCTATTTAATTACCACTTGCAATGATTAGCGTACTAATGACTAGATGTAGGCGGGTATACGAAGTTTCTTAAGCCGCGTCCTAATGCCGCGTGTCGCGTATGAGCCTTGTTCGACTATCAGCTATAATTTCACAGCTTCAGCCTCCATACTAGGAAGAATCCTAGATTTCGAGAACCTTTAGCTGATAAGCAGAGTCAGTTCGTACCTAGGTACTTGCCGAAATTGAGCCTGTAGAGACATGGAATATAGGGCGACAGTGACATAAAGATCTGGAATCCTGTATATCTCGAGGTAGAGTGGCTCATATCTCATCCCATCTGCAAACTCTGCTAGAAAACAATTAGTCAAAGTCAAAGTCTCTTAGACTCGATGCGGGTGTAGGCCGAGTCTAGCAGAATCAGCACAGGGAGTGGCCCTGACTCTGGACCGAGTCTCATATTCAAGTTGAAAGGCGTAGTTGCCCCTTGCAGTAGTTATCACGATTCAGGGCCTATATGCGATTATGGATTTGCACGGGGCTGAGCTTTGTTAACATTGAGTTACGAAAAGGTCATTATATGGGGAACTACCTTATCAACCGAAAATTGAGCCCATAAACATTATTGGTATCCCGCCGGTGCGCTATATCGAGGCTCCTCTGACACGTGCTGAGCCTGTCCCCTTAGTCCCCGGTGTCAACCTCCAGATCCAATTGCACGCCGTTGCTAATCTCGTAGTCGGCGAGTGTGAGCATATCTTTGAAGGGTCGCTGTCCCTGTCTCTTCAGCAGAATCTCGTGTGGTTCTCGCCCGATCCTAGCTGCTACCATGATTTTGAACTCCTTGATACGGTCGCTCGCGAAGCAAGGGATGGCCGCCTTAGTTCCGAGTCGGTCGTTCACATGTACAATGATCATCTCCTCACCGCCAGCGGTAGGTGCCGCAGGTGCCCGAGCTGGTGGCTTTGACGTGTCTGTCTCTGCGGACTTCTTGGTCTTTTTGGATGACGATGAAGAGGGTTCGTCGCGGTCGTAGCCTCTTCGGCGAGGCGAAGGCGAGCGATTCCGATAGCCTCGGTGAGAACCTCCTCGACGGTTATCGTCACGATCTTCGTCATCGTCGCGCCGCTTCTCTTTGTATTTAATTCCGCCGAAACTTTTCTTCGGTCTTGGTCGGTCTCTGTCCCGGCGCTCGTCGGAATCCCTGTTTCTATCTCTCCGATCGGACTGGCCATCTTCCCGGTCTCCCTGTCGCCCGTGGGGCCTGTCTTCATCGTCGCGATCTCTCCGGTTCCTCCACTGATCACGTGAGCCACGCGATCTATCATCGCCGTCGCCTCGAGGTCGATAATGGTCGCGTCTTCTGCGATCGTCTGAGTTGCGAGGAGGCGATCGGCTGCGACCATCAGTTCTAGCCTTTGCGCGCGAGGGCGGGGAGTCGCCGCGCGCACGGCGTGGAGAGTCAGCTCTATCTGACATTTTTACTCGAGTACTAGCGAGAGCGGAAATGCTAGCGAAGGAAGAGAGTTGAATGTTGTAAAGGAAGGTCTTAGCGTAGTGTAGGAAGATGCCTACTCTGAACATGCTAACCTAGTACCAGGTAACCTAAGCGTGCACCTAGAGGTCGGCTGGCAGCACTCGAATACTTGGCGCCAGCTGGCATAGTAAGTCAACTAACTTTCAACACCAATACCGCTAGAGCGAGCCCTTTGCCTACATACCTCTCTTTACCTACTACCTAGACCATACTTCGATCCGACTAGCAAAGTAGACAACAACGTTTCCGTTCACTACTAGACCGGATGCCGACCTCATTCTGAGGAAGGATGTTTATTTCTCGGCGGTGAATTAACACGACGCCCAGTTCAAGTTATGGCATATACGTGCACCTCAGAGTCATCTTCTGATTGCAGGCTGACTCGGTGAATCCACAGTCTGTTTGCCGACTTGTGAAGCCCACCTCAATAAATTTTAAGATATGGGCTACCTAATCAAGCCAAGCTATATTTATTTACATGCCGGCCCCTTTACGGTTTTTTTAACTGAACGGTCACGGTGCTCGGAGAGAGAGGAATCGTCCATCCTTTCCGCGACTGAGTGGCCGTAGGGCTTGAGACGGTGTAATTGGCAGATCCTGTCGTAGTCTCAACCCATACCACCGTCGAAGCAGCAGATGGACCACTGGGTAGCTGGGCCAAGGTGAGAGAGATGCTGCTGCCGTCGCTCGCGTACCCAAAACCATTAATGCTGCCAGCATCCGTCGTGAGCAACACGCCGAGCGGCCCAATGAACACCTTGCGTCGTACTGGTCCCGTGGTCGTAACGCTGATGCTGCTGGCACCGGCAGAAGACGTGAGGGTACCGCCATACACTAGTAATCCCAGTGTGTCGTGCTGGGCAACATAGGTACCAGATCCTAGGACCATACCCACGAAACCTGGCCCGTAATCGCCACTGTAGCCGTCCCACTTGAGCGTGTCTGGCCATGAGTGGAAAGAAGCCGCCGCAAAGCCGTCTTGATTGATGTTCGAGAGCGGTCCGCTCGTGCCTCCATAGCCAACCTGTAACAGATACCAGTCACTTGGATCACTTCGAAACGCCCCAAGAAGGACGAGGGCGTTGAGTCCAGATCCGTAGTGGTGGATCTGACGTTCGATCCGTTGAAGCTTTCCACCGTACTAATTCACGCAAGTCGTTAGCGGAATGTGGGAACGCACTATAGCGGAGGAAAATCAATGCTTACAATATTATCCCAATATCGTCTGGCATTACCATTCCATCCCCAATGGGGCACTGTCGGCATGTATCCTAGCACGCTGTTCACAGTCTTCGTCGCTGTGGCTGTATATCCAAAGTACCTATTATACGTCGTAAGTACACATGACTGGGGTCATAGTATTTCACCGCTTCATGTCGAAGGGATAGCTTACTTTGACCAGTAGTAGACACCCTCCTGCCCCGTTGAGTCCCAGGCCATCTCGCTACCGTAGGGGACAGCTTCAGAGTTCCATTGCGTCGCTCTGGATTTCATAGCGGTCGACAGTGTCGAAGCTTGAGACGTCATTCCCTCACGCGTTAAGTCTGTCAAGATCTCCCCGAAGACGGTCTCGCCCATCAGCCCATCTCGGTTGTATCCAACGTCTGACTTGGTGGCTCGTATGATTGTGCTGTACGCCTGCCCTAAGTACCAATCCCATGTATGACTCTTTACGAGACTAGGATAAGCCCTTGCAGCGCGGTACATAGACCAATATGCTGCAGCTACGTGAACATAATCATACGCGCGATCAATGGCGTACGCCGAAGCTTCATTCCACGATGTCCAACTACCCCAATTGAAACTTGTTTTGTAGGGATAGCTGGGCTGGACCGACTTGTCATAATAAAAGATACTCTTGCGCACCGCAAAGTCGCTAGTCTGTATGGTGCCCCAGAGCACGTTGTCGACGAACATTTCGAGCTTCGCCATCTCATCGGCGTTAGGCTGGATAGCCTGCTTCATCATCGCGGCGAGATATGCTCCCACACCGCCCTCGTCACTAAGTCCGGCAATCCAAACGCGTGGATCCTGGGTGACAATCGCCCCGACTTCGTAGTCATACGTCATAACCGAGTATGCGCGGCCGAAAGGGTCTGAAGTGTCGTTGAACCATTGCTTGGTGGTGAGGAACGTCCCTAGGTTGCTCAAAACGTCTGTGCTGGCCTTGGTGACGTGGTAGTGAACCGTCTGTGTCCTGTTGTCTGCATAGTTGATGGTCAACCGTACGCGACCCCATGCTGTCGATGACGGCGTTACTGTATAAGAGCCAGTCGACACTTGCTTGACAGCCAATGCCCCAGACGGGTCGCTAGTGATCGAGCCTACGCTCGAAGAAGCCTGCAGGAAAAGCTGGGCTGGCGAACCCCTTGGGACAATATATCCAGGTACGCCAATCGCCACGGGGGTGCCCGTTCCGCTCACTGCGGCATCGAGTCCACGTACGCCAGCACTCGCGATAGAGAAACGCAAGCCAAACTGCATGGACTGTCCGGGAGCGAGTGTTCTCGACGATGGCGGGTTCCAAGGGGTTACAGCAGCCCACTCCTTCTCAGCCCATGCTTTCGTCAGAACCTGCCACTCGTAGAAACCCTCAAACGTCTGGCTACCGTAAGCAGTACTAGAGTACGACGGCTCAGCGAGATTGCGATAACCCTCGAAAGGCGTGTTGGTGCCGTTGAGTGGCGTCACGACGAGAGCGGCCCCAGTACCACTTATAGGACTAGCACGAATATAGCCTGCATGCATACCAATGTAGGGGTCCGACAAAGAGCACAGTTTCTGAATGTCGGCAGCTGCTCTATTAGTGAAGATGCTATTAAACTCTGCTGGGAAGCCCAGACTGCCTATCTCGATAGTCGATGTGCCCGAGTTGATGATAGTGAAGCGAAGACCGAGGTCTCCGGAGACATCGAGCCACTCTCGCGTGATATTCAGAGGGCTGGTACTGAGGGTTGGCGTCAAGTTCGAGGCAGCAAGCGCACTAGATGTGACGGCTGTGACGGTTTTACGAGCGGTCGCCGAATTTCCATCGATCCAGGTACTGCTACCTTGCTGCCGATACCGAAACGTGACATCACCCCAGTGATATTGACCGTTGCTAGCTCGGACGGATATCTTGTCATAAGGAAGAAAGTCGAAAGTGCTTCCCGCAGGAGTCAGCGACGCGAGCACTTGAGCATTTTTCACGATTTTGGCGTTGAAGTTCTTCGTACTGATGGTGATATAGCCGTTACTGAGACCGAGGTTATCACTCTGGCCTTGAACTCCCAGGAGGAGCCCTAGGATACCAAACAATCCACGACGTACCAGCATCTTCAACATCAATGGTTAAAGGTACTCTTCCATATTCGACCACTCAGTTCTCTGGGACATCATTATCGTACCTTTTAAGTCCCACGCGCCTGTCCACAATATACACATCCTGGTAGTTTCTCGCCCCAACTTCCCCAAGATCGGCAACGATGCTGCGGGGTCTCTCTCCAATTCAGCGACGCCTTTAAGATGTGATAGATGGGAAATCCTTGACGTTGTATTCTCGGCCCTGCTGCCGGCAGAGATGGGTCCGTCCCCTGACAGGACATCCGCTCTGCACAAGCGCAGAATCACCCGCGTTCAGGGATTATCGATTATGCTGGGCATTGACAGCGTCGCTCTGCGCCGAGCCTTAAAGCGCTCGAATCATCGCGCACACTAAATGCGCCTCTGTTACCCACCATCTCGTGTTGGTCTAGCGAGAAAGCATACAGATTATGTAATACTATGGCGATCGAGTTAAACACGCCTCTCCTTACATCACACCAAAAAGCTAGATATCCTGACAACGTTGGGAAACCTCGTACGCTATCATGAGCGTGTCGCTGTCTCGCGGCGCACACTCTATTTGTGTAGTCCGCCCGCCGTTCTCAGCGATAACATTATTATCTGAGAATCAGTCCCTTCAACTGAAAGCTATCGGCATTAAATACACTGCCATGCCCAAGACTACGAGTTTTCATCCTAATCCACCCTGACGTTGAAGTATCGCCACCGAGGGGATTCCGGCTCGACTCAAGTGAAATCCCATGATCTCCACTGAATTGGAGATAACTGTTTGGAAGTGCCTTCAGCGCCTAATCGAGAGGTATTTCGACGAGAGAATGCGGCATTGCAGACAACTCTGATACTCAGCTGTCAGATCACGACTACAGACAGAGATAGAGTTGAGAGCCGCAGACGTGAACTGGAGAAGCTATCCGACGGAATACAAGAGCATGCGTGCTATGATAGTTGCCGAGATGTATAACCGCTTCGACGTTACATAACCCTATAAGCGGGATAATAGGGGAATTGTGTAGCCAACTTGCAGCGGAGAGCGAATGGATGAGCTATCTGAGCTCCTTGTCCGTTTCTACTGCCACCGAGCCATATCGCGCGTGGCTATTGAAACAGCGTCGCGCATGCCACCTCACCGACAAGCGTACAGCAGTCCCGTCTTGTGCTCCTGTGTATAAAGAATAGAAGAGCCGAAGTATCCAATCACTGCTGGCAAATCCACACAGAACGTCCTTCCATCTCGACTTGAAGCTCTGCGCTTATCAGCTTACATCACATTGGTGCTGCGATCCGTCACTCTGAAATCCAGCTTTATAATTTGTTTTCGTGGCGTGAGAGACGTATAGGAGAGAGGAATGGCATTAATTTCCAGAATTATTTTCCTTTAACCTACCCCACTAGTATCCACGGCAGAAGACGACCTTTTTCTCTTCAATCTCGTCAATCGAAAATTGTCGCGCGAAAACAAGCCATTGATGCACGACGCTGCCCAACGGCTCATGTCGTCAAAGACCCTACCCCTGCGCGACAAGAGTCTGCAGCTTGACAGGGTCAGATACGAGAATGCGCCTGTTGCTGCATGGAACTATCGAGCATTTGTTATGCAATCCTCCAAGATCAATACAGGTTTAGAAGTCCAAGAATGGAGTCTCCTATCACCTAACCCAGGTATGTATGGCCCTGGTAGCCGGGGGGCGCTCCATCACATGGAGACCCACCGTGTAGATTAATCAGCAAGGGGCTAAGATCTATATCTAGCAAATATGTTAGATACAGGAGTAACACCTCCCTCGTGTCCAGCTGTATGTGAACGGTTGCTATGATTGGGCCGCCAAGTGTTGCATGCATACTCTGGTATGGCATAGATCAGCTATGCCATCCACGTGTAGAGGTTGATGTGCTGCAACTCCGTAACAAGAAACACACTTATATCGTGAACCACTTGTATTATAAATCATCTGCATTATAAATCAATGTGTTCTTGGACACCTATTTAGGACTAGATAAGTTCGCTCCTATCGTGCCCATATAGCGCTAGTACCTCATTATTGTGTAGGTTACTGCTGCTTATCAAAGAGTAAAAGTATTCATCGAGGACTCTTTCCTAGTTCTCTCGGTTGTACAGCTCTGAAATTTGCCAGAGTTTCTTTAACATATCCTCACGTTCGTCTCTTCCTCAACATATTTACCGAGAATTCAAAAAATAGCAGAGATGGCTCGCGAAAACAAGAAATTTGTGCTTGCTAAGCGACCCAAAACCGATATCGTCCCTGGCGAAACATTCAGCCTTGAGAAGGGACCTGCACCGACAGCAGACGATCTCAAAGATGGCCAAATCCTGGTCGAAGCGCTGTATCTGTCTCTTGACCCAGGCACGCGGGGTTGGCTGGACGGTGTGTAGCATCCTATTCCGCCCTCGGGTAATAGGCAGTCTGTGCCAGGTCCAGCATTAGTGTCTCTTTTCGACGACGACAAGACAATCATGTTCAAAGGAGATTCGACTGACTCTGGTTTATAGATGGACCCTCACCGTATATCAAGATCGGCCAAACGATGGGTGGCTTCACTGTTGCGCGTGTGCTAGCTAGCAAAAGCAGCCAGGTCAAAGAGGGTGATATCGTTACCGCAGGTAGCGGCTGGGCGGAGGTTGCCATCGTCGAAGAGGGTAACTTCCAGAAGGCTGAGGTCCCCAAGGGTGGTCGGCTCACCGATCTGCTAGGTGTTTTAGGTCCGTACTCTCTTTCCCTGTGTGTTATCCAGGGTTTTTGTGAAGATCACGTTGCTGGAACGAGACTTTTCCCTAGCCCAGTTAAGGGACTGAACCAGTTATACGGGATGCTTGATAATAACTGGCTTGTCTGGTAGGCAAGAGATGCTGACATCGTATCTTCACAGGTGTAACTGGCATGACAGCCTATATAGGTCTCGACAAGATCGGGAAGCCTCAACCAGGCGAAACCGTCGTCGTGTCAGCCGCTGCGGGAGCGACAGGCTCAGTAGTTGGGCAGATCGCGAAACTACGAGGCTGCAGAGTTGTTGGGATTGCAGGGTCGGACGAGAAGTGCGCGTGGCTAAAAAACGAACTGGGCTTCGATGCAGCTTTGAACTATAAAAAAGAAAGCTTTCAGGAGGACCTCGCGGCAGCAACACCTAACCTCATCGACGTCTATTGGGACAACGTAGGGGGTGAGATCCTCGACGCAGCGCTTCTTCGCGCTAATCAAGAAGCGCGTTTCGTGATATGCGGCGCCATCACCACATACAACAAACCTAAGGATGACAAGGGTATTTATAATCTATCCGCTGTTCTTTATAAGTGTATTCGGATGGAGGGCTTCTTTGTCTTTAAATACGTTGAGGAATGGCCGCGCGTTCGCAAGGATATCGGCGAATGGTTGGCTGAAGGCAAGCTTAAGCGTAAGGAGACGATCGTGAAAGGCGGTCTTGAAAAGGCGGAATACGCTATTCAAGACCTCTTCGAGGGCAAAAATACCGGCAAGCTTATTGTTGAGATCAAGGCTCCGGAGCAGGACAAGTAGATTATCCTAGGACCCTGGGCGGTTCTGTCTGACATTGTATGGGTTCTTTTATTGATTGACCTATTAAGCGGGTAATACCTAGGTGGTTAATCACCTGTTCAGATGATGCAGCAAATATCCGACGTGACTTACCATGTGATGTTTTGTGTGATCTCATCAGCAAACAAAAGTCTTCGTAATCCATCCAGTCCCTCATTGCACGAAGTGTCTGACTGACACCGTCTTTTAGCTGAAATAGGACGCCAAATCTCATCAGGGACCGCTCCACGACCACCTCGAACAAGATACACTTCAGTCATCTGAACCTTCCGATGGAGAGGCATTGGAACCCCTTTAGGAGACCTGCTTCGTCCTGCAGCGCACACTCCGTTTCGAAATGACAGTGTGAAAATTGTCAACAATTATCCAGCACTCCATTTCAGCACTAGCATATTCGGCAAGTCTCGCGCTGGACCTGGTTCTGCCCAAATATAAGCTGTCGAGCACTATTGCGCATCAACAGTGTCGTTTTCGCGTGACAACCGGCCTCGGCCGCTCGAGGTGATACATCTCACGCCTCGCTCCTAACCTCCGTAGAATCATGATATTATTTATCGAAAATGTCTCGAAATCGCTGTTGCACTTTGTTCATAGGGAGTAGCCAGTAAGCAGTAAGCCTCGGAGCGAGCTGCGGTTACCGTTAACAGAGAACCTTTCCTTATTCCCAGGCTTCACAGAAAGTCCAGAATCCGGCTCAAGAAGAAGAGTGAACATCGGCTAACCAAGATTACCAAAGAAATATCGTGACGATGGAGAGCAGGGCGATTTGAACGATCCCTTGAACAGTTATAAGAGGCCATATGGTATGTTTTCATGGCCTACTGCTGATAGTAATTTGGCTCGCGTCCTTGATTCGCGTATACTGGCATTTCATAATGGACGATCGAATTTGCCGGAGCCTCATAAGTAGGAGCTGGTGCGTAGTATCCCGGCGACTTTGATGGTGCCGGCAATTCCGATATCACTGGCGCCGCATTTCTCGCTGCTCGTCGTTTTACCAACAGCCAGGCCACTGCAGCGATGAGCACTATCCCAGCGGCGGCTCCGATTGCCACGCCTGCGATACTACCCGCATTAAGACTTGAGCCGTGGTTTTTGGGCATGCTAGAAGTGCTGGGGGTACTTCCGCTTGGAGTACTTCCACTGAGGGAGGGCGATGTCGAAGTCGACGTTGTTGAGGCCGTTGTGGCCGTTGGGCTTGAGGTAGTCGAAGACGACGTGCAAATCACCGATGATGTAAAGAACTGTGTTACGGTATGATATGTATCCGTATCTATAGTGTCGCCGATACGCTGGCACCCAACACCGTCGTTCGCTAGAGTGGCAAAGCCGTAATAATTGGGTTCACAACACCATCCTCGACTTCCGTCGCTGACATAGGCCCATACGTTCCAAGTCGGTTTCGGGCACTACAAATCGAAGAGTGTAAGAAAGAGGACGTTTCGGAGCGCGGAGCGATGTTGTTCACCTGAGGATGAGAATCTACATCTGCTATGCAATTCGTACCTTTGGGATCTCCGTTAGAAAGTCGACACTGGGAGCACGAGCAACATGGGTGAGATCTCACCACTTTCGCAGCAGTATGTTCCATTGGTAGAGCTATCAGCGACACAGGCGAATCCAGACGGACAGCATCGGGGTTGAAGCCCCACGCCGCACGTTATCGGCGCATCCGACGGGCATGAATCAGATTGGCGTAACGGATAACCACCGATGAATCCACAATCGGAGCTTTGAGCGGTTGCCCTCGAGTGTAGCAACGAAGTCAGTAACAGACTGAACATTTCGTAGACGGCGTCCTGTTTCTGATAAGAAATCGCATACTGATGCCGGGAACAGGACAGAAAATAGAGTCGAGGAAGAAAAGAAAAGGGGTATAAGGAGCAACGAGATAAATATGGGGTTGAAAGGATTCAGCAGGTTTGGTCAGCGTGCTTGTGGCGTATGTTGCATCCAATGATCTATCAATTAGCTGGCCATGCTAGAACGAAACCCCCTAGAAGATTGAAGCAGATGTTAAAATAAACCACACCTGACATTGGGGAGTTGGGGGCCGAGCCGGGGCCGCCCTAGGGAAGTCCGGAAGATATGAGTTCATTCTCGAAGTGCTCTCACTGTCCACCTACAACTTCGCCAGAGTACACTACTTCGTGTTATAGCCGTCGGGGCTCACCAATATCGTTTCCACCACAGGAGAAGCGAAGTTATATCGAGCCTCAGCGCTGTTGCACTTGGCCACTCTGGCCAACGAAGTGTTCTTAATTGCCTGCTCTTCAGAGGGAACCTTACTCAGACTCTTCATGTGTCTGTAAAATCATCTGTATGATCTGTGCCCATCAGAATCCCCTCTTCCAACACGTACTGACCCGTAGGGAGCTCGAAACGAATAGCTTGAAGAGCCGTGCTGCCGCCAAGTGCCAGACATCTCCCTACCTTAACGCAGTTATTACCAACGCACTCAAAGTTGCCCCCAACCGCCATTGATTTGACCGCACCTTTGTACAGCCTTTAATCATAACCATGAGAGGTGTGAGGCGACGAGACATACTCGCTATAATGAATGCGCCAACAATAAATTGCATAGTACGTGCCACTTCAGATGCATTGATTGCGTACCGGGCATTCAATATTGCTTTCCTGTAATTAGCTAGGCTGCCCTCGCATCGTAGCTGTTGTTTGCTTATTGCTATGAAACCGGTGTGACGGGGCACCGTACTGTAGCGAATCGCACGTAAGTATCCGATTGTACGCAACCATGACGGCCAATAGTGAAACAACATTCCGGATTCTTCGTGTGACTCTTGCTACACCTGGGGAATTTGTGCTACACCGAGTGAGCCATGTTTGTCGACTGCCATTAGCTATATACCTTAAGCAGCGCACCACCCATATGACCATCATGGCAACCTTCCGTCTTCTTGAGTATCATCTGAGCGGGGAGTTATATGATACCAACAACAGGAAATGAATATGGCAAGCTCCAAGGGAACCATTGTCCTGACTGGCTCAGCGGGTGGATTAGGATGCGCCATTGTGTCCAAGATCATCTCGACCCCTGAACTCTTAGAGTATCATGGCATATACACGGTGCGCAACACGCTATCACCTGCGGCCAATCTACAGTCCATTCTGTTCCGTGCACCCAAGACACACATTCATGACGTCGAGTCATTAGATCTATCGCGACTGGCGAATGTTCGCGAGTTCGCCAGCAATCTTAACGCCCGCGTGGCTAGGGGGGAGATCCCTCCCATCCGTGCGCTGATACTCAATGCTGCTGTAAATGACTGGGGCAAGCAGAGCTTGACTGAAGACGGCTTTGATATGGCCTTTCAGTCTAACTATTTGTCGCATTGGGTCCTTATGCTCTTGCTCCTCCAGAGCATGGATCGTAACGATGGCCGAATCGTCGTTATCGGGAGTGCTTGCCATGAGTAGGTAGTACATCCTCCTTCTAGGAGCCTATTGTCGTCTCCAATTCCCGGGGGCTGATAAAGCACTTACTGACCTGCCCATAGTGTCAATCATCCGATCCACAAAATCACAGGATTTTACAACGACGAAGACTCGAAAATCTTTTTCAAAGAGGATAATATCGAATCGATTGCTAGGGGTACTTGGTGCGCTAACAACATAGTGGGACCAGAGATCGCTGGTTCGCGACGTTACGGCGTCACCAAAATCTGTGCCATCATGAGCATATGGGAACTCCAAAAACGGCTTGATGCAGATCCTTTACTGCGCGGCATTTCGATTGTTGGTGTAGACCCAGGAGAAATGCCGACAGGCAGTAAGTCGTTCCCATGCGTCTCTTTCAGCAACTTTGGGCGGTATCAAGGTTCTTTTCGTATGCAAGAATTATGCCTGGAAGTTACTCGTCCCTTCAAAGCCCTCCATAGCGCGCTCCAAGTGTCCAGAGTTACTGACCGAAAGCATTGCAGTCGTGCGGCATGGCAACTGGATGACGCGCAACATCGTCGTCCCCATTTTCTTGTCGCTGGTGGCACAGGTAGCAGTCTTGTTCCAGGCTAACCCCTATTTCCGTACCACATCCAAATCCGCCAGCGACGTGTTAGCGGCTGCATTTGAGACTGGACCGAGGCTGAGAGGCAAATATTTAGATGGAACAGAAATTTCAGACGTCTCTAGCGAAGCGGCCGACACGAAGAAGCGAGAAATGATCTGGACGGAGAGTGTGAGGTTGACAGGTCTGATGCATATCTATCCCGCAATTTAATAGTCTATAAAGCGATGAGTCCGTATTCACAATCTGCACCCTCCATCGTCGAGAACGAGTTTTACGCGCAAGAGCCTGATGCTTGAAAGTGCAAAGCCCATGCTGGTGTCATGCTATTTGGTATCCAGAGTGAGATTGGGCCACTGGCAGGTCGCTGGTAGTCGCAAGTATATGTATGGTAGGACTTACATAGTAGTACTATTGATTCCTGGGCCACCTCTCCCTAGATTCGATGGGAACCCAACTATTATACAGACAAAACTAAGCTATGACCACCCCTGTTAGACTCCTTCTTCCATGCTGTGACCGTGATCCCTGATCCCTGACAGCTCCCCGAAACATTATTCCTGCATGCCGGGGTTACATTAGCGGCGGCAGAACCCTGTATGCGCCACAACTCGGCTTTCGTTCAATAAAAGTGCAAGAAAACCAGTCTGTACCCTCGATGAAGCAGGTGTGATTTATCATTATTGGAGGAGCAAGGGCCAACAGTATCAAAGGCCCGAAATAGACCATGTAGTAGCCGAGGTATTGTAACAAAAAAGGTGCAGTCCCGTGGTGGTAGGGGTGTCGGTGAGACTGCATGGTTTTATTACATTACCTCGGTAGCCTAGGTAAGAATTTAAAAAGAGCCATTGCCGTACAATAGGTAGGCTTTGAACTGTTTTGGGAATGCGGAGATATTACTTCCGCGATCCCCACTCTCGTGGCTAGGTTCATGTTGAAAGCTCTTATCCCCGTGGCTGGTGAGCTTGCAGAAGACTGAGTTCTAAAGAGTCTCGTCAACAACAAGGCACCTTTATATCATTGACACAAGGCAATTAGACGAAAGGGATGAAGTTTTAATCCTGTTCATGTATTTCAACTACCGCCTGAGATCCCGAATAGGAGACAAAACAGGTGTTATACTAAGATTGTGAAGATCCTGGCGAGACATATAACAACAGATGGCCTCGTTGAGACCCCGATACACTCAAGCAAGGCTTTTATTCTTCTCGAAGGATGTAGAAGTACCGCAACAAGTCAAGCTCCGACAAGCCACTTGAGTCGGTTCTCAACCAATTAAATCTAGAGAGCACGGGCCAGACATAGTATCTTAGCAGTTCTGGACTGTGGCCGGACCAGGACCCGCTTGGATAGGATTGCAACCTGGCAGTTTGTTGCCAACAACTCCTCCGTAGGTAAACACGTTACCGACGGGATTGTCCTCCTGGCCAAACTTCCAGCCAACGTTCTCATCTGTCGTGGGGCGCTGCCTACAAGCGTCCATTTCCTTCTGAGTAAAGAGGCCACCATGATTACCAAAGCAGGACGAGTCTGACAGGGGGGGTGTACCGGTATTCCCGGGTCTGCAGCTGGGCATTATGGCCTTGAGAACACCAACGTCCCATCCATTGATCTTCGAACATCATTAGTACTCGGGGAAGAGATCTGCGGATTGAGGGCCACTTACGAAGACGGCATGGAATCCGTAGCCGGTAGGATCGCCATTCGCCAGCACAAACGGCGAGTCTTGGGCTGAATATAAGCCGTTGAATGTGTTGGTGTTGAGCCAGTACTCGATAAAGATCTGTGGGAATCGTGCAACTCGATAGCCCGCGGGACAACCCTGGAGCGTATCTGCGACTGGATAGGCCATATGGGCTGTAGGGTTATTTACATCGTAGGGCTTGCCGTTCCAGCACGATGGAAAGGTGATGGCCGCGGCAAGGCCACCAGGACAAGCAGTGAAGCCTTTCGGAAGACCAGTGGTGTAGTAGTCAGGGTGTCCCTGACCATCGCCGTGGCACGCCCAGCCCAGCTCACTGCCGTAAGGGCCCATGCTAGTATAATTGTACGAGCGTGCCGTATTGCTACCGGCAACCATGCGAAATTCCTGGGGAAACTCCGTGATGTCGGAGTCGTACTGATTTTGGCTGTTTCCATACTTGTAGTAGATCTTGTGATAAGGCTGCTCCGGCACACGAATGAACGATCCATTCCTGGGGTCATGATAATACAAGTTTGGCATCTGTATTTCGGTGCGACGGATGTTAATCTCAACTCCTCAGCCAACTGGGTTTCAATCGACGCTCACCCAGTAATTTGATTTATCGGCCTTGGGAGAAACTGTCGCACAAGTTGATCTCTGAGCCTGCGCAAAGTCCATGGTAGGGGCAAATCCGTTGCCGCCCACGACCGAGTGCACATGACTTGATAGCGTTTGACCTGGGTTGAGGACGGGGTCCACTCGCTCAATCACTAAGGGCATGCCACTCCCTAGGACAAAGTAAGGGCCTTGCTGCGCTGCCGAGCCGGCAGCATAGAGACTCAAAAGAGTTCCAAAATATTTTTTAACTGACGCAGCCATGATGATGGATAGAGAAGAGGCTCACCCTGTGGGCGCAGGTGAAGTCCGGGTGAAGATATGTTTCGTGGTTGCTGTCACACCTGGAAAAAACTGGTCATAACTGTGGATTCTAACGGCGGTATATATATTCAAAGAGACATCGATATCTGCCATTTCGAGCGTTCGTCTCTGGGTCTAAACTCTCCGCATCTTCCCGCGAACAGCTCAGCAGCCTCCACACCAAGTCACCTGGTGGAATATCTGTAATAGCAAACTAGTGATGATTCATTCGGCGTTTCTCATAACCTCCTGCACGTTCAACCCCGGCCACTGAGTATCAGGGCCGAATCCTCAAATGTATGTAAAGGAGGTGTGTTACATAGGTCCATTAGCCTTGTACGTTGAACGACGAATCGTACTTTCTTGCCTCTGATTCCCACAAGATACAGTAATCTCCCTAGCCAGAAACTACTAGTAAGGAGTCCGTAGACAGAGCCGGAGCTACGGCAGACCCAAAGCGTATCTTGGTTGCGATGGCGTGACGGGATTGGTCCAAGCTCTCGAAGCTTTGTTCCTTGTTTCTATCCTCTGAATTTCTTGCGCTGCCTTGGTTTTCTGTCACGCTGGATAGTTGGACGCCGTTCCAAGCTCTTTTCTTCCAAGTTCGTAGCACTATAGCATCAAAGGGCCCTGGCCGAATGTCAAAACCAGCCTCCAACAATCCGCAGACTAAATTCTGACCTCGCCTTGAATGGCAGTAGTTTTCCCCTGGACTAAAACCAAGGCTGAACAGGTTTGATGAAAAATTTTAGCTGGCGTTATACCGCCCAGGCAGGATTCTTTTTGGCCTTCGTGGTTAAGCCTGATGCACGAATCCCCCGCTGCCACCTGGCGGTAGCCGGCCGCTATTTTGGAGTTCGCCGCAGGCCCCATCAACCCCGGCATACCGGGGAGCTCGCGAATCCGTCGCGTGCGCGAGCAAGCGAGCGGCGGAGGGTGGGTAAGGGGTGGGCGGCCCATCCTGGGGCTAGTCCACGAGAGCCCAAAGAGCAGAATCCGGGGATTTACTGCATTCGCCAAGTCGGACACGGCCCGATAGAGATCCCATGTTGGGGTTCTAACCAATGAAGTCAGCAGCGCAGTGTCGTTGGCCTTGCTGTTTGCCGCTCCGACGTTGACAAATCGAACACAAGTGCCTTCTTCTAACATATCACCTTCTCTTTTAAATATAAAGGGGGGAGACAGGGGTGTCAAAAGTGCATAGTATGCGAGCCTCAAGCAGCTATACAGTTTTCGGAATAGAGTCACTGGGACTAATGACTAGTGCCAGGCTTCTAATATTGGAGGGTTTGCGGGGAAACGACTAACCAAGCCGTTATAGATCTTGAGACGTGATCGACCCGCTCTTTGCATACGAGCCCGCCAAAGAAAACCGTTTCCATACGAAGGATTTCGTATCCATTATTGCTCGAAAGAGATATAACACGCTAGCACGACAGCATGGAGAAAACCCAAGCGCCTAATAATACTATATAGCACTGTACTATCACATGTCCCTTTGCATACTCACTATACTTTTAGTAACAAGATAGCATACAGGTAAGTAGTAGAAAACTTTTGGGAAAAGCTATACACCTACACACTATTAGTCCGCTGTCAAGTTGACTCGAGGTTAACCCTCATCAGACCTCATTGTAACCCCATCAATAGGTTGAGATGTCATGTGAAAAACCCCAACAGGCGCGCAAGCCGCTATTGAAGGAATGGAAAATAATGCCGGTGCCATGCCGGACTTGAAAGTCTATTATCGGACCGAGTCGTAGCAGCAGAAAACTACGCCCTTTTAGCGCATGGAGAGATGAGAAGCCCTCACCATGTAGCTTTTCCAATCCCTCACAACATCGTGAATTGAGCGAGTGTTCTATATTGAAAGTGGACTGTGTCAAAGAGTCACTTCATGTACTGTACCAAACGGAGAGTACGGACAACTTGTTTCATGTATATATACAGAGGTTCACTCTACTACTTATAAAGTAGCTAAGCTGAACAGTAACGCTCATATACCTACCTTCTTCACTAGTACAATAATTCGGGTTGTTTCTATATAACTGAACTCGATTCCTTGCCTTTCTTGTTCTTGGCGGTGCCCAAGCACTTGTCTCTTTTTACTTTGGTGTCAAATCTCCCGCTTATTCAAGTTTAACTGTTGCTTGTTCGAAATAGCGACCATGAAGGTTGAATCTTCAATTTTGTTTCTGGCATCATCTGTTGCCGCCACAAGGTCTGCCAAACGCGGCCTCGTCCACATCCCTAACTCCAACTGGCCGCAAGACAATAACATCTGGATCCAGCCCGGTTCAGACCTGACATGGTACTACAACTATGGGCAAGAACCCAGCACCCAGTATAGCTCTGTTCCTCAGTCACAGATCGAGTTTGTCCCGCAGAAATGGGGACAAAGCAGCAACCCCCTAGACACGAGCTTTAGCACATATGTCAAGAGCCTCATCGCCGGCGGGAGAGCTATCAAAAACGTACTCGCCTACAATGAGCCCGAGTATCCATATTCTTACGGTGGTGCCCAACTCACCCCTGCCACTGCAGCACAGGGCTGGATTGCCGACTTCGTTCCGTTGCAGAAACAGGGAGTGAGGATAGGTCTACCAGCCGTCAACGGCGATGACTTTGGCTTGCAGTGGTTGGACCAGTTTCTGGCCAATTGCACCCAGATGGTGCAACAGAGCCATACCGCAAACCAATGCCCCTATGATTTCCTACCAATCCACTGGTATAATGATTTTGGGGGACTGCAAACGCTCCTGAACAAGGTCAACTCCATGTAAGCACACTATCGCTCGTGTATCGCGGGCCAATGCTGCCAGCTGCCTGGTGTTTATGCTAATGGCGGTGACACAGGTTTAACCCCCCCAAAATCTGGCTCACCGAATTCACAGATCCCAATGTGGATCTGGCGACGACGCAGAATTTCTATAACCAGGCCATTCCATACTTGGATGGCCTTAGCAACCTCGAGAGGTACTCTTGGTTTGGCGCTTTCCGGGTACGTAATGTCTAAGCTGGTTCTATCCCTTCCTAAATTTCGGGGGCCCCGATGATGCCTTGAGAACGCTAGTTTCTCGTCTTTGAAGCTCACGATTATCGGGAAATAATTTGGATCTCTGCCCTAGTATGCATTTACTGACTTTCACTGCGTAGTCAAATGTCAGCAACGTCGGTCCAAACGCGACATTCCTAAACAAGGCTGGTCAACTGACTGATATTGGCTCCTGGTACCTTGGTGGAGGGTCGACTGGCGTGCTCCCAACGTCTGGCTAGTCGCTAGTCATAATGTTTCGCTCCGTACAGGACTGGCAATTTTGTAGAAATGCTTCAGTCACGAATAATTCATGGAACGTAGACGTTTTCTGATGGGGCTACTAAGTTACTAGTGGCGGTGTGGCTTGCTTCAACTTTTACCGGCTCCAGTACATGAAGTTTAGTGTTTAAGATAGTATACTAGTAGTCTCCCAAAAACTATTTTTGACTCACACTTCAGGGTCATAGTTCCCCCGCGAACAGCCCATGAATTCACCACCAGTCAGTGTATCCGTAAGCTTATTCGCGCCTAAGGGCGGAATAATGAACCAAATACGATGTACAGGTCCCACGTGCGTGGCTTTAAGTACGCAACATATATCTTGGATCACATTTTAAATCTAATTGAGTGCTTAGATAGATAAATGATAATTAGTGAATTAGGGCAGGTGGATGTTTGCCACTTCACATCCTAGTTATGGAGGTAGGCCAGCTGTATGCACTTAATGACCATATTAATCACTTTCATGAGTATGATATCCCTGACCGAAGTAATGCAACACAAGAGTGCTCTGCTGACTTGTTGTAGCGGTGCAAACATTTTACGGGCCCTACAAGCGTCTATAGAACCCCTTAGGGTCAGTCTCTACGCACGGCAACAGCTTCCTCATATTTATACTATTACAAGGTCTGACTACAGGGCTCGGAGAGTACTCAATACGAGTATAATGTACTATGAACGCATAGACCATCGACTATCCAGAAAACTCGCCTGTCCTAGAGGTTTACGTTGTCCAACCCTTCCTGGCGTGAAACCGATAAACGACGTGGTAACTTAGCGAAGATCCGAAAAGAACCTACCAAGCAGGCTAGCAACAATTCATATGTGCTGTGGTTTATATCCAGTAAAACGTTCCTTATCCAGGTATTCTAGGCACGCTAACGAGCAGCCCATCGCGCAGTAGTTATCTTAGTTCGTAGTACTCCATACTTACACGAAAATTATGCTATAAACCGACTCAAGCGCGCCCCTTGTCTAAGCCCTTGCAAACCCACGATACCTGGTCATGGAACATTTGACTTGCCTACACACCAAGAAACATCTGCGAGAAATACCGGGTCTGTGCCCGCCGCTAGCGACGAAGCATATATTGTGATCCTGCCAGGCCTCAACAAGCAAACTTAATCAAGTAGCTTAGTTAGTATCATTTATCGGCCGCTTTAGCTAACCATAGCTGGTAACGAGCTGAAGAAATGGGCAACGAGAGAGCGAAGTGATGGGCATTTCACTTGTGCCGAAGTCCGAGACGGCGGGGTAAAGAACGCGAATACATATTCTGTATTGGGCGCAGAGAACTAACATCGTGGCCATAATCTACACATTTAACAAGCGTCGCACAGAGAGAGATTGGTTTGAGCATATATATTCGGGGACCATAGCTTCTCCTTGAGACCTGGCCGGTTGCGCCCTTTCGCGTCGAACCGGACACGGGCGGCTAGGGCTCGAATTGCTGCCCCGGCTACTAAAATCAGAATAAAGACAACCCCAACGACCCCTTCCATGCTTCCATGCCCAGAGGCACCACTCGCCTCTCCCGCAAAGCTTGATTGGGTGCGCCCATGGGGCCGACCACCTGTCAAACTCGGGCCGCTTCATATAAGGGACGATGGGTAGAAAAAACAAGCTCCCGATTGCCATTGCGAAAGCCACCTTCTTCGTGGGAGGTGGGAAAGTGAGCTGACGGAGGGCCAAGCGCTAGCTGGACAACCCATTAATTAGGTAAACATATGGGGCTGATGGTGCGCGGCCACCAGAATCACCTTGTTTCATGCAGAGTAACTCCATCCACATGAATCCCGGTCGCCGTCTTGTCTGTTCCTATTTTGGAAGCGACTGACTTCGAAAGTCCGGGGTTGAGGCTCGGCCTCATGTTATTCGCGGAATCTTGTGAATTTCGGTAATACTGCTCTTACATCTCAAAAGGGTCAGGCTGCTCAAGTGCCTTCGGTTGTAGCATTGTAGGTGGGATATAAAGTAGAACTTCGAACATTATTGATCTGACTATCTTTTGCTGTTACCGTAGCAATTACTCTACATTGAGTCATCTTTTCTAATTATTAGCTTCCTATTCCCATACTTTATCATGAAGGCTGGAGTATTCTTTGCCCTTCTGCCGTCGGTGGCCATGAGCCTCAGCCTCTACGGCTCGCCTTCAGCTGCACCAACCAAAACCCTAGATCGCAGAGACTCTTGGGGAGGTGCTGTCTCTCTGGGTCCGACTAAATCACGAATCACAAAGGCCGTGACTACGATCCTTCCAGGTCCTGCGCCATCCACCCAAAACGGGGAGCTTTTTTTGTGGCCTGGAATGTCGAATGGGACTGGAGACTTGGTGCAAACGACTTTGGAATCTTGGCCAGACAACTCTTGGTGTGGTGCCGCGACTGGCGAATGGTGCATTCGATGTTCGCTCTTTGGCTCTTTTGGTCAACTTGATGGGACAGCTTCACCGGTCCCTGGTTCCATGTCTGTAGAGATTCTGTATGAGCTGCAGAGTGATGGAACAACCTGGAAACAGACAGCGACGGACGTAGCTACCGGAACTCAACTCAGCACATTTTCATATGACAGTGGTCCGTATATGGTGAGCATTGTTTATCACCTCTATCCTCGGGTGGCAGAGAAACTAACAACCAAATAGACGGGATATGGCACCGGCACCGAGTGCGACGACAGCTGTACGGGCACCATCGCAGCTCAAACATACTCTAACACCGTCATCACTCTAGCGGAAGCAGACGCTACCTTTGGAAACACCATCACCACTTCTGGAGGGGCTACATACTCAGGTCTCACGAGTAGCGATAACAAAGTCTGGACTATCCAGAGCATCAATATCCCGGCTATGACTTAATGTTTGGTCTTCTGATAAATATTACAGAATGTGGATGGCTAGAGAAGAAGCGGCGGTCTGGAACCTACTTCTGTACCGATTTTAATATATTATATCTTGTCAGGTTTTTCTGTCCCAGAGTGAATGGAATAGCCCTACAGTCACGTAGCAGGTAGGTTGAAAGGAAAGAGACAGTAGCCATGAAGGTGTATTGTTTCGGTTGCCCCTGGCTTTTTCAACTGGTAGTTAGGAGGGATGGACCGTATATATAGACCCAGCCTGATAGGGACACACTAGGGTGTCACCTATCTACTTGACATATCTCCGGCTCTCTTAGCTTCATCACCAACTCATATAACTCAGATTAGTCTTTGCTTATATATCCTGAAGTTTACTCAAGGCGTTTTACTAGTGGTATCCTTGTCTGTGCGTGAAGATGCTACTGGAAGAACCAGGTATCTTGTATGCAGTGGCCTTCCATTCTTTAAAATGTAGAACTAGAACGGCTAATCCCCAATTCATTTTGCTTAAATGAATGATAGCTACAGCAAATGGAGTTACAATATGTTTTTCTTTCTTTCTTTCTTTCTTTCTTTCTTAAATAGCTCCGACTAGTATAATGCTCGATTTAAGATTCATCAATCAAAACATATCATCGTGTTCGGGACTTAACAGGGGTTGGTTTCAGCTCGCAAAACCTACTTAATTCTCTAGGAAGGAGTGACAAGACAGGCTCTATGCTAAGCACCAGTTGGGCTCTTCTCAGCTCGATAGAGAAGCCGGAACAACCACAAGAACAGTCTATTATATGGCCATAAATCCTCCGGAAGTGGTGACAATAATTACTGGGTGTTGATTCATGACCGAAGAGATGAGGGCATCTTGGCTCATCGGAATAGTTACTAGGGTCGATTATTGACCATCGTAAACCTAGCAGGCGTCTCTTAACTTCCTGGTATGTGACGCTAGACGGAGAAAAAAAAAAGGGGGGGGGGACAAGGAGTGCGTTCTAGGATTCCGCTCTCGTTCATAGCAGATGTATGTGTGATGAACTGATACTGAAATCTCATCCGTAATAAAACCCGGAAGCTAACATAACATCCATGGAGTAAGAAGAGCATCTCAGGGGTAATTAAGTCGCTACTATCGGGAGTCTCTGTGATGAAGGCTTATACCTCTACGGAAGGACTCCTAAACGAACTAGAACTACCGTCTCGTGTGAAGAACTGCACGGCGGAACTAGCACGATGCATGAAGTCTATGATAGAAACCGTAAATACTTAGAGAGATGTTAATCAAGTTCCAGTCGTGCACTGCCAATTGTAATAAACCTGTTACACTACGGACTCAGACTAATATTGTCTACTGGCCTTAGCAATAGCGGTATGCTGCCTCACTGAGTGAATTTACAACAATCTCTAGTAACTACTCTTTACATCACCTTGCATTGTTTGGTGGATGATTTGACTATACGCGTAACCCTGGTGGAGGCGGTCTGCCTGCCGCGCACCAAAAACATCCCCAGACTTCACTAACTAAACCAAAGTTGACGTCTCTAGCTCCTGTGATTTCATGCAGTAGAGACATCCTGGCATGCAGTCTCCTACCATTGGAAGGCCACGGATAGTCAGAGCCCACCACGGTTGGTCATTCGTGTCGGAATGTTTCCGATTAGTGTTCACCAAGTGTAATGTACACTAGACGATCGACAACCGGGATGCTCCCCACCACCACATCCCGATATGCCGTCTACCGGCCCGGTAGGGCAATACCTAAACAAGCTATGAAACAAAACTAGAGGAGAAAAAGATAAGAGAAACAAATTCTATAACCAGCGGCTTGGCAACGCAATACAGCCTACAACACATAGATGTAGGATGTTGAACGACAGGACGCTGTCATATTGTTGGATGAAGCTACATGCTATAATAAAGATAATCTCAGACTGATTCCTGAGCTTGAAGTAAGCATCACTGAAATGCTTTTCATGTTACAAAGGTCCAGAATTATCGTCAAGCTTGAATAAAAAGCACCGATTGACAGTTTGAGGGCAGCCGCGTAATGGGATGTAGTTCGTTCAAGGGCGGATTAATCTAATGCTCCAATAGCTGCCAAGTTGTCCCTGCATATGCCATTGCTTGTATTTCCAGGGGCCAATCAGGAACCGGGGTTTACGAATCTTTGCTTGGGACTTAGACATCGCAAGTGGACCGGCTTCCTCCACGATATGCATACTTTGTCCAGGATCTTATTAGAGTCGTACGCGTTCGTTCTTGGCATAGGAATCTAATCTGCTCTGAAGCTGCCGTTGAGAACTTATAAAATGGACGGAATCCTGCGAACTCGAGCTAGGAACAGAGCTGGATCATCGCCCATAGATCTTAAGCACTCGACGCTTCTGGACTACAGTTCTCCAAGATGTTTTTCACCAAGGCGCTCATCCTGAGCCTGGCGGCTCTCACTGCTGCTCATCCTGGCCATGAGGAAGAGGAAAAGCGTCAGGCAATTGCTGCTCGCTCCACGATCGCGGCCAACAAGCGTGCGTTGAACAACTGCGCCGCTTCCCTCAACAAACGTGGAATCTACTCCGCTGCTGCTGAGCGTCGCGCGGCCGAAGTCGCAAGACAGCGTGAAGCTCGTGGTCTTCCATTGTTCAATGGTGCGTGTCTCTTAATCTGGGACGATACTCGATTCAAGAGTACTTTTAACTAATCTACGATACCGTTACATTAGCCCGGGCCAAGAGCTCAGTCGAAAAGCGAGACACGATCGATGTCCTCAACAAAGATCATGAGGGAACCTTAAACGGTACCATGGCTGTTAATGATGAGCTATATGTCTTCAGTGATACCCAGTGCACCGTTCTGAACCCCGAGGGTGAAGTCGGACCATTCTACGTTCCAGGCGAATACATTCGCAGTGACTTGAGAGCCAGTGAGCCGGGTGTCGAGATGTTCATCGACGCACAGTTCATCGACGTCAACACTTGCGAGCCCATAGTTGGCGGCTGGTTCGACATCTGGAATTGCAACAGCACTGGCGTCTACAGCGGTATCCAGAGCGACAACAATGGAAACGGCGACGACGCTAGCAACCTGAACAACACCGCTTTGCGTGGTCTCCAACAGACTGACGATAACGGTGTCGTGCAATTCCAGAGCATTTTCCCTGGCCATTACTCTGGACGAACGAACCACGTGAGAGCTACCTATTTCACCCGAAAGAAAAAAAGAATACTGACTCTAGTGACACTGTAGTTGCATGTCGTCTTCCACACCAACGCAACGGTCCTTGCGAACGGAACCCTGACTGGCGGCAATGTTCCACGTATGTGACTTCTCTCTTTAACCCCCTATTCCAAAGCGTCTTGAACAACATATCCCCTTACAGGAATTTCTTCTTTTATTCTTCCCTTTATGTTCCAGGGTCCCATGGAGTTCTAATAATAGCTATGACTAACACGCATCTACTGAAGACATCGGTCAATTCTTCTGGGACCAGTCTCTCATCGATGAAGTCGAAACTCTCGAACCATACAGCACCAACACGCAGTCCATCACGACCAACGAAGAAGACCACGTCTTTGGTGAGCAGGAAACAGCGGGATCGGACTCGGATCCTGTTTTCAACTATGTTTACCTCGGAGATGATGTGTCGGACGGCCTGTTCACTTGGATCCTTGTTGGAATCAACACTACGGCTTCGTACACACCCACCTACTCGTTTGAGCTCACTGAAGGTGGCGGTGTCGCTGTTGGCAATTCTGGTGGCGGTGCCCCTGGCGGTCCCGGTGGCCCTCCTGCCTAAGGACTTCGTAGTCGGAGATGGGAATTGAACACTATTCCCGTGGTGAGAGCGTAGATAAGCTCGCTGATGTACGAAGGAATAAGCATTCTAGTTCTTGATGAAGAAGGCCCCCTGATCTAGAATAAGCTTGGAGTGTTGATGCTTTCTAGTAGCCTCATTAGCTTAGCATCCGCAGGTCCTAGGCTGATAACACACAGCTAGACTTCTTCTTCTTCAAGGTGGCCAGCGTAATTAAGTGAGGCAAATTATGTGGCAGAGTTCAGTAATAAGAGACTAGTCGCAGCTGTATACTTAAACTTCGATTGGAGTATGGAAATCACTGCTGTCGTTGTTCTATGGATCAAGTCAAATTCATCTGATTGTGTGGACGGTCTTCAACATGGCGTAGGACGAATAGGGAACGAGTACATCTCTCCGACAGCGCAAGTAATCCAAAACCCTCGACCCCGACCTCTATGTTGACGAAGACGGGCGCTTCTCAACCGGCTTCACTTACGGCGGCGCCGTGTCACTCTCATTAGCCGACTCGCTCGGGGAAGAGCTCTGTGCAGCTACCAACCCAACCGGCAACCCCTGAATAAGCGGGTGCGCTGAGGCGGCACAAAACCGGTCGCATATTACGGCCAGCGCGGCATAAGTAGTCAGGCTCTCCCCCATGGCGGGCAGCAAGAGACCCGCAGGTGCTGGGCGCAGGGAGCGGCAAAACCACGTTTCTTAACTGTTCGGCAGGCCTCCCGCTGCGTGGCTTGCGTTCGATGGGTCACACACGCCGACGCCGCTTGCGCGTGGGTTTGCCACTCTTTATCACAGCACCATCACAGGAGTTTCTCTCGTAATTTGAGTGGGGTCTTCGGATGCCAGAAGCAGGACAGTCTCTTTTGCCAAGTATCTAGATTTTCACACCCATGTCAACATACGCTCCTTTACTTTAAGTGAATAATTTTCCTTGAAGAGACTACCTCTTATGGCAACTGGGAGTATACGTATAGATATTGAATTCATAACTGATCTTAAGCTGAACAAGAAGCCGTCGAGGTCCTCTAGGGAATATTGATTGGGTAGATTCGACTTAACATGGTGAGGGTCTAGCCCCTGAAGCGCGCCAGCGCTCATCATTTTGTGGAGATTTCCGTTTATATTCGGTCGCCTTTTCGTGTCTTTCCGGACGCGAGCCTCGATTCTCGCCGAGAACCGGACGATCACGGCCCCACCTCGCCCATTTTACCAAATTCCTCTTCTTTCTGAAGGCCCAACCCATGTTACGACCTCCAAATTTTCGGGGCGGCTGGACAAGGGAGCTCGGAAGTTTTTATGCCCAACGCGGTCACCTGTACATACCCCAAACCCTTTAGCTCCTTCTCGAACCTCCGTACTTCGCATGGTATGAAGGGGTGAGATGCTACGACCGTCCATAATTAGGTAGGCTCGCTTTCACATGCTTATCAAATATGGGCTATAAGCTCACCTAAAGAGGTAAATCGACCGGGTATATGAAAATAATCAGCCTATTTCTGTCTCGGCCCAACTGCGAATAAATTTTTCTTTCCTCTGTCCTTCCAATTCCATCCCATCCTCCAAATTGAAACGTCGGGTTCTCTGTTTCATGACTTGGTGGTGTAGAACAATCCCCAGCCAAAACATGAAGTGAACAAACTGGCCCCCCGTACCGACTTTTGACGCGTCCCTTGCTCTCAAAATCACCACACTACTCGTTCATTTATACGTTTAGCGGTGCCTTCGTCGCGCCTCGCAAGGTACGTTATCATCCCGCGTGACCAACATCTTTGTCCCCTTCTCTGCCTCCTTTCCCTTAGACTGACGGACCTTGGGAGCAGCAGATCAACTACTGAGACCGCCCTACTTATCAACTTGCCAACATGTTCATCACCCGCGCAATTTCGGTCACCAACTTCTTCGTTGCCACCTCGGCCTTAGGCTTTCAGGTCTGCGTCCTCTATCCATGGCACAAGCAACTCGACGATGATTTTGAGAAACTCAAAAAAGAACACCTGCGAGTCCTGGGCGCGATCAAGAGCCCCGTAGACAGCAGCGCAGGCGCCGAGAAACACCGGGGGATCCGAGAGATGCTCGGCGGTCTCAGTCCCTGGAGGTAGTTAGACAATTCAATCAATAGAACATATCTATCCTTTTGCTTTAGACACTTATATCTTTCTTGTCTTCAGAATGCTTGGTTACTCCCCAGTTTCAGCTTCGTCGTCTGCGTCCCTTGTTGCAACTTCCGAGATAACCCAGCATGTACCTCGGGCGTCACTAGCCAAATCGTTCGACAAGCCGAGTGATCTTGCGCTTTATTCAAGATATGCTTTGGCCGGTGCTGTCTGTTGCTCATTCACCCACGCCATCCTCACGCCCATCGACATGTAAGCCTGTTTGTTGTCTTGAGCCTATTGGATCAAGACATTCTCTTTGAAATATACGACATCTTGGTCTGGCGAGTCAAACATCTCTCATAATAGCTCCTCATTCGGTTGCTGATGCTGCTTTAGTGTGAAGACGAGGATCCAGGTCGATCCTCTGGCATACAACAATGGTGTCGCTGGGGGGCTTCGACAGGTCGTGGCCAGGGAGGGCGCAGGCGCTCTTTCTACAGGACTCGGCCCGACCGTTGCGGGATACTTCTTGCAGGGTGCTCTCAAGTTTGGCGGCTATGAGTTTTTCAAGACGCGTGCTATTGATGCATTCGGATACGAGACGGCATGCAATAATAGGTATGCCATATACCTGGGGTCATCCGCCATAGCCGAGATAGCTGGCGACATTGTCCTCTGCCCTTTCGAGGCTGTTCGCATCCGGTTGGTCTCGCAGCCGGGATTCGGGCGCGGTCTTTCGGATGGATTCGCCAGAATTGTGAGCGAAGAGGGTATTCGAGGCTTGTATTCCGGGCTGGGCCCGATAATGCTCAAGCAGTACGCAGTTCTCCGCCTACTTCTTTTAGTACCGCCGCGCTAATCGTCTAAAAGGGTCCCATATACAATGGCGACCTTTGTCGTTTATGAAAACGCCCTTGAGCAGGCTTATAAGTGGGTTGACAAGTCGACTATATCCAGTGCTGCGGTCACGGGGATCAATATGGGCTCAGGCCTTGTTGCTGGTATCGCCGCAACGCTCGTCTCGCAACCGGCAGACACCCTACTGAGCAAGATCAATAAAGCAAAGGCTGAAACCGGGGAAGGAGCCCTTCGTCGTTTGTGGAAGATCGCCAGGGACATCGGACTTCGTGGCAGCTATGCTGGTGTTCGTGCTCGGCTAGTCATGGTTGGAGGTATGACTGCCCTTCAATTTGCCGTTTATGGTGACATTAAGAAGGTATGCTATCCAATGCCGCTCTCGTGATATTATCTGAAAATTGAAATAACAATGAAAAATAGGCTCTTGGCGCAACTGGGGGAATAGAGATTAAATAGTACACATAGAGTAGTAGAGATTCCCATTTGAAGAGGGACAATAGACTGTATAGAACACGAATAATACAACACGTTGAAATGGTCCGTAACCTGTCTATGCTTAGCTCGAGTCACCTAAATCTATCGCTTTTGAAGCTAACTTGAGATATATCGCGACATCGCTAAATTCGACTGTGAGTTACTGCTACTTATGGCAATGTAAGGAATTTCGAGTATCTGGTAACCTGAAAACTATAGTATATCAATAATCAGTTCATGTCAACGGTTCGCTGGCACTAGCGTTCCTAGCTACCTGAATTCAATAAGCTGGAAGACCCAGTTGGGTGAGAGGTAACATTTTGCGCAAATCTTCGATCTAGCTGAGGTTCGCTAGATCTAGTATCATTGAATTTTCTGAACTAGTGACAAAATCCGATCAACTCCTTATACGGCAACCTGGTATGCGATCCGAAACGCCGCCCAACATGAACAAAAACACGACATTTTGGCCTGATGTTACATAACGAGAGTATTAATGACGTCTAAGATGATTTCTCTTTCTTGGACTTCTTCTTGCTCTTCTTCTCGCCATCATCATCGTTGTGCTTTCGCTTCTTGTTAGACGATGCTTCGGCTTCGGCTTCAGCTTCAGCAGCAGCGGCAGCCTTCGCTTCTGCCTTCTTCATCTTCTTGATATCCTTCTTGCTGATGACCTGTGGGGAGCCATCGGATCCGAGCTTGACGTCACCGCGTTCGAACTTCCGCTTGAACTTCTTGACCGAAATACCGGCCTGTTCTGCCAAGCGAGCATAGTCTGCCTCGGAAAGTTTGCTGCCTGGGGTAGCGGGGGTGCTGGGAGCAGGCGCGTCACCATCTTCTCGGGCAGCTCTTCTTTTCTCTTGTTCTTTCTTGGCCCACCGCTTTTCCTCTCGTGCTGTTCTGCGGGCCTCTTTCTCCTTCCTGGCTTTACGCTTTGCTGCTCGTATGTCAGCTAATGCGAGATTTCTTAGATGCCTCTCCTTCTTCCGCGCTTTCTTGGCTTCCCGAGTTGCACCAACAATGGATGAGTGCCATTGTTCCCCAGGGGACGAAGGGATAGACTCAGTATCGTCTGAAACGGTGGAGATGGTCGGAGACCGAGGCGGGTAGGATGTGGTGACTTTACCATTCTCTGTGCCGTTCATCTCGGCGTCTGAGTCTTCCTCTTCTTCCTCTGACTCTTCATCCTCACCATCATCATCTGCCATTGGAGTATCCTCGACTTCTTGTATTAAGGGTTTCGAAGGGGTGCTCTTCGATACTGGGGCAGGCGCGTCGGCATCGGCATTGTAGTTTCGCTTGGGTTTAATTTCAAACTTTGAAGGAGCAGCTCCGTTGGGCGCGATCTTAGCGCCCTTGGAAATGATAGGCTTTCCTTCTAGTCTACGGAGCTTGTCCTCAAGGTTGGCGCGCAGCCTGATACCCATGTCGGCTCTTTCATCATCGTCAATCGCGATATCAGCTCCATCGATACCTTCGCTGCTGAGGTCTGAGAGGGCATCTACACGAAGACATAAAGCAGCCTTGGCGGAAAGCATACGGGCAATCTTGCCCTTGTTTCTACCAGTGGCCTGTCCAACAAGCGACGAGTGATATATCAGACCATACTTGGGTGTATCGTGTTTCGTCTTGAGAGCCCGGAAAAGAGCCTTCTCGGCGCCGAGAATCTGGATCGTGCTACCAGGGCTCTTGGCAAGTCTCATCAGGGAACCAGTGTGAGCGATCAGACGAGCACCAACGAGCTCACCGAGAATTTCGGTGGTGTTGGGGGCGAGCGCCTTCATGCGCGAAGTGAGGTATTGAGAGAGTTGTTGTCGGTATTCCGTAAAGCTGATGACTTGTTCAGCAAGGAGCTTGATGTTCTCCAAGTCAATTTCACCGATCTCAGTTCCCATGCTAACCTCGGCCGCAGCCTTGACTCGGGCCTCTAAATCCTCAGGGAGGATTTCAGAGAGGTCGGTGTTGACCGCGTTCTCTCGCATGCCCATATGCATGATCACGCGAGCATAGGCCAGATTATCGTTAAGGATACGGTCCATCTCGGGGAAATGCCAACCGTACCACTCCTTGACTCTCATGGCGTAGTTGTTCAGCTCCTTGTCAAGATCGTCTAGCAGCTTAATAGCCTGCACAATCATGACATCAACTTTATCGGGCGAAAATTTAATCTTATGGCGCGAGATGGAGTGAGAGAGGGCCAGGGCCATGTTGTTGAGGTAATCGGGCTCGAGCTCAGGGAACAGCTCGGGGAGGTATGTCTTGACTGCTCGGAAAAGGTCGTTGGTAGACGAGTCGGAGACGGGCGTGATTTGGAGTTCGGGGAGAACGTTAATGGCAGCACCCAGTTTGGGGTCCGCTACAGCAAGCGACGCCTTTCTCTCCTCCTTGATATCGTCGAGAAGCTGTTGGAGCAGAGGCGTGACCTTTCCTTCAGTTAAAGCGCTGTATTCGCCAAGCGCCTGGGCCGCGTCCTCGAACTTGACCATCTTCTTAAGAGACAGCCTAGCCAAGAAGCATATCAGTAACCCATTACCCATTACTCGTGAGACCACCACAGCGCGAGGCAGGTCCGTCAAGTCAAGACTCACATTGTGTTTATCGCCTCGGCGCTGGAGAGCTGCTCGGAAATATCATCTCGAGATAGCAGTTTCTTGTCCTTGGCCTTGAACAGGCCGTAGCTAGCAGCATCACGTTAGCAATGTCCCAGCGCGCGACAGCTTGATCGGAGCTCACCCCGCAGGCGTTTCGGCAAGAACGAAGAGAGGCATCTCTGCAGGATGTCGTCAATGATGGTCCTTGTCCCTGCGCAGCTTCCCGTGTGGTGGAAAGTGATGAAGAATCGCCAATTGAGGTTGTTGCGACCAGGAAACAAGCTCGGACGAAAAGCTTCAAGTAGACCAACTACTTTTTTTGCTTAGGAAAAGAAAATTTCAGATTAAGGTGAGGCTAGTAGAGCTAGATAAGAGTGGGGCGCATGTGGCTGGTGTTATCCTATCCAATGTCGTATCTGACCATGAGCTCTATCTGGATAGTCCACCCAGCACTCCCAAGGCCCAGTGCTAGCTACTAGCACGTCTACCTATCATACCTCCAGATCATCCTGGTGTTGATGCAGCAGGCATCCAGATACAGGCATCAACATATTTGCATCGAGTATTCCCTTCACCGTCCACGCTATATCAACAAAGATGGAGGGGCTCTTTTTCAATGTGAATAATGGGTAAACCACTTGATTCCCTTGTTACAGTTCTTGACAGTACGCTAATGCATTAGCAAACAGCTACATCGAGGGCATTGTCCGGGGGTATCGAAACGGTCTTCTCACCGGCGCCAACTACTCCAATCTAACGCAGTGCGAGACCATCGACGGTTAGTGGTGATGCACTCAAATCGCAAATGGGTGAACGGAGTCCTAACTTGACCAGACCTTAAGCTCCAGCTTGGCCCTGCTTACGGCGACTTCCTCGCCGCTCTGCCGCCGAATCCATCCACCTCCACTCTTGCCGCCAAAACAACCGACAAGCTGGTCTCCGAGTTCAGATACGTACGTGCGAATGCGGTGGGATCACTAGCACAATTCCTAGACTACCTTACGTATGGCTACATGATCGACAACGTTGCGCTGCTCATTACGGGTACGCTGCATGAACGAGACACCCGTGAGCTGCTGGAAAGATGCCACCCCCTGGGCTGGTTCGAGACCATGCCGGTTCTCTGCGTCGCTACGAACATCGAAGAACTCTACAACAGCGTATTGATAGAGACTCCGCTTGCCCCTTACTTCAAGGGTAGCCTGAGTCATCAGGATCTGGACGAGTTGAACATCGAAATCGTGCGAAACACCCTATACAAGAACTACCTCGAAGACTTCCACAACTTTGTCAACACACATCCGGATATGGCTGGCACCCCCACTGCGGAAGTTATGAGCGAGATCCTGGAATTTGAAGCAGACAGACGGGCTATCAACATCACACTCAACTCTTTCGGCACGGAGCTTAGCAAGGCAGACCGCAAAAAGCTATACCCGAGCTTTGGCCGATTATACCCAGAGGGTACCTTGATGCTCTCGAGAGCTGATGATTTCGAGGGTGTGCGGCTGGCAGTGGACGGTGTATCCGACTACAAGAACTTCTTTGACGCTGCAGGTCTAGGGGGTGGTCCCTCAGGGCCCGGTAACATGGCCGGTGGTTCTGGCAGTAATGGAAGGAGTCTTGAAGACATGTTCTACCAGAAGGAGATGGAGATTTCGAAGAACGCCTTCACGAGGCAATTCACCTACGCCATCGTGTATGCATGGGTAAAGCTGAGAGAACAGGTATTTTTATTAAATCATAGGGCTCTTGATGACACCTAAATGCTGACTTCTCCCTAGGAAATCCGCAATATCACGTGGATTGCCGAGTGCATAGCACAAAACCAGAAAGAGAGGATTGGCAACTACATCAGCGTGTTCTAATGAAAGGGGGGCGATATTTATACATCTGATTTCTTGTGTGGTACTGCTCTCTTTCGTTTCATTACTGTAGCACTAATGCGAGAGGATACCATATGGACGAATGGCTGTGTGGAGGAAGAAAAGTTCATCCAATGGCGCTGAACATGGCGATCGTAGAAGACACTGGCGCGGATACGTGGTGGATCGTCCCCAAGCTTTGGCGTTGTTGTATATTACATAGTAGATGGCATCACAAGTACATGCTTCTTACAACCACCTATCATACACTCCACGTCCTCTACATCTATAGAGCGATCTGGTCCTTATAGTTTGCCGCAGTTAAGCCAAGCTTCTCCATCATGTGCTGCCACCGCGGGCTGCCTCTCTCCTTCCGCTCCATGTAGGCCAGAAGTTTCTGGCGCTTGTGGACCATGAGCCTCAGATCTCGCTTTCCAACCTTATCTTTATATCCTCTGCCCTTCTCTAGTTCATTGGCCAGAGCTCGGATCTTGGCCGTCAGGATCGCAATCTGCACTTCGCTGCTACCGGTGTCGGGCCCTCCGCGAACTGGTCGCTCCTCTCTCACTTGACCCCTAGAGAGGGGCTTAGGCGGCAGTACTTTATCGGTCTCATGTCGACCGAAGTGCTCAATACATCTCCGAATGTTCGCATGACGTCGATCCTTGGAGGAGCCCTTTTCCAGTTCGAAGATGCGCCGTAACGCCTCGACTGCCCTCGCATGCTGACTCTCATGTTTCTCTTTCCTTTTTTCCAGCTCGTCGGGGTTCATCATGGTGAATTCCGACTCCATGGGTTTCGTCAACACATAGGCATTCTCGATCGCCGCGTCGAATTCGTCTTGCGAGACCAGGTTGTTCAGAATGTGAGGCGATGTAGGGAGGGGATGCGGTTCTGATATGGGGTTTCCTTCCTCGTCGACGGGCGGCTTCGACAGCGGCGCTTGACCGGCAGAGTCGAAGGACTCGACGAAGGGCGTTGTGATGCCGCGGACGGGGTCGCCTAGCTGCTCTTTTCGAGCTGCTTCGATTTCTTGGCGACGTTCCAGGTGCGCATTCTTACGCTGCTGCATCTGGGCCCATCGGTAGGGATCCTGCTTCGCGAGCCGCCTTTTCTCCTTTTGCGACAACGACGCAGTCTGGGTTATGGGGAGAAAAGCGGGAGTCGGCGGCTTAACGGCAGGACGAAGACATACTGTTATTTGTCCAATTAGCTAGGTCGAGATTTCCTGCTTCGGTGCGACTCACATGAAAAGCTATTCAGGCGTTGCACGCCTGGTATTCTGGGCGGCATAGTATATATGACTTGACGATCAATTCATCTACCCGGTGTCTTGCAGCATCTCAACTTTTTTTAGCAGCGAGAAAGGGCCAGCAGCAAGCCACTGTTCCACCCAACCCAACAGTGGACTCTGGCTGTTCGGATCCACTGTCTCAAGAGCCACAAGCATCCCAGACACACCTGCACTGCAGCGGCTTCGGTGGGGGCCCTTACCTAGGCCGGGTAAACAGCATTCCGTTATCCGAAAAGGTGGGCCACAGCATGGTCGTCTTGCCTATTGTAGGAAACCACCTACACAGGTTTTATCAACCCCCACTAGAGTTAGTGTGACTTCGCTTACCCTAGGCCAAGTTAACCCACCAGAAATTCGAGCCCCAAAATTCCTGGGAATTTTCGCAGGCATCGCGAACTTTTCTCCCCCTTCGCACATCACGAAGTTCGCGCTCAACGCAAAGCAACCGCCTCACTCTCCCTCCACCCCAACGCGCAACCACAACTCAAGATGGCGCCCGCGAACCTTCCGGCCGTCATGTCGGCCACGTCCCAGGACATCGAGATGCTCCTGGCTGCTCAGAGCCACCTCGGCTCCAAGAACTTGCAGGTTCACATGGAGCCTTACCTCTGGAAGACCCGTGCTGACGGTGTCAACGTTATCAACGTCGGCAAGACCTGGTATGTAATTTGTTCCTGTTTCTGCTATTATCGACTGCGCAATTGGCCATTTCAATTTGTCCGTCTAACCATGACGAACAAAACAGGGAGAAGATCGTGCTCGCGGCCCGCATCATCGCGGCCGTCGACAACCCCGCCGACATCTGTGTCATCTCGGCTCGTCCCTACGGTCAGCGTGCGGTCCTCAAGTTCGCCGCCCACACCGGTGCCGTCGCCATCGCCGGTCGATTCACCCCCGGTTCCTTCACCAACTACATCACCCGCTCGTTCAAGGAGCCCCGTCTGATCGTCGTCACCGACCCCCGCACCGACGCCCAGGCCATCAAGGAGGCTTCCTACGTCAACATCCCCGTCATTGCCCTCTGCGACACCGACTCGCCCACCGAGTACGTCGACGTTGCCATCCCCACCAACAACAAGGGTCGCCACGCCATTGGCGCCGTCTGGTGGATGCTCGCCCGTGAGGTCCTGCGCATTCGTGGCACCATCCCCAACCGCGAGACTCCTTGGGACGTCATGGTCGATCTGTACTTCTGTATGTTCCTCTTTCTTCCTCCCGACTGACGATTTGTGTTATGTGGTACATCAGCTGACTTGGCATGTAGACCGCGACCCCGAGGCTGAGGCTGAGGAGAAGGTCGAGGAGGAGAAGGTGCCCGGCGCTGACGAGGTTGGCCCCGCCGCTATCGATGCCGGTACCTTCGCTACCGCTGGCGATTGGGAGGCTGCTCCTAGCGGCTTCGCTGCTACTCAGGGCGGCTGGGACGGCGCTGCCGACGAGTGGGCTGGTGCTGCTACTGGTGGCGCCGCTGCTGCTGCCCCTACCGCCGAATGGGGTGCTACGGATGCCAAGGAGAGCCAGTGGTAGGAGCCCGACTCAACCCATCCTAAACAACCCATTCCTGCTACTTCTCAAAATATTGAGATGCCAACGCAACAGCCACCACCGGAGGAACAGACTAGGTGGGATGCAAACCCCACGGATGAATGGGGTTCGGCTAGCAAAACTGATGATGCGAATGTGGAATGGTAATTATTCGCGCGCGAACACCACACAAACCGAAACGCAGTATAGCCTGGGGCATTGGGTCAACTTGAACGTACTAATGAGGGAAAGATACCAAAATTACCTGACATGAAGTCGATCAGATTTGTTGTTCCTGTAGGTGACTCTCTTGTCGGCTTCTTGTGTCAGCTGAGGACGGGGAATGCCCTGTATGGTCAAAGGGATGGACTTAATCGTTATCCCGCTCATGCTTCTAGGTAGTAGAAAGAAAAAAGCATTGAATCCTGTCATCGTGATCTGCTGAAACTCTGATGTTGGGGGGTAAGAGTAATTCGAGGCTTATTTAGGTCTCTTAGCGTCAAATGCTATTTGCTAGTATCGTAGTACCGTAGCTACTTAATTACGTTTTGGCAGAAGGTGCTCTTCATTACAACATATATGGAAGCTACCTAGGTGTCTATGCGCATGAGTAAGTCAGTGATTGGAACTTGAACCTTCCTTGACTGCCTCTTATTACTTGAGACTCAGCGAATAACACAAGAACACTAAAGCTGGTCTATATATATAGTACACATATAAATATCATCATACTATATTACAATCTCCCTCCGCACAGCCCAATCATAGTTTCATCTTTCCTGCATCCTCCCAATCTCAATCATTACTGCTTCAAGACCAATATGTCTGCAAACGAGCCCTACACCGTCATACAAGGGACGTCAAAAGCATAATCATGATTCCAGCTAGACCCCTCAGGTAAATCCGGCAAACCAGCACACTCAACCACAAACTCAACAGGCGCGCAGTCCGCAGGCACAGTCTCGTTCCCATAGACGTACCGCGCAGTTAGTATCGTCGTCTTCTCACCACCGAGCACGACATCCCTGCTACACGCCGCATAGACGCCATTTTCATCCCCCAGCAGCGGGAATAAAATTGGTTCTCCGGCACGCAGGAAGAGCTCTGTCCCGCCATTCACGGCGGTGACTATGGCGTGTTCGCCCGGGTAGAAGGGGTCTGAGATGGACGCTGGCGGGATCGCGATACTGAGGGGATACACGCCTGGGATGTCGTGGGTTACGGTGGTGTGGTAGGCTGTGCCGTTTAGGTAGAAGGGGTTTGTAGGGGGCGTCGAGCCTAGGACTGAGATTGCTGTGCCTGCGCCTGTGCGCAGGTCGCTGAGGTAGAGGTTTTGTACTGAGGGGGTGAGGTCGCGGGTTGTGTCTGTTACGTTCACGCGTAGGTTGAAGCCTTTTGATGACCCTTCTGTGCGCCGGGTTGGGTATGCTGTGGCGAGGCCTAGGAGGGTTGTTGTGAGGAGTGTTGTGTAGTGCATTTTTGCCTCTTTTGAAGATGTTGGCTGGGGAGTTGGTTGGGGAGTTGGAGGTAGGTATAAGTGAATGGTAGGTCTCGAACTGGTAATGACCTTCTTTTGAATACAGACTTTAATTATGAATATTAGACGATGAGTATTTCGTGGTATTTATTTTAGTCAATGTAGCTCTCAGGTTCCGTATGTAGCAGAGCGAAGCAATCTTTATATGTCTGAACTCACCATTTCCCCCCTTTCACTGAATACGAACTACAACCCAGTCGCGAGCTAGCAGACACCCCAGCCTCAATTCCACAATGATATCTCCTCGTTTCCATAACTGTCTATGACGATACTTCACGCGACGTAACGAGTGAAGAATCACGTGGTATCAGACCAAATCGCAGCATGTTACATACTACGTTGTATAATAGATGACTGGGGGGGCACGATATGTCAACAGCGTGTCCTCGCGTGTCCGAGAATGACGATGTGCCGAGGCCGAGCCAAGGCCCGGGGGCGAACAATACGAAGGAAAGCCCTGCCTGATTCTCACATCTTTAGCACACATTATTTGTTTCTTTGTTGTTAATTTATCCCCTCCCTGATAGGTAGATCGTAGGCAGTGGGAACTAAAATGTCACTGTATTAAGTAAGGTAAGGTTTACGGTTTTACGGGCGCTTCTCATTCGACCGGTTCTCACTATGCATGTCAGCGGCGCATTTCTCGAGACTAAATTGACTACATACCTAACAATGCTAATCTAAAGTCTTCGATGGCCTAGATTTCACTGTCAATCCGTATTCTTGTATTGCTACTGAGGTGATAGGCCGATACACCACTGGCTTGCCAATTTCGAAGTGCTCGGCTGGTAATCATCATACATTTTACCTTCATAGCTGCTTAGCTTCTTAGGATTGATGATATAGATGTTAATCCCACGACTGTACTATAACGACATTACTGTATTCAATCTGAGGAGGTATTGGCCTCGTATTGATCATTCGATATCGTTTACCTTGGAGGTGAGTATAACACGCAATTTTTGTCTTGTTTTCCAGTTGAAAATCACGAGCATGGGTCGTGCAGCAGCTGAGTTCCGGTGTAACTGTGATAGTACCAGGATATCCATTGATATATGACCTCATGATCCAACGCGCCTCAGCTTTGGCATTCCTAGCCTCTGAAATCCAAACATGACCAATAAAGCAATATATGTAGTAGGCATACCCTCATGAGTACGAAGAAAAAACCAGGATCCAATATACATATCCCATATACCATTTGCAAAGGTAGGTATCTGTTCATATTTTTTTTTCGGTTTGTTTATCATCAACTCTCCTCCGTTCCTATCCTTCTCTTTATCATTCCCCAAAGAGACAATGTACCTCTAAACCTCTCTCAACTTGTAGCGCAGGTACATATTCTTCTCGGGTTTCTTCGCTGAGTGCAGGTTGCGGTCCATCATCAGCGGCTCGCTCGGGACGGTGCGGTTGCCGTCCTTGTCGGAGAACTCGAAGTCGAACATGCCGACCCAGTACGCCGTGATGAGGGCCATTTCCAGCTTGGCGAATTTCATGCCCACTGCAAGTCAATCAGTACATGGGATCTTTCATCATAGGGAAGTCATTCTCATCGCAGTCCATTGATTTAATAGCGCGAGCAGTTCAAAAGCCAAATGAGAGATGAGGAGAACCGTTGGTTCAAGTAAGGATGATAAGGGAATGTCGATGACTTACAGCAAGGATGACGTCCGGAACCCCAACCCATATACCCATGGGCAACCTTCTTGTCCTCGGCATTCTCCTCGAAGTACCGCGAAGGGTTCCACTTCAACTTGTCCGTGTACCAATCGCCGAACATGCTATCCTCGACAAGGTAGATGGCGTAGGCGCCGTTAGGAATAACCTCCCCAGACTCGCCGATCGGGATGTCGTGGCCGGAATTATTCTTCCGGAACGTGGCGCCGGGCAGGCAGAAGCGGATGGTCTCGCGCAGGGCCAGGTCGATGAGCGGGAATTCACTCTCCCATTCCTCGATGGTGAGCGTTCCGAGCACGTCGGCGCACGACTGCGATGGGCTGGCGCGATGCTTGGCCACGACGCCGTCTACTTCCTCGCGTAGTCGCGCCATCCACTCTGGATTCTGCGTCAGGAAGAGCTGCAGGTATCCCGCGTTGATGCCGCTGTTCAGTTGACCGGCGAAAAGAGCACCAATTTCGAACTTTTTAAGGCATGTTAGCTTTGCGCTTCATCACTTTATCATTTGCCAATGATGCCCATGGCCACATAACAGAAACGACTTTAGAGAGGGAGTGGTAGGGGCAGACAACGTACCCCTACGATATTCGGAAGGGTAAGACCACGATCGATGAGAAATTGCAAGGCATCGTTGCCCTTTTGGCCCGTCTTTTTACGCTTCTCGATGATGTCGCGGAAGACGAAGGCGAGCTTGGCGCCATAGTACAGTCGCATGTAGTGGTTTACCGTGGGCAACCACGGGAAAATGACCTTGGCGAATGAGTCGGCCTTCTCGAACCAGTCAAAGATGGAGAGCGTGTGCTTCAGCAATTTCGGATTCTCGGCAATGTCGTTGGCACCGACGGTCCGCATCGTGAGCTGGTACACAATCTCATAGAAGCTCTCGAACGGGTCGGTTACCCGCCAGTCCGGATCAGCATTGGACGGGGGAGCGGCAGCCAGCGCCTCGCACGCGGCGCGGGTGTCGCCCGTGAGCAGATCGAGGTTCTTGACGAAGTTCTCCTTCTTCATCAGAGGGACGAGGGCTTTTGTGAATTCTTGAGCAAAGCCGTCCTGGTGGCCATCCTTGGGAGCTTCCGGCTGTCCGGTCAGAAGCTCGGCGAAGCTGGAGTTAAGGGGTCGTCATGTTAGCACGTAACGCAGCGCGTAAGAGATGACAGGAGGGCCAAGTTGTCCGTCCTCATTTGACACGATAGAGTCTGAGCGTGCGACGAAGAACAAGAAGAAGCTACATACGCTTGAGGGAAGTTAAGGTCTTTGCTTTCGAAGAATAGCTTTCTGCCCTCGGCACCCGATATTCCAATCAGCTGCTTCTTGCCGACATAGAAGCTGAAGTTCCCGGTCTTCGAGGCATGCATCGCATCCCTCACGAAATCGGCACGGCGGCCGTAGTAGAATTCCAGCGCGCCCACAATAGGCCAGTCTCCTTTCTTGTACCATTTCGGCGCATTGGCAGGGAGCGCCGGCCGCCTCAAGATCTTAATAAGAAAGGCTGTTACTGTCGTGAGCACCACGACCCAAACGGTTGCCGACCATTCCTGGGGCTGTATCGCGGTTGGTATGGTGAGACCCATTTTTGGCCGACTTTCTCGCTTCGTCGTCCTCGGAGTCTTTTTCGCCTTATTTTGGTTGCGGGTGAACACACCGCGGCACACAGTGGAACGTTATGATCTATGTGCCTATACTACGGCTTATAAAAACCAGTACTAATACGGAATCGTTGGAATTTAGGATATCGTCGACCGGGACATGCGAATACGGTGCCGCGTCAACTACGCATCAAAGCTAACAAGGCGACAGCTGAGAGAAGTTGTGAGACATCGCTTACTGAGGCGCGCCTTTATGAGAAAGAAAAAGAAAAATGAGACACCGCCAGATGAGCTTAAATAGGCGATGTCGGGTTTTTCTAAGCGAGCTGCTGGATGAGCGGTCGTTTTGTTTCATTTTATTTCATGATTTGCGAACTGGAGCCAACCAGCTTACGTCGCATGACTACGTCGCCACTAGAACGCGAGGAGAATCCTAGCTTGTGGACTGTTCCCACGCTCCGGAAATCCATGATCCGGCTACACCACCTGCGCTTACATTAAAGAGGGAAGGTAGGTGTAATGAGGTTGGGTGGAAAACAAAAAGAGATCCACACTTTTAGAACGAGCCGCCCACCAAAAAGAAGAGAGGTAAGGTAAGGTAAGGTTAGGTATTAAGTCACTGCGAGTTTGATATGGCTACCTGGTTGGGTTTGGTTTCATATTCAGAGTGTACATACTATATCTGCCATCTTCACATTACCCCGCAACAGAGAGGTATACACCCGAGGCGGTCTGAAAAAAACTAGGCCGCGCAAAACACTTTACACCACCAATATAACCACTTATTTAACCACCTACTTACTTAAACAGCTCTTCTTAAAGCTATTTTTAATATGCCACTTTAATTTGCGCCTTTAGAAGGTATTTTAACGAAATAGCTTTGAAAATAAAAGGTTGAATAAGTGGTTATATTGGTGATATAAAGTGTTTTGCGCGGCCTAGTTTTTTTCAGACCGCCTCGACACCGTATATCCATGATCTTATTCTTCTTTTCTGTGTGATTATGCTTTTCTATTGCAGAGATACAAAAAGAGCTTATCGGCAATTATGATCGAGGAAGTTCGGCGATGTGGATGGTTACAACACCGTCGTCACCCGGTGGGTTATCTCACATGCAACTCGTTACTTGTCGCCGACGCAGAAGACGTGTAGGCGGTGTTCCCTGGAACCCGGAGGGCAGATAACCAATCGTCTGTTTAGCGAACGTAACCTCTTCGGAGGATATAGTAGCGCATAGTGGTCTACTGCGTACATACCAAGTAGCGTAGACGATAGATAGCTCTATCGTAATCGCTCGGTTAGAAGCTCAGTTGCAGGGAGCATCAGAGCAGCAGCAAAGCGAGCTCACGCCCTACATACCGAATACGGTGGCTCGGGTGGTAAGGAGCTCGGCAGTGCATGCTTACACCCTGGGTGATTTTCATTCGTTACCCGTTAGCCTTGGGCGGGACCTATCTAAGCGAGATCGCCAGCCTGCTTGCGACTTGCATGAAGACCAGAAAGCCTACACACCTTCGGTTAGCACACTTTCACATCCCATACCCATCTTTCCTTCGCTGCTATTTGTTCCGTCAGTGTCTCGTGCTGCGGAGTAATAGGCACTGACGGTGAGAAGACACCACCCCGGCGACGCAACGCCGGAGCATGAAGGACAAGTATGGCATACAAGGGTTCCTAAAGGAGAGGGGGAGAACGGCCAACCATCTGCGACCTCAAGTTGAATGGTATCGCTCGTGTTCGTATGATACCATCGTTGAACTGTACTGTAGAAGATCGTTTACCGATTCCAAATAGCATACTTTCGAGCAGTAGTCCTAAGCGATGGGTGCACGTTTTGCCCTAACCAATGCGCCAAGCCTGCCAGACTCTGATCTGCGTCAGTTGCGGGGCTGAAACGAAGGGAACATTCCTATTAGTCGCATAAGAAGAAGCATAAAGTTCTCTTAGTCATAGGTAGCGTAGGTAGACACAAGGTATTTCGTCGTTGCAACTAAATACAAAACTAGTGGCCATGGCATGTGACGAAGTCCAAATAGGGTCCCATGCCTAGCTCCTTAAATACTTCCTCCAATCCTGGTATATCTGCTATTCGCCTGGCTTGATGCTCCCAACTCCCCTTCCAATGCATTATTTGTGGTATGAAGCCGGACAGAGGAAACTCGGCCGTAAGACGCCGAACACAATGAGAAAATAAAAGCCTCTAGCTCCATCATCGCTATGCCGGGAGCTGGCACGAAGCCGCCGTACGCTCTGGTACAGCAGGAGAACAGACAAAGAAAAGGGTAATATAAGATGCAAAACTAAAGGAGTTTCCCTCTTGAGATGCTGAGTGCTTTTAGCGCATAAATGTCTTTTGTGGCAGGTTTCTCGTGGTATCATGGGGTATCAAAATCATCGCGGATGAGCCGGCTTATATAAGCGACTGTTTATCTTCTGCTCGTGCAAGAGGCCGTCTAGAATGAAAAGGTGATGATGAACATAGTGCGGGAAAGTGAATAGTCTCAATAATGCGTATATGCGTGTTATACAATTCGAGAGTCCGTGCATTTCCGGTAAGGCTTCTCCTGTATTTCACCAAAGAGTTCAAGAATTGCCGCGGTGGGCCTTTACTCTAGACTCTCGGATCGCTTGCGAATCTCCTCGTCGCTCAGTGCTCCCATCCAAAGGCAGCGCTCAGTTATGCCCTCGATGGGCTGGAACTGGTAGTATGTACTCGCCTCCAGTAACCGGAGCAAGGTTTTTACAATTGACGCGGCAATTCGGCACCTCTCAAAGTTCACAAGCGGCGGTGTAGTTGGCGAGCTCGCGATTTCTGATGGTCGCTGAGAGTTGAAGAGTAGATCATGAGTATAAATACCAATGAAAGGGATGCATCCCGTCTCAGCCGCAACACTGCCACCTTCCATCTCTGCTCGAAGGTTATAGAAGTTCTTTGTCGGTGAGATCAGTGATTCGAGATCGCTCATGGTTTTCAAATCTGTCAAGGGAACCATGGCCCATGTTTTCGAGAGACGTGCAACTTCGTTTGATGTGAGGGCAATTGTGATCTGACTCATGGTTGCAAAATTGCGATACCTCCTGCAATGAGCGGCGATATGAAGGTACTTAATGATGCAACGAGCTCGTTCCTCCAGGTCTTCTGTCAGCACGATCTCAGAAATCGCCCATTTCACCATGATGTTGAATCGCGCAATGACAACTTCTACGCCACGAGCGTCAGTGTTGCGGAGAAAATCAACCCACGAGCGCGGATCATTGTGTGAGTCTTTCCATTTCATCTCAATCAGCTCTTTCCAGCCTACTTCATTCAATGCATCCTTCTCAATCAAAGTAAATTGCTGCGCGAGGATTTCCGAGTCAAACGCAAGAATAAAGGGAAGATGCACGGGTGGTTGTTCAGCTGACTCGGAGAATTTGCTTGAGTTGCTACGAACTCGACGTGAACCGAGAGAGATTGGCGGTGAACCTAGAGCTTGATGATACATGGCAGTCGTAGGAGTGGCGTCGGGAGTTGGTGGTAGGGGTTTCTGGGACCAGATCTGGTGCTCGTGAATTTCGGGTGTCCGTGTCGTCTCAGGAGACATCTGAAGGGCTTGTACCAGTGTTAACTTGATTGAAGATCTTTCATCGTCTGGACGGGTATTGAATCCGGAAGCCTCGGGTATGTGTGATGGTACGCGGTCTCCTTCAACCTGGTTTGGCGAGAGAGGTCGAGGCATGTAGTTGCTCTCGTCGATTAGTTCAGCGGACAGCTCGGACGAAAGCTCCGAGTCGTTATCACTTTCCATATTCAAAAACGAGCGGTCCTCGCTAGGGTTAATTGTCAGAGCATGTTCCGTAACCCTTTCCACACTTTCCGTCCTATTGATGAACTCAAATGAATGATTTTCGGGTGACATTGAGACTGTGGCCTCCGATTCGTCTACAGGAGTGTCAGGACCCTCGAGTATGGAATGATTTGTCCATTCAAGAGTGTTTGTCCTACTGCAGCCCTCATCCGTTAATCCCCTGTCAAGAAGTGGTATTGAGTTGTAAGTTTCCAGTGAATCCTCCGATAAGAAGGAGCTGATCTCCGAGTGGCGCGGAATATGATTCTGCGCGAAGCTATCCGCGGTAGATTCCTCGCCAATTGGTGATATTTCCAGCACCTCTTCCTCGCCGACGTGAAGATGACGATGTTTCTTTTTCTCGTCTTTGGCTTGGTCCGCACCTATGGATGATAAGGACTCCGCACCCAAGGCCCGGAGGTCTTTGGCCGGTATCTTCAACGGCTCGATAGAAAGTTTGACCGTCTTTCTTTCGTACTTGCCCTCTAATTTAAGTAACGCCGATTCGACGCCTCCGTCATCATCTGCATCGTCAGGAATCTGCGCCAGTTTTTGGGCTTCAGCTTCGAAGGATGGGCGCATTATGGGCTTCGACGAGTGAGTGCTAAAGAGAGATGGGGGCCGTTTTGAAGCCTGCTCGGCCACAGCGCCCAGGGAAAATACCTCGTCGCGGCCCTGGGAGTAGTGGCCACTGACCATATCTACGGACCCACTAGAGTTCCGAGCAGGGCCTCGAATGTAGGAACTCCTCATCGATTCAGAATACACCGTCAATGAGCCAAAAGAATGTGATCTACGAAGCGGTAAAGGGTCAAGTTGAGTAGTGCTTGCCGCGCCCCTTAGATCTCCTCCGGGTTTCCTTCGCAGCATTCTTAAAGGTGGAGGCATGATCTCAGATTTCATCGAGCCCTCCGAACAAGTCGTCGCATCAAAGCTCTTAACCGTCGACCGTGCCGCTAGGCCGCTGTGGAACGACGCCCAGCGGCGCTGGGAGAGTGAGCCTCTGGATCGGTAGCTGCGACTAGATTGCTGTCTCCTGTGTCGGTTGAAATAGGCCGAAGGCGGTTTGCTAGGGGCTTTGCCAACGAAACTGATGGGAAGTCTAGTTTCTTTGTCTTCATTACAACTTGGCGCCACCTTGTCGCTCATGCCATCGATCTTATTCACATCAAGAACTGGTAAAGGATCTGTGCTTAGAGAAGCCTCATAAACATGTTGACCAAGAATATAAGACGATCTCCTGGGTGTGTTTCCACGCATGCTATCACTCGGAGGAGTCATAGGTGGTGTAGGGTTCCTGCCATGTATCTGGATCATACTATCAGCGAATGTTTCGACCGACTGGCTCATAGGAAGCAAAGCCCCTGTCATCACTAGGTGCTCAGGTGGTGCAGTTCCATCGACAATAACGATGGATTGGCTACCCGTGGTAATGGCCGCATCACTCCGTGGTCGAAGCTCAAACGAAGAGTCTAAATGAGCCGCGCTATATTCAAGTTTTTCAGCAAGATTTCTGGTTGATGTACTTGCAGATTTTGCCTCAGCGGCATCCTCGCGAACGGCTTGGTTAAAGTCTTCCGCGACTCGAGCCCCAAGCATGTCAATTCGGAAAGGCTGTTGGATACCATTGGGAGCCGAACGTTGCGCTTGTGGCACGACAGCAGTTCCTGGAAGTCGGTTTGTTGTAGCGCCCCGAGGACCGATAGGTGCGATGTCAATGAAGCTGCCCTGAGTATGCGAAATACCAAGACCTCTGGTACTAAGAGCTCTACGCACACTTCCAAGCAGTTTCCGCATACCCGGGCCCGACATGGCAGAGGCAGGCGCCTTTCGTTTTGTCGCAATGGTTGACTGTGGATGAAATAGGGTAGTCTGCCGGCTGGTCCCTTTACTAGCCATGCTGTCCAGGTCAACAAAGGGTTGACCAGGAGGTAAGAGATTCCCACGCACGAGACTACCAGCATATGGAAGCGTGAGCAAAAGCTCAGCGCTTTTGTACAAACCTCTTTCTGTGATTTTCCCATGTTCTCTCAGCGAGTCAGTCAGACTATTATTGCGCCGGTGAGAGGTGCGCGGCCGCATGCGTTTCCCCGTCAAAGCATGAGGTGCGGCAGCGATTGGATCCGCGCTAGTGTAAATCGAGCTGGGGTCTACAGGATGTGCTCCAAGAGACATAGTAGCATTTGCATCGCCTAAACGTAGTGCCTTGGTAGGAAACGAGCAGGAGACGACATCGAGGCTCGCTATGCTCGTTGGTGATGTGGGCTGTCGATTTAAATGAGGGGAATCAGCTTTAGGAGTAGCCGGCCGCGCCTCACCCCGCGATGAAGGATTGACTTGAGTAGATTTAATAGTGTCCACCGTTTCTTGGCGCAGGCCCGCGCTTTGTAAAGAAATACCATCGACTTGGGCCTGGGAAGAATCTGTTTCCCAAAAACTAGGCGTTAAGCTCGGATGGCGGTGACCTGCTATCCCACCTGGCGTAATAGCAACGTCATGCCCAAGGTCCGCGTCGAATTCGGGTCCATCCCAGTACTGCGCGCAAACTCGCCTCCAACACTTCTTCAACTCACCCACGATTTTGAAAGGCACCTTCCGCTTCGATTGTGAGGTGGGCAAGTCATCGGTGAAGTCGTTTAAAAGTTCACAAAAAGTAACACGTAGATGATAGTCCACAACGAAATCATCTACGAAATAGTTCAGAATCCAATGGCGTATGGCCACAAACGTTCTTACTTTCACAATCATCCCTGACTCGTCGTTCTGGGAGAGGGCCCATCGAAGCCGGGCAATGAGGAGACGAAGAAGTTCTGCAGAGTCGAGAAATGAGCGGTAGGTAAGGAAAAAGTCGGATATCAGGTCGTAGTCAAGGAAGCTAGGTGATGTGATCTCAGCTACAAGCCGTGGTGGAGTGGCGGCCGTAACAGTCTTGCTGGTTGGTGAGTAACGCACAATCGACCGATCATCACACGTCGGCTCAAAGGTTAGAGCATCGAACATTGAGGGCTCTATGACTAAATTTGCAGGCATAAAAGCTGGACGAGTTGTCTTTGCCGTCGGAGAGGATGGACTATCCCCGGCTGCGGCAAGCCAGGTCGGTGAAACATAGGGAGACTGAGATGAAAGGAGACTTCCCATTCGCAAGCTAACTGTTTCCGGCTTGCATAGGTTATTTGTTTTCTCCCTAGGTGAAGGTTTAGGAAAAGACGCATGGCTCGATCTCATATCTTCGGTAGGAGCATACGATGACCCTCGTATGAGAGGTGTTCCCCTTAGCGTAAACCTCGGAGTGCCTAACTTCCACGACGGAATTGACACTTGCAAATAAGGTCCGTTTCCTGAGTGTAAATCCTCAGCCGTTTTCGATTTGATCTCATTCTGAGGCTTCGATATCACGACTTTGAAAACACCTGCACCAGTCGCTTCTGATCCAGAAGCCACGTCCTGGGCGGTTGAGTCAGATACAGCCCGACGATGTCGAGTGGTAGAAGATCTAAGATCAAAATAAGCAGCCTTTGGTATCCCGTTCGGTGAAGGCGGATCCGTTAAAGGGGTTGGAGTCCATTGACTACTATTTAATTCGCCCATTCCAGCATATTGTGTTTTGCGAGGAGTGAAGGCGTCTAGCCCTGCGGTACTTGGTGGGGTGATTGGAAATGCGACTGGCGGTTGGGGATACCGCTGATTCTCAGGGCGAACAGTAGGTCTATATCGCGAAATTAGCACGTATTCGTGGCCTATGCTGACCCAGATTCCTCGAGTATGCAACCAGATGGCGCGCCGCAACGGGCTGACCTATGACAACGCACCTCAGAAATATCTGGCCATTGTTGCCCACATTGGCAACAGTAAAGTGTCTTCCCTCGCGGCCAGCCGCACTTCCGTCGGCAGAAGGGCTCCATTTCTCGCTTTCCAAGCTCTTATTGGCCTTATGGTCTCCCGATCTGCGCTCACTCGGTGGAAGCAAAGGCTTCGCATTCGCGATAGGAGATGTGCGCACTCCGGGTCGGGTCTTGTTGGCGGCCCTGCCATGTGGCGGTGACCGCTTAATTCTCACATCTTCGTCTAGTACTTTCTGCGGTCTCTGGTCTCTCGCCGTCGCACGTCTCTTGGCCTCGCGCAGGCTCAAATTCGATCGTATGGGTAAGGGTGGGTGCAATCCAGGTGGATTGGCCTCCATGATTCTACAGCGCGGCAGAACGAAGCCTGCTGAATGTGCGGGTGGCTAAATGATACATTGAAGGCACGAGATCTATCCCAATAGCCAAGCTAGAAGCCGACGGCGTCCGTTCGAGTGAGTATGCTGGTGTTCTGCAATGCGCGCGCTGCGAAACCTCGTGGCTGGTCGCTACCGCTAATCAACGGCTAGATGTAGAGAAGCTCCAGAACCATGTGCGCTGCTGCTTAACTGTTACGGCCAAAAATCGACATTCCCTCCTTCGTATAGTCTATATTAGAGCGACCGAGCTGGAAATGACAGAGGCGACTGCTGGCTGTTTGTCGACTCCGTATAGCATGATCTATCGCATCATATGCACCGGAGAGAGTGAAACCGTGGTTGTGCTAGTCGACGGTGGGAAATGAAGGTCTACTGGGGTTGGGAATCTGGGCCAGCGGATTTTGGGGACGCTAGTAACTCAGGTAGCAAGGCCGTGTACCTGTGCCCTGGGCTCGCAGTGATGCTGTGATGGTATCACACATTCTCTTGGCGGCGAGGCATGTTGGTCTGACCTTTTTGGGGGAGGCAGGACCGATTCGGGGGTGGTAACTTACCCAACTGCGCTCCAAAGTCGATGGCTGGGGAGTGCCAGGGGGTGAAATTGACGATGTTGATTGGGCAAGAGCGGTATAGTACATGACCACAAAGCTCAAGAAGAAAGTTGGTGTCCACTCTCACGCAGATTGACAGGGTCCATAGCGTGTACAGAATACTTATAGCGCCCTATGGGTGGGTGCTACTACTAAGTTGAGTAGTGCCTACTCAGGTACTACACACCACGCTATGAGATACGTGCACCGACATGGTGGAATGAACTTTTAGTCCTTCTCTACTCCGTACACAACGTCGCTTTAGGAGGGACTTGCAAAAGGGGCTGCAATTGCCACATGGGTGACATGGGTAAAGACTAGAGCTGCAGTCAGTGAAAGGAATTGCTTATCTGGTTGCTTGGGAATATTTAATAGCCTTCTTTATACATGTATAGCGCTAGGATTCCCTAGCTGACATTTGGAGTTGATAAAGGGAGTACCTAAGTAACCTTGACTCATGTACCTCATGCGAACTGTCCGAGTCCTTGGACTTGCATACCAGTAGATTGCGGCCGTCAAGATATGTACATCTATCTGACTTGGGATGCCGCCCGCCAGTTAAATCTCAATGTAGGTGGTGTAGTATTTAATTCGCGCTCAAGAATTCATGGAAAGTCCTCAACTTACAAGTTTTAGCACGCCATACCTGCTCACTATTGGTACTACTTTTGGTACTACCTAGGTACTTTTACAGGGTAGCCCTTATTGGTTGGTAGGTGTCCTTTATGACGGTGCGGTACCTAGGTAGGTACTCTGTCAGGCTTTGGCCCTGTCACCCTCTCGCATTGTACGCTACTGCATGCTAGGTATAAATACAACTGGCGTTGTATCGAGCTGCAGCTGATGACTTGAAGATGCCCGGCCCCCATGTACGGCATCGAGCCAGCGAAATTATCATATTAGTGTATGTCACTATAAATGCGCGTGCAGGACGCTCGACTCAGAACTAAATTGACAGCAGGCTCTACTCAGGTCGTAGGTAGTATTATGTAGGAAGAAGATGACGATGATGTCAAGAGATCGGATGCAATAATGCAGTGTCTGGCTTCTTACGTCATTTCAGGATACCTATCCCAGCGCAAATCGTGCGTCGGGACGTCCATATCAGTAACGCATATGCCGCACTCTCTCACTGTTCTTACGACAAAACAGGCGTGGCTTTTCTCACGGCGCAGCTAATACCACACCTAGGCTAGGTAGGTATTGGTTACCTACTAATACCAGCTATATTAGCTGGTAGCAACTAGTCTACTCAAACGCAACTAGGCCAGAGAGCCGGACCGGACCCGGCCTGCCCGGTCCTTTTCGCTACTAATATCGCACATCAATACTAAGTAGGTTAGTGTCGACATTGCTTGTGAACCATCGTCTTTGTTAATCTATCCCGATGCACCAAGTGTCAATCTACTCCGACCGTTTTTGGGGGCTTGAACGCCCTGTGAAGACTGCTGCATGTTGCCAGTCCATCTACCCGACGTCATGGTAAGAAAGACGCCAATCCTGCATCATCGTGCTGCTTTTTTACGGCTCAAACCTTCAAGCGCCTTGTTTTATAGCAGGACTGGCAGTACCGCGCTCAGAGTCCAAACTCGGTCATACCTAGACCAGCATACTGTAATACCGAGATCTGCTTCGATTATTAATATGGTCATTCGGGATTCCCTCCAGGATCGAGCCCCGCGTCGATGACAGTTCAAGGTCACAACACCTATGCGGAGTGTACACCACAAACTACAGTGCATACCAGTCCATCACCTATGTATAGATATATATATATAAGGTATGGTAAGATGAATCCTCCACTACGACCGTGATCTCACCGCATCCTCCAAGGCAGATCGTCTATACCACCACTACTGCATGTACTAAGTACAAGCCCTGCCGCGCAGAGTGTAGGTGACCCATCATTTATTTAGTAGCAGTTCCCTCGCGGCTAATGTTGTGCTCAGATCGTTACATTGCATGCTCACAATCACATTCGAGCAGTGACTGTATGCAACACCAATCATGTGATGTCGCCCGTGTCTACTAGGAATAAGTATCCAGTACAGCATGCTTATACTGCAAACCACATTTACCGGTAAAGCTATGTAAGCACGTGTGATCCCTTTCGTGGCCAAATTCGCCGTGAGTAGTATCTCACCTCACAGCGTACTTGTATAGCCGATACAGTGCTCTTAAGCCCGCCTCGTTCCCGTATGAGTCTCCTAGATGTACTCCTTACAGGCGCAGCGCATACCAACATAGTCAAGCTTAGTGGTTCAAGCCCTAGACGCGCTGCTATACTCAGGGCGTAGCGTAGTATTGCTGCCCGCGCGCCGCCTTAACTTGCCTATATAACGTGGTTCACGATGTAACTGAGACTCATTAAACCTTATAGTAGGTGGGTGACTATAATATGTGTCTCCACATACAATTAATGAAGGTACACACTATCTGTGTTGGATGCACGCACCGTTCTATGTGCTATTCAAGGTTAAATTCAGACTTGTTAAGCTTGTGTGCTCAACCTGAAGCGTGGGCAAATGAGACTTTACGTCAAAGTCGAATCATCGGAGTATCAACACTATGTTTTCCCGAGTTTCAGTCATTAAAGTGTCTCGGATACTTTTATATGACGCTAAGACCACGAGCGCTATATACTGCCTGCACATGTGTATCGGCCGTATTATTATACACCTACAGGTAAGTCCTGGTTGCACTGGGTAGCGTACCAGGGTACGCGTCTCTTCACTAACGGTCCACACGCTACCTAGCCTCCTGATCTGCTTGCGTCCCGTTGTGCTCCGGGCAGTATCCGGGTTCAGTCTCCCTGTAGACGGACACAAGAATAGGCAGGCAAGAGCGTGAGCAGACCGCTCTCTTTCCCTCGCTCGACTCTAAGATTATCCTCCAGGCACTATCTTCCAGGCACCGTAACTCCAGTCCCATAACGCCTTTTAAAACAGGGCACGGTAGGTACGGAGTAAAGTGAAGATCATGCAGGTACGGCAGACAGGAACACTATCACATACATGTCAAGTGATGAAATGGTCAACATTTTGCACCAATCTGAATCTCTCGTCACCATGCCGCCAGATCTCCCTATCCTCCTTATCCCGGAACCAGGATCCTGGAAACTCGCCGCCAATGGCGTAATGCCCGAGTTTAGTGTATTCACATGAACATCTCAGGACTCGGTTGGCCCCGATCTCCACAACACCTCTATCCAATTCCAGTGCAGCAGCCCCTGGGGCTAATTAATAGTGTACGATACGGAAGCGGCCAAGATCAACTTGATGCTCGTGTTGTAAGAGCTGCAGAAAACTTAATTTTGAATCCAGATTCTATTGGATATCACGAGTGTCTAAGCTAACAAATCCAACGTTCATAGCTGCATCATATGCGCATAGAGTAACACTCATCTCATCCCTAGCTTCATCGCGCAAACCAACGTCGTATCTCCATTGATAACTATATCTCTCATGCAAGAGCATTCGCAGGCAAGCCACTCAATACGTAGGACGAACGCATTATATCCTTCGCTGTAACAACTACAAGGCCTTAAAGATATTGTCGCAACAATGCAAGCAGCGCACTGGTTCAAATACTTCTGTGCTCAGGGTATCTGCAATGCATACAATATTGCCCACGATAGATATATCATTCATTCTCCCTGGATATGAGAAGTTGTTGGAGATGCTGTTGCGCAAAGTTGCCAGCATTTAGCTCTTGCATACTTCTACAGCAAAGAGCATGCAGATTTAAATTACTGTCAGTGCAACCTGTTGTTCTGGAAGCCCCTTACATCAATGATAAAAGTCGTGTCTCAACAAGCCCACGACCTGCGATAGGCCAACTTCTCGACGATAACGACGCATGTTTGAACCCCTTATCATATCTGGACTGAACTGCCGATAGTCTTCTGTTTAGACACTACGTGTGTTCGGCGGTGATGTTGCTGTTCTTATCATACTGATTAACATATAATAATCGTGTTTTAATAAGTTATGCTTCTTCTACTTATCTTGACGCTCTGAAATTCTCTTCAACAATTACATAGCAGAGTCGCTCTATTCCTAGCGCCTTTCATTTCACATCCCTCGCATATATAAATGTAATATTGCTTGAGATCGATATTCTCCTGCCTGCGCAGTGACTTGGCTGCAGCAGTGACACACCGTTGCATCGGACTTCATTTCACTTTTTAAGTAGCTGGAAAAGGAGGAGGCGACAAGTTAGCAGAAGCAATGGAACACACGTCGGTCAGAATTCGGAACTGAGTTCAACGAGTCTAAGCTTATAGTGTAGGCAAACAACATAGTTACTATATCCATTATGCGGAATTTTCTACTTGGTGAACTTTACTCTGTTGACTTGAGTCGCCCATTAAAGTCATGAACGCCGAAATACACGTGACCCCTTCGAAGTATACATCATTGTACATATAATACTACATATACGTGATACATCTAGCACACTCCCTCCGGGATATCGAAGCTAACCTTCCGGTTAGTCTCGTCGTACTCAGCGCCCTCGCCAAGACCACGCTTGGCGAAAGCAGTCCAAAGCTCGCAAGCGTTGTCGCCGCCAGTGAGGGCCTCATCGGCGTCGATGATGGCGTCACGAGCCGAGACGAAGTTCGGGTTGCAAGGTTGACTGCAGAGAAAATCACATCAGCACTCGTTTCGATTTCCCCTCGGCTCTATGGGAAGAAAGGGGGAAAGAGAGAAGAGAGACTTACAGGGCCATTCCATCCATCACGATCTTCTGAGCCAGGAAGTTGCCATCGTTAGGGACGCCACTCTCAAACACTGGCTTGGGTCCAGCGTTACGACCGTGCTTGTCCACCAGATTCCAGAACACTTCCCAGAGGATCGTAGCCCATGTCTCGCCAATGTCATGCTCCTCTTCGAGGCCGTTAAGCGTGGCATAGGTATTGGGATTCGCGGTCATGTTGGTGGTGTACGGGACGGTGCGCAGGCCCTCCGGGTTGTTGTAGACCCAGGCACCGATAGGGACGTTGGTGTCCCTCGTCCACTCATCCTTGATACCGTTAGCGATGGCGAAGAAGTCGCTCCAGCCCTCGCCCATGCCGGCAGCTTCGCCTGTGGAGAGACAGTCAGAGTCGTCGGGACCGCCGGTCAGGCGGGTAGATACTGTAGTCGATGTTCAGCGCGAGTCATGTATCTGTGTTAGTGCGGTCGGACTTACAGCCGTGAGTGTACTCGTGGACCACTACGTCCTGCTCGAAGGTGCAATCTCTTCGAGGATTAGACTCAGTCCAAAGCAGCATCTGCGTATCATGGCGTCAGCGAAAGCCATTGCAGACGGGGCCGAGAGAGACTTTTCAGTCCAGCTTGTATAAGTGTACTTACCAGCATGATGCCGTTCTGCCCGTCAGGAGGTGGGATAAACAGCTGTAAAAATCCAGACATTAGATAACCTTGTATTGAAGTCTTTACTCATTTTTTTGGGAGTGAAAGAGATTTCGTGAGCGGAGGGAATCTTGCCGAAATGGTAATTGAGCGACTCCGGAATACTTACCGCGTTGTTGGTGTCATATGTATCCTGAGCAGAGAGAATGACATAATCATTATCCTTTCCACCTTTACCGTTGTTGTTAGCCTGGAAATTACCAGCTTCCTCGTTGAACCCCAAATCGTAGAGGACATCGTGGTAATAATTGGCTGTGTAGAACAACTGGGTAAGTGATGCGTCCCGGTAAGCATTGGGGTCGCTTTCATTGAGGTTGAGTGTGTACTCAAAATCGAGGCTATCACTAGAGGGTTGGTACAGATTTGTAGTCTCGCCGTAGTAGTCCTGCACAGCCATGCCGTTGTTGCCCTGGGTAGTGGTATAGTTCTGGTCGCCGTCCGATTGCCAGGTGAACTCGGAAGCGGCCAACTCCCAGGGGTCCGTAAGGACCTCGCGCTTCCCGCTATTAGGGTCGGCTACACTCCATGGACTTGGTTTTATGTTAGTCTTTTGGCAGTAGATTGTGAAAGAAATCCGCGTTGTTAGTTACTTACTAGACCTGGTAAGTGGCAGACCATACCCAGTCTATCAAGCCATACAGCTCTGCGCCATTGGTCGCATCCATGTAGGAGTGTAGCCACGAGGTGCGAAGGTTTGTTTCTACCTTCCACGTCAAAGCGAGTTTTCCATCTGGCTTAACCAGGTAGGTCAGCCGAGCCGTTGGATCGCTGACAGCACCAGAGGTGCCTTTAAGGACAAACGCTTCAAGGTCATCCAGGGGCTCAGCAGTTATCTTGTCGGTGGACATTGGCAGTCCGAGTGCTTTCACAGCTCCTGCGAGCGCCTCGGCAGGGTTAACATAAACTCGCTTCTGGAGAGGGTTCTCCTTTGGTAGCACCCCAGTATAGAAGGAGTGTCCATAGGACATGATGTTGCCATCAGGACCGATCTATTCTATATCAGCATGTATATACGTAGGCAGCCTCTTTGATAACTACTAACGTTCACGTTGAAGTTGGCATTGCCCACATCAATGCCGTTGACTGTTTGGCGGAAATAAACGTGGGCAACCCCATTAGTTCCGACGTAGTGATCCTTTTTGACCCGGAACTCAGCATTAGGAGCGACCTTCTTGACGAGTTCGGTAGCAGTCTCGACGTAGCCTGTACGCTTCAAAAGTTTCAACGACTGATCAGTCTTGGCAGACTTGTGGTTGGCGTATTGAGAGTTGGTCTTCAATCTCAATGACTTCGAATCTACGGTCCTACGCTGGACACCGTTGCTCGATCTAGTAGAAGGATGGGCATCAGCCACCAATGAGGCGCCTAGAAGGCCATAGAGCAAAGCTGATCTCATCTTGAAGGCGTACTGATTGCTGGCGTGAAGGCAAAGTGAGGTTACCTGCAATACCCCACGAGTCTATCATCCAAGCACACTGCATTCACCTTCTTATACATGATCGTTTCCAGATAGGTCAACCCATGACTGACCCAATGCCGAGACATTACTGCCTGCCTTGCGGAAACATGGCGGAGAGCAACTCAAATCCCCCCAAATATAGCTGCACAATCCAGCGTTTTGGGATCAAAAGCCAAGAGAAAAGGAATGACGATAGACACATGTTCCATGTTTCGCGAGGCTGTGTGAAGATAGAATAGCCATATAAGGAAGGCTCAAATCCAGTAGCTTAATTTGCTTATGTCTACGAGGGCTTCGAGCCTTGGCAAGTCCTACCAATTCGGCCCTAAAATAAATTTCCCTTCGTTTTGCGGTGTTGCCCAAATTTGTCTGCCTCCAGTGCCTTGGCGAATATGCTAGTGGCCCCGGTATCCCCTTGCTATCTTGCTATTCACCTTCTATACGCGTATATTGTTCCGATAAGTGAACTATCGTGGAGAGCGGGTGTATGTAAAGTCTTTCACCAAATAAAGTAGCTTTCAAGTACGAAATAAATAGTAGAAGGCGGCCGGGAACGGCCGTAGGCGTAAATCCGTCTTGGATCGCTATCAGGAGAACACAAAATTGTCTGGTCCGAGTCTCGGTGCCCCTTTCATTTGAGTTCGAAATAGAAAATCCCGAAGTGTAACTACATGTATTAGGCCACGAAAAATCTACACAGCATGCAGACGCATGTTATACACTGCACCACGTTGCAAAAGAGATACAGAAAACTCACTTGCCCTGCACGCGCCTGGCAGTCTAAGTTCCTTATATATAACTAGAACATCGAGAGTTCTACGTGTGCAAGGTGGAGGAAACGAGTTCAGCTTTAGACATACTACAAAATACGATGACAACGTAACTCGCATTAGTGACACATCAGAAACTAGGCGAATGGCAGTCCGGAGCATAAGACCACACTTTCAACTTCAACTCACGTGCAGGAAGGCCATTTGATTATCTCCAGTCATCTTCGGCATTTAAATGCCGGGGTGTCAGCCAACATGCACAATACCAGGTTGATTATATGCCCGCAGCGGTAGCTGTGGCTACGTAGTAGGCCTGGTTAGTATTCTGCAATATAAAAGCGTGCGGGCTATGGCTTTCACGAGGACATCATGCCAAGATACAGGTCACAACCCGCATGCTACACTAGGTTTCGTTCACAGACTACTCCAATGGAGCGTCACTACCTGTGACCCACCGATTTCGGAGCTGCCGGCTTCCTGTTATACATCTTCGCATGGTAGTGTTTCGACAGAACAGCTTAGGTTGAAAAATACTCCCTTGGGTTGATTTAACTATTATATCATCGCTATGATCGATACGGAGTACCGTAGGTAGAAGAATAATTGAGTATAATCAAGCGGCGGTCAACTCAAATCTCGGCCTCACGCCACGTCTAGAGACGCTGGCACTAGATCTTAAAGAATGCTGTTGACTTGAAGTTTTGAAGGAGTATGAATACATGAATAAAAGGATATTTATTCAATTATGATGTTGGCGGTTACTGACTCGCCAGAGTGTCAGCGACGGGCTTACTTAAGTCTTACATTGAGTAGACCGAAGTCCAACAGAGGGGATAAAGGATGGGTATCGCATAAACAGCCAAGTTTCAAGTCAAGAAAAATAAAAACTTCGAAACCTAGTCAAGCACATCACAGCCCACGTTGTAGAGGTCATTCATGCGTCCCCCAGAAAGTTTCCCCAGAATCATAACATCCGTCTTACCTCAGCGCAAACTCAGAACTTCGCCCCAATCCTCTTGTCCGCCTCGATCTGTTCAGGATCGACGACAATAACTGCTTTCCCTTGTAGCTTCCCACTCTTAACCATGCTCAGCAACTCTTCGATCTTCTCTAAGCCCTGGAAAGGATTCGTGCGGACCTTGATGCCGTGTTCAGCAATGCACCGCATCATACCTTCGCTCTCCAGCGACGAAGCAACGAGGGTGCCCTTGAACCTGATATCGCGAAAGACGATCTCCTCAAATGGAACGCTGATGTTATCCGGCTGAGCAACCTGCACGACAGTGCCATGCATCCTCGTGACCGCAGCAGCGAGAGCCTCGGCATGCTCAGCAAGCACGATAGCGGAGTCAACCCCCTTGCCGTTCGTCACGGCCTGCACCTCCTTGACGACCTCCGCCTTCTCGCGCCGCCCGTCCAAGACGACGTCCGCGCCGTAGTCCCGCGAGAGCTGGAGTCCCTCGTCGCGCGCGTCGATGCCTATGACTTTGAGCCCGACGGCGTGCGCAAACTGGATCCCGAGATGTCCTAGCCCGCCGCCCGACCCCACGATGGCGACCCATTGGTCCGGCTTAAGCCCCGTCTGTAGCACGGCGCGGTAGACCGTGCGGCCGGCGCACGCGAGCGGGGCCGCGGACAGAAAGGTGACGGAGTCGGGCAGCTTGGTGCTCGTCCGCGCATCCGCGATGACATACTCTGCGGCGCACCCGTGCGTCGTGACGCCGATGTGGCCGCCGATTTGCGCGCAGTACTGCCGATGGCTCTCGATGGGGCCTGTGCAGTCATCACACTCCCCGCAAGGATGTAGCGGTACACCTTTCAAGCATCTAGGGTCAGTTTCAATCATCAATGAGGGACGAGCAACTTCGAGCGCACCCCAAGAGTGGGAAGGGGTTCGGGAGTTTGGGGTAGCATGAGATTAGAACCCAACCCATTCCTCTCCATAATTTCCTCACACCGTCTTATACTCGCCAGAATTATCAAAGAGAGCGTAAAAGAACCAAGTGACTAACCACACATGACGCGATCGCCTATCTGAAATGAAGAAACGGAATCGCCGACGGCAACGACGGTCCCGGCTCCCTCGTGCGAAGCTGTCTGCGGAAGCTTAGACTTGAAAACTCCTGCCCTCACCATACTATCAGTGTGGCAGTAGCTAGCGACGGCAACTTTGACGAGAAGATCATGCGGGCCGGGCTCGGGGACCGGAATTGTGCGGAGTTCGTACGGCGCATTGAACTGCGTGACCTGGAGCGCGCGCATCTCCGGTGGTAAGGAGGTCGTAGTTGTCGTCATATTGAACGAGTGATCTCGGTTCGTAATTACATGTGTAAGTACCTGCTTGTGTTGTGATTCGCAAAGAGCCGGGAGTTAGAGACAATTGGGGGAGACGGCTTTATGTGGATAGATGGGTGTTGAGTCGCAATTATGAGGAGTGAGTATCATATCTGCGACGTCATAGACTCCAAAGCCGATGAGTCTGGGGGATTTAAGCCTCCTAGTTTACAACGTTCAGGCAGCCTTTCTGGAATTCAACGTAGAGGACAGGTTCAAAGATGCGTGTTCTTTGCGTTCTACTGTCAAGATTTATTATAGCCGAGGAGTACAATGACTAACTTATCTAGTTTAGAATAACCATGATGCGCTTCAAATACACTCGTACATAGTTCATATTCGCAAAGTTGTCCCGAAAAAGAATACAATACACGATCGCATCGTCGTGTAGTCACTCCTTGCTCCCTTTCGCCTCGATATCAGCCCAGTAGAAAACCTCGCTGAGCATTGCGGGATTGTTCTACGCTATAGGCATCCAGTTTGACTGCGACGAGCACACATTCGGCGGCGCTCTTCCCATTCCTTGAGCTCTGTATGCGTAATCTCCATTGTCCGGTTTTAACAACCCATTCCTCGGGAATTTGACCGGATGTATCCATCCGTCTTCTCTTTCGTGATGGGCCGAGAGAGGCGGCCACACTTGATCCGGGTGATTCATGCCCCCCACCGATGCCAACAGACGGGGAGGTGGTGGACAATGCAGTGATATGTTCCTCGACATCGGATTCGGGTACGTAAGGTTTTCCATCGAGCATGATGTGTGCCTCGGGGTCAAGCGATATGCGAACTAGATCTTCGCTCAGGGGGGTGTTCCCTGGAGTTGGAGGCTGGCTATCGGCTCCTCCTGATGCCATCAGCAAACCCAAAGGTTGCGTCGTAGGGAGGTTCAGCTTTGTTGCGATCACTTCGAATAACCTTGCAATTCGCACTTTGATCTGGCCGAAGAATTCTGCGCGCATAATGTTCAGGTGCAGTTTGGTGGCTTCCCCTCCAATTTCGAGTATAAGCTCCCGCTGCTTATCGTCTTCGTATGGTCGCATGTAATTAACCCATCCCGAGAATGCACCCCCTACACTGTTACCAAAATCCCCAGAGGAGTTGCTATTCACTACTGATATCCCTGATTTAAAAATGTCCTCGACCCTCATCAGAATCTCATGCTTCCTGCGTGTTTGATTGTAACTGATGTGGTGAGGTAGCAGTTTCTGTTCAAGAGCCTTAAAGTTGAAATAACGACAGTCTTGAAGAAGCGAAGTCCGGTGTGCTTCGTCGCGGATATGTATAGGATACCCACGTAAGAGCTGTAAGAGCTCGGCGAAGGTATCGGCAGAGCGGTTTGGGACCGACGGCGGCATAATAGAGGGGGGCCTAATTAGATCATTGCGATCGAGACCCGGATATAGGTCTTTTGGCGACGAGAAGAAAAGGCCGAAGCCTAAAGAGAAGAAGTTAGGCGAATTGCCGGGCCCGGTGAACATATCGCGAGGAATCTGAAATTCGCGATGTCCTATGGAAATAAATATTGACTCTTCGTAAAGCCGAGACATCAGCTTAGGTAAGGTGTAGAACTGTGCGTCAGCGAATAGGCGCACGAAGTGCGTGCCATCGCGAGGGGTAACATGGTAACCCTGGAGATGAAGAGCAATGTCTCCAAAGGTTACAGGATCTCGGTCGATGTAAAGCGTGCGAATAGCAGTCGACAAGTCTTCGCCCGACTCCTCGGCTTTTTTTATCTGTAATAAGAAGTACTGTGAAAAGTATGATGGTGCTAAGTCATTAGGTCAGCGGACGACGCACAGCATGAAAGAAAAGAGGCCCAAGAAAGAGAGCGAGAATATCTAAATTGCTCCCTAAATAGTCATTCGCTGAAGACAAGAGCATACAAGGCTAAGAAATTGAGTCACTTGGGATCACGCACCGTCTGATGAGAGGGAGGCTCCCGAGAGTTTGAATAACTCGGATCCTATCTGAATAGGGAAAACACGCTCATGGGGCAGGATGTTGGGGATTTTAGTTATAAGTTGCGCATTGGAGGGTGGTAAGTGTAAGACAGTTCGACTCCCATCGGGCTCACTCGAGTTTGACTTGCTCATCGTGGGTGAAGTCGTCACGGTAAAACAACATTATCGCTAATACGATGTAAGTTGACGGCGCGATTCCCTGGGGGTGTGTGTTAATACCGCGTAGCGTGCATCAGTAACCTTGCACTTGTTTGATTAGCACGAGTTTTCGAAGCGTCACTAATTTATGAGACAATCAGGGAAAACAGATGGATGGGTGCAACTGAGAGACCGGTGTTCCTAGATGATTCAGCCGTTGATGTTGTCAGGTGAGGATAGTATCACATTTGCTTATACTCGTATGAACTGACTGAGCAACCAGGAGACTGATTTCCACGGAGCGTGGATCACTAGATTATGTACAAGTCGGCCTGCCTTACACCAGGGTGGCTTGGGCGGTTAGGTAGATAGAGAGCACCTTTAGTGGCTGAGGCTGTGGCTGGTGATGTCTCCATTTTATAAGCGCTGAATAATACCCTGGTGTGAGTACAATAATTCATCTGCCCGCTTACATAGCGAACCTCCTCTCCCATTTCGCCAACCCACCGAGGCAATCATTGCCTACATGGGAAGCCAACAACATCATGTACGTTCGCCGTGCCATGCCATGCAATGCAGGCCACCTCCCACATGGTCTATTAGACCAAGGGTGTATTATTTGGTATAAAATAGGCATATATCACGACGTCAGTTCGTTGGCGAGTGCGTATTCGAGCTTGGCATGGTCAGGTCTCCCTGCTCATTTATCATCTCACGTAATCGTGGCTATGAGCTGCCTATTGAGACCTGTCCTTACCATACTACGTACTGAACAGATCCTCCTGTCTACTTACGTATAGCATCTCCTTTAGTTAAGCCAGCGTTACCTCTTTCCACGCGATGCCTGGGTCTACGGCAGATGCGAGGGCATCTCGACGGATCTTTCCTATCCCTTTACGTTCGGCCACGCCCTTCTCCAACTCGATTATCAGTACCCAGAAGAAGCGCCCTCCCGAATCCGTTGCTTGGTTAGCAGGGGTCCGACTTGCCGTGCCTTGTGACTTCTCTGCCGATAACGAGAGTAATATGAACTCCGCGCTTTGGCCGTCCCCGCCGATTCTTGCTGGGTTGTCCAGCGTAACAAAGCCGCAACTCGTCCCGTCTTTGTCCCGCAGTTCATAAGTAGTGGGCGTCCAGTAGAGCCCGTAAGACCACATTAACTTTTCTCCATGTTCTTGATCAATCTTGTGAAGTGAAAAGCTTGCAGATATTGTCCAGAACTGCAAGAGCGAGTATGGCTTGTGAATTGGCTCACTGAGAGGGTCCTTTGAGGCTTCGGTTCGCGACACGTCGCACAAATGCCCGAAGAGCTCGTTGGCCCTCGAAGCGCGGTCTTCGGCTTTGTCCCAAACCGGTGTTAGCTCACCCGAGGGCGATCTTTCATACCATGTGATCCAAGTGCTCGCCGCCGTCCACTGTGTTACGTTCCCGGACCCGTAGTTGTAGTAGACTTGGCCATACCATCCCGCCCAGGCCCAGCTTGGAAACCCGTCTCGGCGCCTCAGACCAGTCTTATTCGGATAGAATAACAGGAACCAATCAAGGACAGCGACAGGTATGCCGAAGAGAAGACCACATTGCGCGTAATCTGCCAACCTGCGACAGACACCAGCCATTGCGAAAACATAGTCGGTGGGCACCTTGAGCTCGCGCGTCGTGTATTTGTTCAACAACTGCCCAAGAAGATGGTATACGTCACCGCTTGGCTTATGCAGTGCTTGGCCAAAGTCAGTAGTTGGATCTCTTCGAACAGTCAAACCGTCCTCCAACTCTTGCCAAGAATCCTCATGGCATTTGAAGTATACCGTATCATCTATGAAAATGATCTTCCTTCTTGATAGGTAATACTCTTGGAAACTATTGGACGTCAGTCGTATTCATCTCCGACGATCGGTATGGTAATACTTACGTCCATCCTCGGTGGTGGTATTCGGATTTCGCGACAATGTCTTCCATGGTATGGCGAAGAACAAGATTAACACCAGGCAGAACCTCACTCGTGACCTGGTGTGAGGATGAACGGGTTCCTTCCCTAACACCAGGCAGCCCAGAATCGGCATCCGTACCACTGCCGGCTAGGATTGTGAAGTATGCTTGTTCGTACACTAGGTCCATGGCGGTTATGCCGGTACTCCTGTCATCGTCGTCATCCTGAACCAAGCAGAGCTGATCGACCCAGACATATCGACAACCTACGCGACGTACGAAGTCGATGGAGTCTTGAATGGTCTTAGGAATGGAGTCCCAATTTCTCCTGAGACCGTCTTTAGCGAATAGGTCATCTTTGTTGGGGTTCAGGAGGAGAAATGGCTTGCACTCGCCCCATTTGTAACTGAGAGCGACATATTGAGATGTGATGGGTACTGGCGTAATACACATATCTTCTACATCAATACATCGGAAGAAGCTGAGATCAACATTGAACGGACCCTCGTTTGATCCACATTTCTCATGTTCCCTTTCGCAAGTTTTAAGCCACCTTCTGACCATGTCAAAGTCGATCTGCCTAGAAGAGGCCACTCTATCGAAGCCTTTTACTTCCGACTCAAAGAGGACCTGAGAATATGAAGGCAAAGGCTGGATTGCAAGTCTCTTCGGACCCTGCCGAAACACACGTATTTCGTGAGTCGTGTAATGTTCGATTGGCTGCATATGAATGATGCGTTCATCCTGCAACGAGTCTAGGACAAACTTGCAGAAGGGGCATGAAGAGCGCTGCTTGAGGTTGTCAAGAAACCCGAGGCTGAAAACTGTTTTCCTATCGCTCCCGTCATCGTCGAACCCGATGGTAGTGCAAATATCGCAAAGGCCAGCTTCGCTAACAGACTCATCGTCGTGGTGCTTTGAACTTCGATGAAGTAGTTTTGCAAATCGAGCCGATAGACTTTTCCTTCCCGACATTTCCAGCTCTTCATTTGTATAAACTTATTGTGCACGACAAAATGAATTGCACTCTTTAGTAGTCATCTACTGAAATCAAGTTGTCCAAAGTTCCGGACAATTGGCTTTTCCAAGGGTTCGCTTCCTAGGGATCCGGACTCCAGCAAAATGAGACGGCAAGCGCTGCATCTTCATGCCTCAGCAGTACCCTGGTCTGCCGGCATCGTCTTTTGGAGCCCACATTCATGCACAATCTCCGCCCCCACGAGAAATCAGAACCAGGAATAATTGTGGCCCAGAGCAGGATAGGCCGTCCTACCTAGGTGAATCCTTTATCACGTTATTGCTAGGCTGAATGCCAAATCATAGCGTGAAGAATAGGATCGGGCGCTCTGAAAATAACTGTCTCGTGCATCAAAGGAAATCGGGGAGGCTGCCTGTTCGCGTTGATCTTGCAGCATAGGATTTGATGAATACCTACCTGCGCATGAAGAGCCTAGACTAACCTTGCTGACGATCTTCACTGTATGCAGAAGACTATCGCATGGCTCTAGAATATGTGACAGTCTGAGAGCTGAAATCTCTTTGCCTCTATTTTCAGCTTAGTTAAGCGAACAGGTAACGAATGACTTGACGAAGTACCAATTACCGCGTAAAGAAAGCGCCACATGATATTAGCTCATAAATAGTCTACGCATATTTCTTGTCGATTTTCAGCCCACCTCACTAGATATCAGAGTGTATCAACTAGGTGCTGTTTGAATGTTGAGTTGATATTGCCACGCTGGGCCTCCATAGTGTGGAAGGGTGGCAGTTGAGGGGAGTACATAGCTTCGAGAGAGGCACTTTGACAACTACGAAGTGAAAATGGAGATACCTCTTGTTTTCTCTACTGTATATGTCAATGAGAGTGATTGCCTTGAACGCCTTGTATTCATAATTTAGACATGAGACTTTCTATAGCTCAGAGGGCCTTAACTAACGCCCTCGCCCTGTTAACGGCATCATGTTGGGCACTTGAGTTCAGCATGACCGAAATTACCGTCTCGCCCGGCAAGCCTTTTACACTGATGTGGGAGGGCGTGACTGGTCCCGTCGAGATCTCGCTGGTAACTGGGACAGCTTCTAATCTCGAAACAGTCGAGGTGATAGATTGTAAGTGTGCTATATAGAAAGCCAGAGCATTTGGATTTTAACCTGGTGTCGCAGCTGGAGACACAGGGAGCTCGTACACGTGGACCCCATCGGACGATCTTCCCTCGGGCACTTATGCGTTCCTCATCTCAGATGGCGACGACACAAACTACTCCCCGCAATGGAGTTACGAGGCGAATAGTGTAAGAGTGCGCCATATCAGACCCCAGGAGCTCAAGATGAACTGACATATAGCAGGCATCTGGAGGAGGTTCACCCGCGCCTTCATCTGAGTCTACGTTTACATCGACGTCTACATCTACGTCTGCAACGACATCGACGCCGAAGCCGACACAAACGACTACCGCGAAGCCGCCGCCTAGTACCACACTGGTTTTGACTACAACTAAGCCTGCCACCTCTACTAAGGATATGACTTCAACAGCGGATGCGCTACTTACAAAGCCATCAGCATCGGCGGAAGCTACTTCCACGGCTGGAGGTTCATCCACGGACAGCTCAGAACCCACTTCGTCAAGCAGTACACCCACAAACTCAACTACTACCTCATCTATCTCATCGGTGTCCCCAAGTAGCCCACCAGTTGACTCAAGCTCAGCTCCCAGTCCCAGCGCCAGCGCATCAACTGACGAAAACCAGCAGCAAGTGGTCAGCGGACTGAGCACTGGTACCAAGATAGGTATCGGTATCGGGGCCGGCGTGGGTGGCCTTGCCTTGGTGAGTCTGGTAGGTTTCCTTATTTACCGCCGTGGCAAGGCGGTCGGAAAGCGGGATCTGGACGACGGCGATACCTTCAGCCACGAGTTGAAGCCCGAGTTAGGCGGTGAACCCAAGACCCGCGTCGAGCTAGGGGGTCAAGGTTTGGCAGAGATGCACTCTGACCAGAGAATCCCAGAATTGTGGCAGGGCCATTACGATGAATGGCAGAGGCAGCCAAGCGAGCTGGATGCTACGGTTCATCACTATCGAGGTGCCGATATAGGGAGAGTATAAATATCCAGGAAGTCTTGACATAGTAGTGGTACGAATTATAAATGCGCCTTCACGCCAATATGTTAGGGTTGGGCCTCTTAGCTGTTTGTTACTTCGGACTTGATATAAGACTTAGTTCGGAGAACTACCAATTATTCTCCATCGAAAGCTTCCATCCGAGTAAACATCACGTACTCTGCAGTGAATAGACAACATGACATACTTATTAAGTAGCCCTCGCAGCCTCAAATGGTTCAGTCGCTATCTGATTATTTCCGACATCTCACGACTAACTTTCACACATCAGCTACGCGCAAAAGGACATTTCACTATACTTTTCCCAGCTGGTCTCATTACTCTTTCAGTAAAGGCTTAATAAGAACCCTCCATTAATCCACTAACTAGCCCCATACATCAGCTTACCTGTAGCTGGTCTTATACACGCATCTTACCAGACAGGCGGCTCGCTCATCTAAGCTGCATGCATATAGCAGGGTTTACTGCATGTGCGGTGAACCCTAAGTATCGAGACACCGAAAAGAGAAGGTCCCTTAATTCTGAAATTATAAGAATAAATGGATTATAATCCGATGCCCACTCTCTGAACGTGTATTTATTGGCAAAGTGGACAAAAGCGCTATGAGTGAGCTCGTATGCTATATTTATTGATAAAGTAGTATAAGGATGGGCTGAACGGGGCATATTTAATTTCAAGTATAGTTGCTGGGACACAGACGAGAACGGCATGGATATTGGTGGGTTACTTGTTAATATCTTTGATACTCACTCTACAAGACATGGAGATAGGTAACTACTGCTTTCGGCCTCATCCCATATGCTCTGGTACCTTAACAACCCAAAAAGTCTTCCGATTGACACGGGCAATAGATCTTACGAATCGCTAATCCCAGTCGAATCGTACGTTTTGATCATTGGCTCCCTTGGAATCTCACCTCTCGCTTAATCTCACTCCAACTATCGTGCTGGGTTCGAGGCCACCGCTTTTTATGGTGTAACAATATAGCCGAGTTATTCTCGAATCCAATGATACTTACTCCAAGACAACTGAAGTGAGATAGAATCGGCGACCCTGGCATGCAAGCCTCATAAAGTCTCGAACGAAACTTACATTCATATGAGTATCGGTAACGACTAGGTTTTGTCAACAATTGGGTAGCTGTACAATATATAGCCCAGGTGCTACCTGCGTGAGTGAAGGTTACTCGGCATTCTCCGTCAACTCAACGGAGCTCCATGATAGGCACCTAGCATAATTTCAAACCCGCTAAAACAAAGCTAGTACGCTAGATACCTTCGAGATGTTCTAAAATAGAAGAGCCGCGATTTGAATTTAGTGTAGCTAGTGTATCTCCAGACTCCCAAATAGGGACTCCGAGAATTTGATGAACATTCAAGTGTAGTAGAAAATCATCTAGACCACACACGCCTTCGTCAGCTCTCCATGTCAAGTGTGCCTGAAACAGCACATTATCCCGAGGGAATGGCAGCTAACTTATAACAGAAAATGAATTGTGCGTGAGAGGAGAGCCGAATCATGCTGGCGCTGATAGGTAGGATTTGAAGCCTCTTTCCTGTATTTCATTACTATACACCCAACTCAGCAGGTATTTGTCTGTTTAACGGGGTGCCCGTAGCTGTAATTTTCATGTGTAAGTATGGGAGTAATTGCAATTACTTGAGTATTGGGTGCCGTCGGCAGTGGACAATTTAGTAAGCTCTCAGGGTCGACCATTCGATAATGGAGCTAGAAGTGATGCTATAATTATCCATTTTTAGTAATCGCGCTACGAGATCTCAAAGAATACCCACGAGCGAACCCAAAAGAGAATCTCCTAGCTAGGCACGAAAGCCTCTCACGCTATCCCAGAGAGCACGCCATCATCTAGGGGACTCTGAACTCGTTCGGCATGCATTGCGATGGCATCAGCTGACGGGTCCCCCGTTGGCTGGATGGCGTCTGAAAGGAACCGCTAATAATATTCGAGAGCGACAAGCCACGACAGGGTGTCTAGTCTGGTAAGCAGCCGCGCAAACTAATTAGCGAGGGAAACTAGTATCGTACATGAGAAGAGGCCGATATAAATGATCGATGGCGTCTGCGTTCCGTTTCGATTCGTCATTCTCGAGCTTCGTCTAGTCTAGCTGTTTATAGAGGTCAATTCTCAACTTCCTCTGTCTCCAATAAAGTATAGATTCGGAATGGCTGTATCACAGATCCCCAGACAGCCCACGGCCGTCAAGCCCTCCGCCGAGGAGATCAAGAACAAGCGCCTGAACGAGGCCAACCTGCAGATTGCCGTGGAGGCTCTGGCCAAAGATGGCGTTGTCGTGGTGGAGGATGCCATCCCCCACGAGGATCTGGACCACCTCAACGCCAAGATGATTCAAGATTCCCGCCTTCTACAGTCGCGAGGCGAGAACAGCCCCTTCAACTACAACAAGGGAAACCTTCAGCAGGATGCTCCCCCGTGGGCGGAGTACTTCCATCCTTCCATCTTCTGCAGTGCGTTCCTCTAATGTCGCATTGGATGTTGCTCTTGGCTGATTGACTGATCTCCGTCGCAGACCCTCTTGCAACTCAAATCACATCCGCAGTCCTCGGCCCGCGTCCCAAGTGGACGTTCGCCTCGGGCAACGCCGCCATGCCCCCTCTACCAGGCACCCAGAACGAGCGCCAGCCCGTGCACAACGACGTAGAATTCCCGCACCCGCCCAAGTGCTTCGCGCTGGTGACGAACGTGCCCCTGATCGGGATGAACCCGGACAACGGCTCGACAGAAACCTGGCTGGGCACGCACAACCGGACGGTGGCCAAGGAGGGCGGGCAGAAGGGGCAGCGGGCGACGGGCCACATCCCGCAGGACCAGCTGGACGAGCAGGTGGCCAAGGCGGGCCCCCCCGTGCAGCCGACGCTGAAGAAGGGCAGCTTCGCGATCCGCGACTTCACGATATGGCATGCGGGCATGCCCAACAAGACGCAGGACATCCGCATCATGCTGGCGCAGATCCACTTCGCCAGCTGGTTCCCCAACCCCACGCGCCTCGAGCTCGCCGACGACATCAAGCCCGTCCTCGAGGAGCTCGAGGCCAAGGGCGAGCTCGGCCTCGAGGTCCCCGTCAACTGGGTGAGCAAGGAGCAGGTCCAGGCCTCCTACCTGGACCGCGCGCTCGGGAAGAAGTACAAGACCAACAAGACCGAGGAGCAATAGATGTCGAAATTGTCTTAGAATAGATTGCTAGACTTTCCTCCCAGCCCCTGTACAATCCCCATCATGAATTGCGTGTTTTGAGGAAGCGGATATAGAAAGAGGGCTGTTTATGAGCGATGTCCGGAACTGACTACGCACTCGTCAAGCGCACAAGGCGCTTGTGCGTGCTCATTGTTATATAGCATGTATATACCAAACAATTATAGAATAAGTACCACAAAGTGGATGAAAAGTTTGAAAGGTGCAGAGAATGATGTGAACATGAAACGATTGAAGGTACTGCCACCGCATTGTCACATGTTTACATAAGTCCTCCGTCGCATCCGAACCTTAACGATTCCGGAAGCAGTGATATAAATTGGTAACTCCGAAACGGAAGCAATTTTGTGGGATAAGTCTTAACCAATATACATTGATATGCCAACTTTAATTCTGCCACTGATGAATCCGACATGATTAGCCCGCTGTGGTTGACTCCATCTCTCCAAATATCATAGCGGGATCACAGCGTCAAGACGTAAATACTTTCGAGAGTGTAAAATCCAAATGATTATTATTACTGAAGGTGAATGGTACGAACAGGTGGATACGGATATCGAACTATCAATATATACAGAGAAGTGCACTCTTGCCACAAACCACATCAAGGGATGGGAATGATACAGGAAGAGTACGTAAGCATCGTTGCACCACCAACGCCTTGCCCCTGGGCTTTATCCGTCGTCCAGGGGATATGATATAAAATGCCCGAACTCTCAAAATGCGTGTTCACATGATGTGCGACGAGGAATGAACTCATCTCAGCTGCAGGTGGCCCGCACCAAGACCAGGAATAAACTCGAATAGTACGGGAACACCTTCAACTGCGAACCATGCGATCCCTGCGATAGTGTGAGAAAGCGCGTCTCGTTAGAGGGACATAAGAGAATACTAACCAGCATAGACGACCAGCTTCGTTATAACCTCAACATCGTATCTAACGCGAGGCTTGACGAGCTTAGAAAAGACCTCTTTCTCGCTTAACTCGTCTTGTTGCCTGACATACAGATCCGGCTCGCCATTTGCTTTCTTGCAATCGGCTGGCGTGACGATCACAGTCCCTTCGCCCATCTGCTTCTCGAAGTCGCTGGGCTTTTGCTTCCCACTGTTGACCGCAGTGCTGTGTCCCACCTGATCATTTTCTTTTAGTTCTTGCATGCTCAAGTCAGCATTGCTCTCTTTTCTTCTTCTTTCTCGGTAAGCTAGGGTTTCGTAGGCATCTGCAGCGCTCTGGGGACCAACAGACACGGATCTACCGCGTCTTGGATGGCGGACCGCTGTTATCAGACCTGGCAAGTCGCTGACACTGGGTAACACATTATCAACCTTCAAACGTGCAGGAATACTCTTATACTCAGAAGCAGGCATAAAGAACCGTCTCGGCAAACTGAGTCCCCACGTTTCTATAAGCCGAAAGGCATGCGGAAGCGTCTTAAGCAGAGTAGGTTTGGCCACTTCACGCCAGATGAAGACCACAAACACACCGAACAGGACGCGCAGGATTACTGCTAGCCATCCGAGGGCATGGAGATCAAATACGATGGCTGCAAATGGCGACTTAGCAAAATGCCAAGTCCCCACTTCAAGACCGATCATGACCCCAGCAAAACAGACGCTGTCATCAAAGCATGGGCAGTCGTCGGCGGGCTCAGGGTGCACTCTGACAAGAACAATGATCACTAGCACGGCGATCAAGACAGGTGTCCAGCCATTCTGTTGTAGATAGAGATCCAATGGCGGTCCGTAATAAAACTCGATGAGACTTATAACTGCACCCATTATGGAGCCAATAACGACATCTACGAAGCCGTGCATGCCGCAGTAGAGACGGCCCAGCACGATGCTAACGGCGTAGAAATAAGATAGTGCTTCAAGCGCCAGTTTCGTGTCAGGCTGAAAGGGGTTGTCCGGTGATCGAAGACAGAGTATGGCATAAACTGTAACAGAGACCGCATTGGCCGAATGGGTCGAAGGAAAGCCATACTCTAGAGCGGCGGAGCCCGACATCGTAATTCGTTGCAACGGCGGCGACAATGGTCGCGGCAGAGAGAAGAAGTCCTTGATAAAGCCAGTGAAGAAGACGCCCGAAGCCAAGATATGGACCAGTCTGTCACGTCGTTAGCGGCGCAACATGAGCCATGGCACAGAAGCGGGAAGCGAACCCCTTTCCAAACGATGCAAAGCCGCACCAGAACATAATGGGCAGCCCAATCATGAAAAAGGTGTGAGTACCGAGGTTGGCAGTGATGGCAAAATAACTGTCGAGCGCGGGCGAACGCAGCTTAGCCTGGAGCCAGGCCAAGTACGGCGTCTCCCAGCGAATGAGGGGGAGGGCTCGCTGTCGCAGATCGTATCGCCATTTCGGCAGAGCGCGCTTGTCTGCCACACCGACCGTTAGCACCTTCGCGCCACCACTTGTCGCATTGCACATGTGTACGTAATGAGCCGGCCATCAAGATGCGGCTGGCTTTGCTGTTGGTCTTTTCCACAGAATGCTAGGTAGTCATACAATGATCCAAACTTCTCAGGCCGGCATCGATTACGGCTTCTTTTCGATCCGCGTCCTCGGCAGCGTCGACGTCAACCGCGTTGACTTTCAGATCGGATATCACTCCATCGAACTCGGCATCGAGGCTGCAGCCATTGGGGAAGGGTGGGAACTCGGTAGTCATGGCCCTGTGAAGGTTGTATGCAGCATTTAAGTAAGGGGGAAAGGCGGTGGTGGCGGCGGACGCTTCTGAGAGAGCTGGCACATCGAATCGCGAGCGGACAAGAAAAAAAAGAGGTTTCGGGGACTTGTGACCACGAGGAGGATACGAATGCGGATGCAGTCAGCTTCAGAGCCCCAACTGTCTCGCACGTTCTCTGAGACGTTTAAAGGCAATGTGTGGTCATTCAATCAATCCTTCGAAAGGGTAGCCAACTACACGGTGGGAGGATGAGGATGAGAGGAAGGACGAGGGCAAGGACAAGAGGAAAGTTCCGGCTGCCCCCAGGCCGTCGTCGTTATAGGTTAAGTTTCGAATGAGAGGTACGTAAGATGGGTGAAGTTTATTAACATATGAACCAAAATTAAGGTAACCATTGGGGTTGCGAAAAGTAAGTAGTACTCGGTACAGTAATTTGTGCGAGGTGCGTCGAAGGACGGCATGCGACGAATGAACGAGTGTCGAAGTCGTAGCTGGAACCGCTACACTACTAAGGCCCCTCCACAAACAGCGGCCCTCAAATCTTCGAGTAGGTACCTCCTACCTAGGTACCTACCTGGGGAAGAACTTGGTTAGGCAGGGCCCCAGATCTACCGGACCCTCCACGCAGCGCGCGGGAACCGATACCCCCGTCAGCCCTCCTTAACCTTCTGTAAGATAGGTAGAGTTAAAGGTACCGCGTGAGTACTTACCTAGGTACCCATCAAATCACACCTTATCGGTGGATTAAGCAGACAGAGGTTAAAAGTCATACAGATGGTTTATCATGAAGGTCCTCATAATTTAAAGATTCTAAAGTTTATGAATTATTCATTCCACCATTTTTGCGTTCTCTGGTATCAGGCGATCCACGCCAATCCGATGCGAGGGTCGCGTCTTCTCTGTGCCAAGCAAAGTTACTAACCTTGGGAACGAAAGTTCGTTTGACGCGCTTATATGAAAATCTCCCATTTTACCTAAAACACCACCGCTAACCGCCACCAACACCACCGAAGCGATGCACTCGCTCCGCGGCAAACGCTGTTGGATCACCGGCGGCAGCCGTGGCATCGGGCTAGCCATCGCCAAGTTGTTCGCTTCCCAGGGCGCCAGCTGCCTTCTGATCGGGCGACACGAGGCTACGCTGACGGCAGCTCTTGGTTCTCTAGAGCAGAGGACGGACCTATCGCAGCGACATGACTGGCACGTCTTGGAGGTATCCCACCAAAATTCCTGGGGACAACTAATGAAACGCAAGGAGAGTGTGAGTGCTTGATAATGTAACAATGGTTTGAGCACCATGTGACACTGTGGACTGAACTCTAAGGCTGGACATTAGGAACCCCTTGACATCCTCGTCAACGCGGCTGGTGTTTCTCAGAACTCATTCCTCTTCCGGACGCCGTTTGGAGAAATGAATAAAATTCTTGACATCAATCTTAAAGGTACTATGTTCGGCTGTGCCGTGGTACTCCCGAAAATGATAAAGCAGAAAAGCGGTAAGCGCTACATGAGAGACTGGAAGATAATCATCTAAATCCCCCGGAAAGGTTGCATTATAAATCTCTCGAGCCTCCTAGCAACACAAGGAGGCAAGGGTGCCTCTGTCTATGCTGCATCGAAAGCTGGAATACTCGGTCTGTTCTTGGTTCTCTTTCTTTATAGGAACTATCTTATCTAACTTGAAGTGAAGGTCTAACTCGATCACTTGCCTGGGAGGCGGGAAAATTTAACATCCGGGCAAACGTCATCCAGCCTGGTTATATTCAGACCGATATGACCAAAGGTAGGGTGCCTCAACGCCCTTGCCGTCTCGTCGTTCCCCTTCATAACACATTGCCAAGATATTTCCTTTCATCTTACAGGGTAGCGAACAGTACTAATATACAAGCCTCGTGAAGGTATGCAGAAGGGCAAAATCGCTGCTCTTATCCCCATGGGCCGTTTAGGACTCGCAGAAGAAGTTGCCGAGGCTGCGCTCTTCCTTGCGAACAACTCATACGCGCATAACTGCGTTCTCAATATCGATGGAGGCTTAAGCGCGACATGATCCTGGGCCCATCCTGCGCGTCTCATAAGTGACACACAGGTGCTCTACAAGAGTCATCTGCGGACGATTGGTTAGTCATCCTCGATCGTGATCGCGCCTGTACCCGATTCCCCGTCGTCTATAAGTACTACGTCGTCAACCACGGCCATTTTAGCTTTCTTCTTCGTCGGTTGAACATCATTATCATCTGTTCTCGACCGTTTAAGATCGTTTGAGGTATCTTTCGGCTCGAGCTCGTGCTTGCGAGTGGGTAGCTCTATGCCGTTTGTCTCCATCGTAGGTTCTTTTCTGGGCTTGCGTGGAATTTCTGGTGCCTTATCCGGCTCAAGACCCTTGATGGGTTTTGCCGTGCTCTCAATAGAACTAGCAAATGTGTCAGTAAGCGTCACAGATTGGAGGCCGAGGGAATACCGCACGATGATTGTATATTTAGGACAACATTGATGAAAGTGTCGTCCTCGTCTTCGTCCACAATGGTCACGAAACTATTCTGGTCGATACCTACAAGTAATGTCAGCAATGTAATTTTTGGATCCTGTACAGCTACACCAACCAAGTTCACTAAGTAACTTTTCCAAATTATCGGTCTCGTCGGGATCATAGAGCAGACCAGCATCGCTGTTGACCGCAAAGTCGCGTTCACCGAAACCGAGCTGTAGCTTTACGAAATCTTCTACGAGGTCGTTCAGGGTCGCCCGTGACAGGTCAACGTAGACGCTTGTCTGATAGTTACTGCAGATCGGACAATTGGGATTGGGTGCGCGGGGTCGATCAGGAGCCAGCAACCTCTGGCTAGCGAATGGCGTCAAGAACACCTACAAAGTCAGCAACGAGGTTATGTTAATGTTGGCGTAATACCCACCTCTTGTGCTTTGTCAAATTCTCCTCTAAGGACCTTGAAGGACTCAAGAACACACAAGCCCGCTACAATCGCATTAGTGGTTGCGATGGCAGGGATGATATTGCCAGCCATTTGTTTGATGTCAAAGCGGGACTTTTGTTCGATCCCAAACACATAGGAACGGATATTGGCACTGGCTGCAACGAAATCAAGAGTATCTGCATCATCTTTGTCGAAGCTTATCATGGCCTGCGGTGAATCCTCACCATGTTGCTTTTTCAACTCCAAGATTCGACTGCTCAAACGACGTAGGCTGTCGTTGAAGACAACTAAGTTTTCTGCAAGACTCCATACTTTCTGTCCATCTCGGATTATCGACTCTTTCTCCGTCTCGTTTGAGGTTGTCTGAGATAGAACTGTATCGTACTGCAGAGGCTCTGGTGGGCTCCTGGACTTCCACATATCTTCCATAGATCGCAATCGCGCAATATCTTTATTGAACACTTTGTCAAATAGCATTTGGGGAAACTGCTCTGTGCCAACTGATTCCCTGATCTTTCTTAATTCTTCAGATTCTTTCTTCAGTTCCGCTATTTCCTTCGCATTATCATCATTCTCAGATGTATCGAGAGAGGCCTGGTCCTCGCTGGCGCCAAATATTTCGTTGAGAAGGTAGCTCTTTCCCCAGACGATGCAGTGTATGGGTTGGCTAGGTGTACTTCGAATGGTGCACACGGGGAAGGACTTCGGTACGTCTTTGGCTGTGCAATCGTAGCAGGCAGTGACGCCCTTCTTAATGACCTGAACCTGCCCATTGAAACCCGTAGTTCCGCTCTCGATAAGGGGAACGTCGGCTGCCAGGCACATTCGATTCACGTGTCGTCTTGCCTCGAGATTGTCTAGCGCATTGAACACAAGTCGGAATGATCTGAACCACTCCAGGTTGAATTGCGCATCCTTGATATTTGCGTGGTAGGCGACGATCTTAACTTTAGGATTGAACCGCTGGGCTGCCTCTTTAGCTATCTATTCGACCGATTAGTACGGTGCGGTTGCGACGGTGAAGGCCTTGTTAGCTTGATCGCGCCGCACCTCAGCTTTTGATTTCTTGATGTGCTCGTGCCTGAACAGAAATTGACGATTGAGATTGCTCAGGTCAATCGTGTCGAGATCGACGATATGTACTTCGCCAAAGCCCGTGAGGACAAGGTTCTTCAACAGTTCGCAGCCAATACCGCCGGCGCCAACCATAAGGACTTGCGCCTATAGAATTCCGGTTAGCCTACGTGATTGCTAGGGAGACTCGCGCTGGCTCATTTCGCATAGTCTTGATCTGTAAGGCGAATGCTGCTGCGGGAAGAACCGTTCTCGGAACATAGTCGAGGGTGCGCGTAATGGGGGTAAATGTGAACTCGGGAGGGAAGTCGCAATCGCAGGTGTGCGGTGGGAGGGCATCGTAAGAGCTGGGGACAGATGCAGTATGAATGCCATGCAGATAAGTCGATCCGCAAAGAAATGCGGGAAACGCACCTGCTTGATGCTCGCGTGGAGCGAGGGGCCGAACGACTGGCGGTTGAAGGTATCACGATCCAGCGCCATGATTAAGAGCGATCTGGATGTGATGTCGTCACGGCGAGGTAAGCTTGGGAGGCATGTGATGCAAGTTAAAAAGATAAGAACAGAATGCTGAAGTAAGATGGGACTAGGAGGGTAGAGTGGGCTTGGAGGAGCCTTAAGGCGAAGATGGAAATTAAGGTGAAGAGCAATGATGTGTGATAGATGAATTGAAGGGAAAGAAAAGATGTCGCGGTAGGTATAGAGGTGTAAGTAGGATGGAGCAGTATGCGATACCCACTACAGTCAGCCTTGGAGCGTCACCGGGTGCGATATGGTAAATACCTAAAGTACCTAGGTACCTTAGTGAGGTACATTAGGAGGTCTGGGAAGGAACAGAGAGAACAAAGTGTTTGGGGGTAGGTAGCCAGCCGATGATAAGAGCTGCAGAGAGCTGATCGGGTAGAAAAGAGACAGCTCCCAGAGGTCACTGCCTACCTACTATTCTACCAAGCGCTCTTTCCTACCGATGTCACTATGCACAAGTGCAAGGCGGCAGGTTGCTGTGGGTCTTGGATTCCTTGGTAGGGGAGCGCATCAGGGGTGGATCGCGGGAGCTGACGCGACTGGGCCGGTACCTTCCCAATCTTCCCAAGAGGGCCTGTAAGCTGTGCATCATTGGATGGTCTGTGCTCTGCAGGAATAGGTACAATCTAACTCTATACAGTGAGTGGAGTGGCAGGTACCTGAGTAGGTACCAGTAGGGAGGAAAGGCAACATAGAAAACGTAGTATGAACACTCGCCCTTTTGCATCTGGATATTGTCAAATGATTAGGCGATTCGATTTTCGCAAACAGGCTTCCGTGTACCAATCCAGGTTTGCTTACTTTGCAATTCAGCAATTTTCTGTTTTTCCTAGTGAGGCGTCTATCATAGCGGCCTTTCCACGATTAGGTCGCTCGCGCCCCACCTTGTGCCCGAAACCCCACGAAAGAGCCATTCACAAGAAAGCCGCATTTGCTTCTACTCGAACATCAGCCACAAAAGCCAAAATGTCAGACAGCGAAGCAGACCCGGAGCTTCTTGAGCTTCTTAGACAGCATCTGCAAGGGCAACTGAACGTGACTGAGGAGCCCGAGACAGGTGTCTTCGAGGGTGTCGAATATGTCTACGACAACTCGATAGATGTGGCCTTGGATATGAGGGCATCTAAGAATGCCGCTGCCTTCATATACGACCAGATGCAGCGGAAGCAATACTCCACAGAGAACTGGGCAGAGCACGAACTTCATCCGAAGACTAAGGATGAGTCCACTGTTGCATTCATCTTCACCATGGACCTCCTCAACTTTTCCTTCTGGTCCCTGCGGTCGGAAGAGGAACGCTTTACTGTCTCCTACCGGGACAAGAACTGGACAGGGTACTGGAGCCTAGTGGCCTCACTCCAGCGGGCATTGGAAGAAGGTAGGTGGATGCTGGCGCCGTGTGCATTCAGCGAGCTCGTGCCCTACATGACTTGCTTTTTTCGCATGGCCGTCTTACAAAGTAAAGAATTTTGTTAGTTAATTTAGTAATTGCTCAAGATATCCCCATAACCGACCCCCACTTCTGGCAGAACGAAGAAGAGTGCAATCTAGAGTCCTTGCGGCATGTATTCCGTTCATGCACCAACGAGGAAATTCCGCTCCTTGAAGCCCGTCTTACATGCTTGCGAGAGGCTGGCCAAGTCCTCTATGAAGTAGGTTGAATCTCTCACACTATGCCATCACCCATCACCACACGCAACAAATGAACACGTCGCCAACGCATAGCGCGGCTCCTTGCAGAAATACGACTGCAGCTTCATCAACTGCATAGAAGCCGCCAACGGATCGGCAGCGGCTCTGGTGAACTTGCTTGCACGTGATTTCACCTGCTTCAGGGACGAATTCCAATTCGAAGGCAGACGCAAGCCCATCCGCTTCCTCAAACGCGCTCAAATCCTGGTTGCAGATATATGGGGTTGCTTCAACGGAGAAAGTTATGGTGCCTTCCGGGATATCGATAAAATCACCATGTTCGCCGATTATCGCATCCCGCAGATACTGGCCACGCTCGGCTGCATTGGATACAGCCCGCCCCTGCAAGCTTTAATAGCGAGGAAGGAAACCATTGAGAGTGGAAGCAAGTATGAAATGCAAATTCGAGGTGAGCCATGCCTCTTTACCACACTCTGATCCATTCATCTACTGAACAATTTTGAAATGTAGCTTGTAGCATCTGGTGTGTTGAACTCATCAGGCGGGAGATCAAGCGTAACCATCCGGAGGCTAAGGTCAATGCCATCTTGATCGATTTTTTCTTATATGATACCATGAAGATGTTGGAATCCGAGGGGAAGGAGACTATACCACATCATCGCACACGAAGCATTTGGTATTAGACGGTTAGCAATATTTTGTACGCACCAGTCCCGCCCTACAAATGGTCTGGATAGCCCGTACGGGCTGGGATATCTGCACAGCAATGCCCTTTCTGTCTGAACATAGCGAGGGGAAGATAAAGTTCAATAGGCAGCGCCACTTTATTATTGGCAATAATAACAATCAGATCCTGTAAACTCCACAACGCCACCGCAGAACTCCGTAGCAGCTCCTTGTTCCTAAGCCAGATCTCGTCATATGCAATCGCAAGCCCTCATCATACTTTACACAGGCATATCAAAACTCCAGCACATATAATGGCGATCAATCAGTCCCAACGGCCGTTGAGTTGAGGATGTTATCCATGTACGCCTTCTCAATACCCTTGGTACCCTTGCCTTCTTCCCGCATCAAGACAGCGAGGACCTCAACCGGCGGATTGAGACCGAGTTTGTCGGCGCGCTGCCAGCGCTTGAGGCGGGTGATACCGACGCATGGCTTGACATCTTTGTTAGTATCTCTGTTACGTATGGAATTTATCAATGAAGCACAAGCGACTACATACCCCGTATTGCGAACTGACGTCCCAGTACCGAAGGATCTTCTCCGCCAGGCTCAGATCTTCCTGGTGCAGTCTCTTGGTCCTGCGCTCGCTCTCTATGTCCCGCCAGTACTTGCTGATCTGGCGATCCGTGATCTTGTCTGCGCGCAGCTCCGCCTCGGTCTTCTCGCGCACCGGCTCCGGCGCTGCCTCCTTGGGCTCTTCTACCTGTACTTTCTCCTCGACGGCGGAGGCGGCGTCGACCTCGTCCTTGACCTCCGGCTCGGCGTTGATGACATGCTTTGCAAGAGGGCTTTTCGCGGAGAGGTTCTTGGCTGACTTCGGCATTGACTTCGTCACCCGGTGATTGAAGGACAGCGTCGCCTGCTTTGCGGCAGGACGGCCGCCTCCGCTGGATCGTCTGGTCGTAGGCATTGTAAACGAGATGGATCTGATGCAGGTTTCGCTATTTGTTATCCAGAGTAATGTGTATGAGATGAAGGTACACTGTGCTGAGGATAAAATATTCGTTATCAATTGCCAAGGTTGGCGCTTCTAACTTGACCGGTTGCTAAATGTGTACGATTAGTGAATGGCCTAGGTTGGACTTCCAATTGGGAATGACGTGGGGTATTTCCAGGCAGGAGGGTGGATTGGCAGGGCAACACGAAACAGGTGCGGGGTCACGTGACTGTGCCTTCAGCTAAGTAGCGTCCCCCCTTAGAACAAGTCACAACTCGTAGAAACAGGTAGTGTAATATTCCAAGTCCAATATCCTCTCCCTATCATTGACAGAAAAGTTCATTCGTAACGACTCACCGTGCGTCGATCCGCCATTGAACCTCGCCAAATAGTGTATCTAGGTATACAAACATGTTACAATTCAATACAAAGCCATTAAAAATCTATTTATCTTCGAGTCTAGCAAACAAGTGACAAATGCTAAACATTTCTCATCCCTTGTTTCAGGATCCCGAGATCATGGGCAGCTAGTTCTTAACGGGTGACACGTGGACTTGCCAGTACTTTCTCCAGTCCCACCATTCCCCTTCCTCTTTCTCGCTGTTGTCGCCCTGTCCAGGTTTCCATATGCCAAACCCCTTACCCGCGTCGTACTCTGGAAACTCGGCTTTCTCGGCGAGGAGGTTCCTTTTCTCTCCCGTTTTTAAGAACCAGAGAAAATCCTCAGACAAGTGAACGTACTGCCTCAAACCCTCGTGAACGTCTATCTTGGCCCCAGTCGTCCAACTCAGCAATGTTGGCTCAAGAATCGGCGCATCTGTCACGGAAGGATGAGAAGTGCCGAGCGATGTCATGAACCAGGATGGGTTCCCGCGCTTGTCGTTCTCCTCTACAAGAGCCCGAACAACGTCGAAATGAGCTCGTCCGTAAAATATACTATGTTTGCTGCTCCATGAATTACTGTGAATGACCAGCAATGGTACGTTCACATCAGTATTTAGCCGACCGCTCTGTTTTCCGGGGTCCAGAACGATGGCGCCAATGAACGGCCGTTTCTCAGTTGGACCACCCTTCAGAGCCTGGAGTGCTCCGGTCGCCCCGAAACTGTGGCCAGCCATGATCATCTCGTCGACATTCAGCCGTCCGGCCCATTCGTCTAACTCCTTGCCCTCTTTTCTAGGATTCTGCTTGAATATCTCGGCGCCTTTCCCGTTGTTGATATGTCTTAACACGCTAACTGTCTCTTCGATTTCAGCTTCTCGAAAATTGAGCTGGACTCTGTTGAATTCGTCCGGTTCTAGCTCTTGACCCTCTGCAGATTCGATCTCAGAACGCCTGAAGGTGAACCTCGTCTCCAGCTCATCTTCGCTCATGACAATTGAACCTGGGCACGAGCCGTCTCGATGCTCAATCATAGCGACGATGAATCCACGCGAGGCCAGCTCGCCAGCGTAATGCGTATAGTCCGTTCTGCTAGAAGCCATACCGTGCGAGAAGACTACGATAGGATTCCCATGTTCTTCGATAGATGCGGCTTTCTCCAGCTCTTGACTCTGCTGGGTGTCCGGGTGACTTGCTACTGGAGGTGCCAGTTCGGCAAGCGGCGCATCTACCTTGGCCGGAATCTTGACCCCGCCGGCGATGGTGCGAAGTGCACCCGTGAAGACGGCATCGGTGAGGAAATTACTGATACGCGCGAACTTGGCATATCCCTTGGCAGTCACTGAGATCGGTTTGGGTATCCAGTGGTGCTTCTTGTGATGGCTCTTCCCGTGGGTAGCTGGATAGTATAGAGTAAATAGAACGGTCTGCAGCTCGAATGCGTTCTCGTGTGAATCTTTGAATCGAGCCGTGTCTATAACACGCGGGGTTGACAGAGAAGACTCAATGTCAATGGTCCCGACTGGATATGGCCCGCTGTACATTGGCAACGGACTTGCGAAGAGCGGTAGGGAGAAGAGGTAACAGTATAAGACATAGAATACAGCGAAGACAAAAAGAACGTATCGCCAAGTCAGTCTGGGACGTAGCACGGGCGGGATCCTACGACGCATGGATTTTCCTCCACCTTCACCGGCATATGAAGCTTCGGGAAACGGACGCATGATATTATAAGTTGGTTTGGATTAACAGTTCACGTTTCTTTATCGTTTGAGATTAATCCCAGTTGCATACAGATATAAAACCAAGGTTTAAGCACTTACGACAGGCAGGGGCTCCTTTAGTGCTTGCAGCTGATGATGCAATGGCCGGTTTTAGCGTTGTTAGTGGGCATAAAAGCCACAAACGTCATCCTCGACAAACAGTGAACATTGATAGGAAACCTTGAACTGCCTTATTTCCGACCGGCATGTACCCACTACATATTCAAGTCAATCGTCCGAATCCATATGTATCGCCGCTAGTTTCTGCTGAATTACCCTGTTTTGGGGTGAATCTACCGTGCACTTTTGATCCCGTCTAAGTGGAAAACAAGGGGTTCTCGCATGTGGGGTTTCTTTTATTCTACCTAGGTACCTATGGTGTTGCGAGATTCAAAACACACACTTATCGAACACGATATGCGACCGGACGAAACTATTTCGCGGCATCGGCAATGACAGCCTCAATCTCAGCCTCCGTGAACTGACCTAGTCCCAGCAGCTCATTGTCTAACTTCTGGAAGTGGTTGCCGTATCCTTCTCCCCAAATCGAGGTAATGATGAGAGGATACACGAACTTATCGGGGTTTGGATTCTCCTTCTTCAGCTCGGCCGAGGCGGGAGCGAGCACGTCGTTTTCGACAGACACTACTTTTCCCTGCCAAGCAGTCCCGGTGACCTTCTCAGCAATAGCTTTGAGCTGTTTCAGCGTCGGGGCCGCGTCTTGCACATAGACACCTCGGTTCTTGGTCTCCTCGGGCTTCCTCAGCACGCCCGCGACCGCTTTTCCAATGCTTGGCAGCGTCGTAGTGCTGAAGGGACGCTCGCCTCCATCATAGAGCGTGACGGACTTCTCGCTGGCGTTGATAATGAGACCAGCCTTGGAACCCCAGTCGAAGAACGGGCCGTTGTAGATGTTGGTGTAGGATATGGTTCCGTTCGCGGCCTCCTCGACGAGCTTCTTCTGAACAGCGACCTTATCTGTGAAGACAGCCAGACCAGCAGTCTTCGGGTTCGTTGTGTCGGACCCAAACTCGGAGGGGATAAATCGCTTGACGTTGGCCTTCTTGGCCGCTTCGATTAGGTTGAATTGCTTCGTGAGACCCGCGAACCCGAGAGTAGAGATGATGGCATCTTGACCTTGAAGAGCAGCCGTGAGAGACTCGATGGAATCGTAATCGACTGGCTTGACTTTTACGGGCGCCGGAAGCTCATGCGTGCTGCTCTTCCTAGTCAAGACGGTGACATTGAAGCCGGCTTTGAGTAACTGTTCAAGGATAGCAGGGCCTAGATTGCCGGTGGCACCGGTAAGGGCGACGTTCTTAATAGCACTCATGATTGTCGATTTTCTAGATTGATAGACGGATTTTAAAGGTGATCTGAAAGATTAATTGATAGAGCTATGCGTAAAATTCTTGAGGCTGTACGAATTGAATCTGCATAGTGAACCGTAGACATGAATGGCTTTTATACAAGAGTTGAACCGTCATACTTCCAGTATCACGACATGAGTAGCTTTGTCATAACCTGCTTATACCATACAATTCCGCCATCGTTTTCCAATCAAGACGGCATGATAAGAATAGTTCTGCCGGTGTTCAATTCGATGGTGTTCGTTCCACGGTCAATGCTGCAAATATATCCCACAAACCATCCCACATAGACATCCCACATAGATCCCGACCATTAGCTACCAGACCCCAGGCTAAACTATATGCGGCAACCCTTACTCAGAGGCCGGTGGGATATTTTGTAAGCATGGTTGTTTCATTGCCTCCTTAACAATACTGTCCTCAGACTTCTAGAAGTTTTCTATTCTGCAATGACTAGATAGTGTCACCTAATTGGCAATTGATATTGGCGCCGCCATCATCTTAGCCCGGTCTTGCTTGGTTTTGGTTCTTACTCACCTGCATGAGACGAACCCCTTATTCGGAGCCCACTATCCCACATCACCGAGATGGCCGTGTGAGCAATGAACCAGCCCAACACGACACCACTTCAGCCTCCGGCCGCAGCTGCAGCTGGGACGGACGGCGCAGCTAAGTCCTTGGCGGACCCGAAGCGGTTCGAGTGTGCCATCCCGGGCTGCAGGAAGGTGTTTCGAAGAAAGGAACATCTGACCAGGCATCTAAAGTCTCACGACGGCCAGCTGCAATACGTGTGCCACATATGTGGCCGACGGTACGCGCGAAGGTGAGTGAACTACTTGGAATGGGCCCGGGTAGCAGTAGCATGCCATGCGGCGATGATGAGTATGAGATTGTTAATCCATTATTAATCTGATATAATCTTGCAGCGATGTTCTCAAGCGGCACGTCGAGTTCCACCCGCAGTACTACAAGCCGAAGCGTGACTTCACAGCTTGTACTCGCTGCCGAGAGAGCAAGACGAAATGTGACGAGGAAAGCCCGTGCAGACCTTGCACCCGGAGGGGACTAGAGTGCGTCCGAGCGAATAATAGCAGGATCATTCTGGATGTCGATAACTCGGTTTTCTCCGAGCCACCTCCCAGCCTTTCCAGTCCACCGTCTAGCTTGACGCAGACCCCTGAAGAGTTGAGGCCCAGGGTACCTACTGTGAAGGATCCCGTCGGTGTGCAGAGACGTCTTGACATATACTTTGCTGAGATTCACCCGAGTTGGCCGATCCTCCAACCCTCTATGGTGTCAACATCTGCAAGTCCAGGCACCTTGATAACATCGATCATGGCGCTTGCTGGTTGGCTCGAGGGAGATCGAGACCACTTAGCCGTGTTCAACCAAGCCATGGATGAGATCGCAGATGTAGATCCGGTATAGTTTGCTTTATAGGGTATTGTCTTCTACAGGTAACTAACTTATTTCAGTGTCAAAAGCCGCCACTACCTATAATACAAGCAATGGTGCTATGTCTCCTCTATGCCATATGTTGCCTCGTATGTAGTAGCTCTGTCAAATCAACCATGTGACTGGTGCTGAATCTCAACTAGTCCACTGAAGGCATGGTATTCAAGGCCTGGAGACTCCATAATAATCTGGTCACTGCATGTAGATTCATCGGCATATTGGTTTCCCAGCGAGGGATGTGGTATTCGGCGAACCGAGTCCCTACAGTGGAGGGTTATGAAGAGCATTGCTATCGGTTAGTTCCCAGCCTTTGAATTACCACTCACACGAACTAATGACTATCAGGATAGCTTTTGCTGTGCTGCGTCTAGATGCCTACCTCGCGGCAATGACGGATTTCCCACCCTTGATCCGATATCAAGAACTGTCCATGCCAATCTCCCAGTCTACGTATTGGGTTAATGTAGCCAGCGAAGCAGAACGGCGGAAACTGGTAGACGACGAACCTGCGCTGCGAAAGAAGACGTGTTTTAACTTTCGGGTCCATGATTTATTCGGCGCTCCTCGTCCAAATGCCTTAGCTCCCACCTGGACCAAGATGGATTATCAGTACGTATTATTGAGTTTTCTACCCCCTTTGCCAATACTCTGTTCCTATATGGTCCCCCAACCCTAAAATTAGGCGATATTCTCGACAAAGAATTGATTCTGACGGATGTAACTATATAGCTTCATTCTTTGCGCTATCCAGTCCGGCGCTTGGGAGGCAGCTCACCAAGCCCTTCGTACCGTCCCAGACGATATACATTCAAGGACTCATCCCCAAGATCTGCGGTCCGCCTGGCGAGAGTATCTGAGCGCTTGGGCGAACGGCGCAGAAGCGGATTGCCAGGTCAGTACCATCCCATTACCCCTTTACTACCATGGATTATGCTGATAGTCCCTAGTGAGTATATCACCTCTTCAGTTCCTATTTCCAAAACTAAAAGAGTAGCTATCAAAAGGCCTTGGTGCTAATAACATACAGGCTTCGGAAGAGTTACTTCCAGAACCCCCGAGCAGATGACCTAGCCCCCCAGACATTACTCCTCTGGCACATGGCGACCCTCAAACTCCACGCACCGCCCGACCTCTGGGGTCCCCATGAGCGCTACTACAGATTCAGCCAGCCTCCCGAGGTGAGACCCCAGAACTCCCTCCGAGCCTGGCAAGCCTCGAAGATCGCCCGTACAGCAGTCTGGCACAGCGCGCAGATAGCACGCATCGTATCCAGCGAGCTCACGCTCGACAACGCAAGCACCCGCATCCGTCTCAACCCCCTCCTTATCCCCGCGCTCCTCATGAGCGCCCTCGTCGTCTGCGGGAGCGCATACCACGCGCGCACATGTCCGCTCTGCACAGGTGGCGGGCCCATCGACATCGTCACACTGTTCGAGGCGTCCGATGAAGGCGAGAGACTGGGCCGGTGGATAGAGGAGGGTGTGGGTCTCGCGAGCTGGGGGTTAGATGTCTTTATCGGCTTTCCTATCTGTCAGTGTAGCCTTATTCTACTGTCAGATTGGTTCCGCGAGTTTCTTGTGCGGGATAAGCGGGCGGACGATGCCCTAAGGCTGTTTCTTGACGAACTCAAGACGGGTATATGGTGAAAGTCACTGTGAGAGGCAAGACACAGGTGTAAAAGCAGTGACATATTCGAAACGTGCACGCACATAGTCTATCGTGCTGCTTTGGCGCTTCCCGAGGCACAGCGGATCAAGAAACCGGGAAATGAAGTTCCGCAGACCAATTCTCAACTAAGGGAGAAGCCTCGGCCTGAAAACCCCCCAGTTGTGCGCAGTAGCTCATCATGCCGTGTAATTTCGATGAAGACCGCAGACGTGCCCTCGTGAGGGTCTATCTCTGGATTGGCTATTCCCTTAAACCACAGCTGGTCGTGTATCGTATCTAGGCGATATCCACATACAGCCTCATCAACACAGAATCAAGACAGCCGAAGACCGAGAACCAAGCCGGGCGAATCCCCGCAAGGCCGTCTTCGCAGTACTTCCTCACGGGTGCCCATGAGCGCTTACGGCGTTTAAGGTTTGAGGAGCCTTATAATGCACCACAGACATCAATTTGTCACTACATCAAAATTCGAATTCGACCCTCCTCCTACGTCAAAACCGGAAGTCGCCAAAAAACAAAACTCTATGCCATAGTTGTCGTTTGGAAGACTACCAATACCGTCTCTGATGTACTGGAATCTGACAACCAAGCGGCTCTTCAATCCATCGATAGAGAACTTAGAGGGGTCACAATACCAAGTAACCTAAGTGGAATCTTGCGTACCTTAGATCAAGATGGATGGCTCCTTGAGATCAGGGTAAAGGCAGAAGGCGCAATATGAATGGGAGAACTGAGGGATGAATTTTGACTAGAAGAATGTTGATATTAACTAAAGTTTGCGAACATATCGCAAACATAAGTCGAAATGGAATGGGGCTTCACGAGGATGAAACTCAACGGGATGCAATAGATTTTCGACAGAAGGGGTGTCAACGAGCAGACGGAATGTCACAGTTATTACAAAGCTGACGTGATTGTCATAAAATGGTATCAAATAAAATCGCGTGGACACAACGCTAATACAAGCAAGACGAATGAGCTCCGGAGCGCATTTGAACAAGCAATCTCCTACAAACTCTCCAACTTATGTACAGCCAATCAGGCGAATCCATATGCAATATGCAAGACGCGTGCCTCATAAAAAGTAAGGACCTCTATTAGTCCATAACCTGGTAAAATCAAAGGGGAATCACTTTATCTCTTCTGACACCTCGCAATCCGTTCTATCCACTACCGAAAACAGCCGGGACTCCATCAGTATATCGTATTCGTTTATACCAAGGTAAAACCAATCGCGAACGAAGTGGCGACAATGGCTGGGATAGCAAACAAGGCTGCGGAGATAGAACCCAAAGGAGCCAGTCGAGGGCTGGCATTGTCGCTTGTCTGAGAGCCGCCGCTGCTGCCATCGCTCGAGGTAGGGTCAGCAATGTTAATCTCCCCATCAGCCAAAGGTTTGACAGCTAAGTTTGACAGTTTAGAGCCATTGACGTCATTGACAGTTTGCGAGACTTTCCAGTCGCTGATGTTAATAATCTTGCCATTGAGCTTCTTGCTGAGACCGTTGTCAATCAATTTTTGGACACCAGGAGGGGGAACCGGTAGGGTGAAGTTGTTATTGAACCCATCCTCCTTGATCAAGCTCTCCGAGCACTTGGGAGGAGTGATAGACTTGCCGGTGGCCTTAACAGTCTGCACTGACTGGAAGTCGATCTTAGCATACTGATTTTGCAGGGTGCGGAAGTCAGCAAGCAAATCGACAGTGCCGTCATCGTTGACCTGGGCCAGGCCGTAGTTGTTCTCTTCCTGTGCGAATTCGTAGACGACGCCACCAGAAAAGACACCGGTCATGTTGGGGCCGTAGATAGCGGCAATCTCGGTGAAAACACGGGGCGATGGAGTGTTGCAGCCAAACTCGGAGTAGAACACGGGAACGGACGTGCTCTTGAACAGCGCAACTAGCTGATCATATTGAGAGTCATGGAAGTTGCTGTTACCGCACCACGAGTAACTGTTTAGTGCAAACATATCGGCCCGAGATTCGTCGTTCTTCTCGCTCGGAATAGAGCATTGGAAGTAGTTCCAGCTATCTTCCAAGACGTCACGAACATCGGCTGCAGAGTAACCAACTGGGATCTCACGGTCGGCATGGTTCTTGATGTAGTTCTTCAGATCACGCGTAACTGCACGAATATAGGGAGGCGCAGTGGCACCGGTCTTGACAGCATCAATGACCTCGTTTCCAGAGAAGAAACCGAGCAGGTTAGGATAGCCCTTGAAGTTCTCTACAATGGCGAATGTTCGGTTGACATAAGCCTCGTAGTAGGAGGTCCAAGGCTCCAAGCTGTTAAGAGACTCGCCGACTAGAGGCGAGTTGACATCGATGAGCATGTACATGCCAGCCTATCAAAATCATGGTCAGCTTAGTTGCTAGGCAGTAAACGTTGATACGTGTTGGCTGAGACTCACGGCGTTAAAGATGCTTGCACACTCATCGTGGTTTAGATCGGGGTCCAAGTTGTAAACTCGAATTGTGTTGATACCCAGCATCTGCATCAGGGCAGCGTCGCGCCGGCAGACGTCGCCGTCGGACAGGGGATCTTTGCCATGGCTGGGGTCGTAACCGGCGCTGCCGCCGATCTGATATGCGGCACCGACAATCTGGAAGGCGTCGCCCGTCTTCGGGTTCACAAACTGTGATCCGTGAACTTCGAGCGACGTTACAGCGGCCACAGAGGTGGCGGCGCCGAGGGCGGTGAGAGCGGCTCGGGCGAGCATTTTGTCGAAGTCTTGGGCGGGATTTTTGTCACACGATGCTCAGCAAGATGAGAGAAAAACAATAGTGTTTACTAAATTTGTATAGTTGAAAAGAGTCAGAAGAGAGCGACTGGAAGTGCCAATTGGCAAAAAGACAGGATTAATGAGCGTGAGTGAACGGCGGACAATTGAGTGAGCGAAGAATCAAACCCAATAAGTCATGACGAAACACAGGAGAAGGGGTGTTGCAGGTGGTTGGAGGCGATGCTGACCCTTAAGCACTGGCGAAGGAACAAGGGGGCTGAAGGGGGGCACAAAGGGCAGCTGGGAGTTGACGATGGCTTGGCATGCCTGCAAATGAACGTGTAGAACAGGGGATGGGCGGTAGCGCCTGTAGGCCAATCAACCTGCCCAAGTGGGAAGAGTAAATGAGGATGTGGGGTACGATGTGGGGTACCTCTTGCACGCTAAAGTCGCCCCGTAACATCTCCTTACTTCCAGTTCTGCTTCTGTTTGCTCTTCACCACTCATTAAGTTTAGCTCTAAGCGCTCCCTGGCTAATGCAGCCGTTCGTTCTAGCCACTGATGGGGAAATGGATTTACCTCGGGCAGTTGCTAGACAGAACAAAGTAGGTACATCTAAAACGCTCGCGTGAGACACAGCGCACAATTGCATGAACATGAATACAAGTTGCACGGTTGACAACATGAACAGTATGTCCTACTATTTCCCTCGGTAGGCATCTCTATTACCAGAATACGGTGTAATGTGATACGAGGTAGAGTACTAGGTTAGGTTACTCAGTCTGCTAGTATTCGGGGATTTAGGTGGGCAAATCTCGGAGGCTGTGGTATATCGAGTTTAGTATACAAGCCCATTCAAGTTGCTCAGAATATTGTACCTCTATTCGGCATAGACATTTATACCGACCCTCGTATATTTATTGTCAGCTGATGAGTACGAGGGAATAGCGCAGTTCATTACGAGCTTGTGCAGTACCTTTTTTTTTTCCTCCTTTCTTGTCTTTGTATTGTCTTACATTGATTGATTTATGTGATAATCACAATCAGAGCATGCTCAAGGTGGCCAAAACACGGAGGAGGAGACTTGAAATATTCATCTGCAAACAGATACAACGATGAAACATGCGAACATGGACCAGGTAACCAGGAAAGCCTTCCCGCCCCTGAACATCACTGGAGCACCCTGAAGATTGCCGAGCGCTAACAAAACTGGAGTTAACGTTACGGTGCACTCTTACAGTGTACCTAGCATGTCTTACTTATCTGTAGTGTGGCACGGGTACCTGGCTAGCGACCTAGCGCTTGGCGATAGGACCCTTGAATCTCCCCATCTAGATTCGTGCAAGACTCGAGGACGGGTGGCCATCAGCCTCAGACTTTAAATGCGGCTTGACAGGTAACGGTAACATGCGGGATCACAATTGGGGAAATGGTAACTTTGTGGCTGGTGATTTGACTCATGTAAGGCAACCTGCCATCCTTCATCCCACATGGCAGCCAGCAGCTGTCTGTCTTGAAGCCCAAAGGCTACCTACCTAAGGTAGAAAAAAAAAAGAGTATAGTGCCAATTGTTGTAGTTAAGTTAGTCGGTCGGCCGCGATAATCTGCTGTCCCGCCCCCTCCAAATAAACTATCTATAACCTAAGGTATGCGCTTTCTAGGCCGCTACATCGCCCATACCGTACCATTCAGCCAGACCTCGACATATTGTAGCGTCCGTCGATTCGCAACCAGCAGCAGCACTACCACTATGGCACCTAGTATGTGAACATCGTCTCTCCTTGTTGCTGTTCTATGCCTTGCATTTGGCATGTTACGTTTGTGGTGATCAACAGCGAGCGGCTAGCAATCGCCATCTACGCCCAACCGATACGGCCTTAAGCAGCGCAAAAAAAACCACGAACTTGCTGACTGACGCCTTGGCCCCGCGCTCTAGTACTCCCCCCCGACCGTCGACCCCTCGTCATCTCGGGCCCCTCGGGCGTCGGCAAGGGCACGCTGATAGGGCGCCTCTTCAAGTCGCACCCGGACACGTTCACGCTCTCGGTGTCGCACACGACGCGGAAGCCGAGACCGGGCGAGGCGCACGGCGTCGACTATTTCTACGTGACCATGGCCGACTTCGAGGCCCTCATCGCCGCCGACGGCTTCGTCGAGCACGCCCAGTTCGGCAGCAACCGCTACGGCACGAGCAAGGCGACCATCGAGGAGCAGACTGCCAAGGGCAAGGTCGTCGTGCTCGACATTGAGATGGAGGTGGGTGTTTTGTTCCAGCACTCCAGGTTTCATCGTCACATATTCCCTCCACCACTCAATCTACAAATTTGGCAGGAGAAAGAGAGTTAAGCGGAGTCATACCATCATACAAGCCATTTTGCCGGCCTGCGGATTCTACGATCACTCTCACAATAAAAAGACTGGACAAACGGGCTAATAAGTGCATGAACAGGGCGTGAAGCAAATAAGAAAGAGCAACATAGACGCGCGTTTTGTCTTCATAAAGCCTCCGACTTTCGAGGACCTGGAAAAGCGGCTCCGCGGTCGTGGTACCGAGGATGAGAGCTCTATAACCAAGCGACTAGATCAAGCCCGGAAAGAGCTCGAGTATGCTGACACCCCCGGCGTCCACGACAAGATCATCGTAAATGACGACCTCGATGCTGCGTACAAAGAGCTCGAGGACTATGTCTATAAGCCCGTGGCATAGTGGGCTGAGGGAGCGGCTGGGGTCGTTCCAACAGATAAAAGGTATAAGCAACATTGCGAGAAGACCTGGATTAGTAAGAAGCCCATGAGGCTAGTCGCATTCCAGATGACCACACATGAGCAGAAAACGTCTAGATATAGATCAATCAAAAATGGGGGCAGCGGGTATAAAGTAGATGACTCGTTTTATTAGATTATACCCTGGATAGAAAGCTCAGATACGATGATTAAGAGATATGTCACCCTGTTAGTGGATATCAAGAAGGATCATAATTCTCATATTTTTCTCCATTAGGTACCGAAACTGTCTCTAATTCAGAGCACGGTAGAAGCTCAGTTCTTGGATTAGTCTTTTAAGAAGATGAAGAGAGCTCTGGGGGAATACTAAAAGGAAATAATAAAAGGCCACCTCATCAGAAGGTACTGACACAAATACTGCTTGCTCAACCGCCAACTCACACACACACATAACAAACTTCAGGCGCTCCGACAGGCCAACGTCTCGGCGGTGGTATCATGCAGAGCTCCGCTCTTGAGCTCCAAGCCTGTCGTACATTACCAGCAATACGGGTTATTGGTATTCGGTTCAAACCCAACGCTTCGGTCTTCGCGGAGCAAGAACCATGAATTATTCCGCGCTTCTGATTTACGCGTCAGGGGATTGTAGGGAGAAGCAAACTGATCGCAGTTGCCCTGAGTCGAGAACTCATTTTAAGTAGTATAAAAAGGCCGAGACACCCAGACATATATGGCTGTGTGGACCAGCTTAGTAGCCGTTCATAGTCATACGCTGAGAGCTTCTGCTCATCTCTCGATCGGCAGCAGGGCTGATGGGTCTGCTCCCGTGGCCTTGAGCACTACTTTCCTTTAGTGCCAGCAATTGCTTGGCACGGAAAGTCTCGTAGTGGATCTGCGAAGTCGTCTCGATGAGGTCCTGGAGATGTGTCCGAAGTAGGAAGTTGCGCAGATAGACGAATTCACAGTGAGTCTCATCCTCGACGTTAATCACACCCCATCGGTTTTGGCGACCACGAACTTGCTGGCCGTTGACAATGATTGACTTCTCCGAGCCAACAACAGCGAAAGGTACAAGGCTCTACAAAGTCGTTAGCAAGTCTCGCCTCCGGCACTTTGGAATTAACTGCTACGTACCTTGATCTGGGTGTTGATTGAGCGTTCCTCGTCATCAAGCTCATCGTTGTCGTACGGGTACATCTTCAGGTTGTGGAAGGCGAACTCTTCCTTGATACGTTCCTTGAAAGCTTGTCTCTCCTCAAGGGTCAAGGAATCAGCTTTGGCGATGACAGGCACGACATTGACAACGTCTGACAGCTTTTTCAAGACAACAATATCGATAGGCTTGAGAGAGTGTCCCGAGGGCTGGATGAAGAAAAGACAGCAGTGGATGCGGGTGTCCTGGATATAACGTTCTCGCTGTGCTGTGAGCTCCTTTCGAAGATACGCGGAGTGCTGATCCTTGATATACTTGACGATAGGGTCCCAGCAGCGGTCGTTGTTGACCAAGTCGCCGTAGCCTGGTGTATCAACGATGTTCAGTCGTAGACGGACGCCGTTCTCTTCGATGATATGCGATACGGGGTGGATCTCGGTGGTACTTCGAATCGGCTCATCGGGGAGCATACGACCCTTGGAGTCGATCAGGTGAGAGGCAAAGATGGTGTTGATCAGAGTTGACTTGCCCAGACCAGTTTGGCCTACATCGGGTATCAATGTTAGCTCGATGCAGATGCAACACAATGAAAAGCAACGAAGCTATCGGCAGGTCGTGTAGACACTGAGACAGTGGAATAATAAGACATACCGACGCAGATGACATTAAACTGGAAGCCTCTCTTCAACAGCTTTCGCTCAATCTGGGACGTGATGCTATCAAAACCAACATGGCTGTTGGGATAAACAGTAGGTGTAGCCATTGTTTCGGATGCGTCTGCAGGCGGACTGGATAAAGATGGGCGGGTATCGGTGCTGGTTCCTATTCCAAAAAGGAGCCTGTGCGGCGATTGGAGGAACGAACAATCAAACGAGTGTACGGAGATGGATGAGGGTGAGTCGGGTTGATTGCGGATTATCGACGCTGTTGGCAGTGAAGGGGGAGTGTCGAAGGTGTGGTTGGGAATTTTACCGTCCAGGAGAATGTTCGTGTTTGCAACTCCTTGTAGCAAATGGTCAAACGGGCGACTTGTTCCTGCCACTGCCAATATAATTTCCGCCCCAGAAGGTGCAAGCAGCTAACTTGTATTCTTAGGTAGACAGCGACCCTGGGTAGTACTGGGGGAAACATTTTCGGGACCCAGTCGGGGCAGAAAGGGGAAAGGGGGTACACCTGCCCCGGGTTGACGCGTGTTGATTGGCCACGAAGCTCTATCTCTGCACTAAGTGGAGTCAAGCTAAAGGATCGTAGGTTTTTATTTGCCGGCTGCACATCTCTAGCACGGCTTGGAGGGACCTGTGATGCAGCCACTCGAGAAGGTCCGAGCTTTTTGCGATTTTCGAACTTCTCGTCACGATCCAGTCGGAATCCATCCACATTCACCATTGAAGAAGCAGCCTTGCACCACACGACCAGCGACCAGGCAAGCTCGCTTGTTAGTGCAGCCTCGTGCGCACTTCTTTCCTTCGCGTTCGCCTTTATTCTACTGCGTATCTGGAACGGGCGCATTCAATTGCTGCCTCTTTACGATCCTCGTACGAGCACAAACCTGCACTCGAACTCCATCAGATATAGTCATCATGGCGGCCATACAGCAACTGCGGATGGCCTCGGCCTTTTCTGCCTTCCTTCCACGGCTTTCTACGCCAGTATTTGGCTCCGTCAGATTAGCGATCCTCTCATCTCAACAATTGCGACACTCACCGTTTCCCTCAATACCCGCCCTTGCCATAGCCATCCCCTCTGCCATCTCGAATATTCCGTCATTACTCGGTGACATATGGGAGGGTATTCTCAGAGCTGTTCCCAAGAGTAAGACATCGCACATGAAGAAGAGACATAGACAGATGGCCGGCAAGGCTTTGAAGGACGTTACAAACCTCAACAAGTGCCCAGCGTGCGGAGGCACTAAGAAGATGCATACACTATGTCCGTCGTGTACAAGCCGTGAGTCGACATTGATATTCTTTCGTTAGTGTTTCAAAATGCTGATATATTCGCTAGGCATATCGGGACTACTGGGAAGAACCATGAAGAAGCAATGAAATGATATCAGTTTGTCTTTCTGAATGTATATCTGCATAGAGTGGCGTTTGGTATGGATGCAAGCTGGTTTGATTCCAGATATGTTGAATGTGCTGTAAAATATTATAAGTGAGAGAATATACCTACTCATGTGTATGGCAATCAATGTACAAGGCACAGAATCGTAACAGCTCTGAAAGAGTGAGACGGGGAAAGAGACGGGGGAGGAAAATAGTGACATGACACAGTTGATGCAATCAACAGCATTATATAAAAAGGGTCAATCCAGCGACTTTGAAGATTAGATACTTGAGGGCCTATGCAGGTACGTATGTACTGAAAGTACAGTATAATTGCAAGAATAAAACCTGCCTCCAGGCAATCAACATCTCCAATTTTTTTTTTAAAGAGCGACAAGTCTCAACCCCGTACTTTTACTGCGGACTTTAGAAGCTGCAACCCCACCAAAGCTGTCATTCTGACATCCTCACTTTCCCACGTCAACATCTCGATATCTCCACACCCCAGGCCTTGACAAACACATACATAAATGGATCGGTAACCATGGTAATGAGGTCTCAGCTCGTTTCATCGTCTTATTTCGTCGCTGACGCCTCGAGTCGTAGTCGAAGCAATATCTAACTACACACACCGTGGATAATGGTCAGTACCGGACACTACTCACACGCTTCCTTGCTTGCGTCTTGTACTCCTCTTCCACCAAGCGCCATTCTTCTAGCAAGTTTAGCAGCTATGTTGCGACTGTTCCGATCTCTCTCGATGTTTTCTTGGAATGCAGAATATCAGGTCTCATGAAGCTAATCTTTCCTAAGCCCACATAACCGACATATTTTCCCTTGCCGCAACCCCCACCTCCCTCCTCTCCGCGAGCGGCTCATCGACAATACACGTACACGCGACGAACCAAGACTCTTTTCCGCTTGTTCAATCCCTCTCTGGTGCGCACAAACTCGGCTGCCATCACCTCGCCGTCTCGCGCAGCGGCAAGATTGCGGCATCCGTAGGATTTGGTGGTGACGTCAAGATATGGAAGGTCTCAGAGTCGACCCCTGGCCAATGGGAGTCCTTTGGTGAGCTCGATGCAGCCAAGAATTCGGAAAAGGGCAAAGGCGGCGCGGGTGAGCTCTGGGCCATCGCGTTGAGCGAGGATGGTCAGTACCTCGCTTCGACAACGTACGACGGGCGCATCAATGTGTGGGATCTCCTCGGTGACCGCGGAGCGACGCTCCGCGAGTACGAGACGGGCAGCGCGGGCTCTGGTAGTTTTGGCTTGTGTGTCGATCTGAGTAGGGATGGAAAGTACACGGCCAGTGGACATCAGAGCGGTGCAGTCTACGTGTTCAATAACGATACGGGACGCTTACAATATTCTCTGCCGGGTAGGTCCAGGTCCTGTTCACGACAAGTTGATCGCTGATATCTCTTGATGGACGAAACATACTAATTGGAAGACAGGACTCGTCAAGCCTGTCCGTGCTGTCGCATTCTCTCCTGCTGGTACACGATTAGCTGCTGCTGGAGACTCAGGTATTATCGCCATCTACGACACAAAGCATGGCGAGCATGTCGGGAACCTGACGGGCCACACTGCATGGATCACATCCCTCGACTGGAATGACACAGGCGAGTACCTACTCAGCGGCGCTTTCGACGGCAAAGCCAAGGTATGGTCGATTGAGAGATCTGCCTGTGTAGCGACCCATAGCGAGACAGACAAGGCTCTCTGGGCTGCGCGATGGCTCCCTAAAACCGTCCGTAATGAGATGTTTTGCACCGCAGGTGTAAATCGGAGCTTGACATTCTACCGGGAAGCCACAGGCGCTTAAAGGTACAATGGTAAGGCAGAAACGAAAATATGGTAATGATGATGTTAAGTTAGCTTATCAGCAACTGCGTGATGCATATTGGCGTTATGAGAAGGGGAACGGAAAATGTGGCTTTACGGATAGATCAGGGCTAAGGCGTGTCATCGTATACTAGCAACCTATAGGTTTGCTATCTCATCACGTCAACTACAAATTTATCGTGATCAATGGGGAAAATCTAAAGAAGAAACGGCGGTTTTCGAGTAAAGAGTCCCGATAGACGCTTCTATCTCATATCATGGCCCGGTCAGGTGTTAAGATAAAGCCTGCCACGTTCGGTCAGATGTAAGAGCATAAGCGTAGTAAACCTTAAATTTGTCGCGGATAGTTCTGCTGAAAAGCCCATGCGTTGTGGTTTAAGAAACAGTGAAGAAATAGTTGTTCCAGAAGCAATATTTGACATATTTCAGGATCGGATGAGTCAATCCACTTGTTCTCGAATAAACGAAGACAAGATATACTACCTAGCCTCATGCGTTTGCATTATTCTCAACTTAATTGCCATACAGAGTAAATTGAGTTGCTAGCTAAAGAAATTGACCCAAACCTTTAAGCAGAACATAAGAAGCTCAAATGTATCCCAGTGCTTCATGATTATTGGGTTCTTATTTGCACGACCTTGAGATGGCACCAGTCAGCCAAGCAGCAGGTTGCATACGACTACTATTCTCTCTATTTCCGCCTTTTCCCGCCTCCTCTTTTTTCTTCCTCTTCGCGCTCTCTTAAGAAGCTAAATGAGGAAGCGATGAGCAAGCCAGCACTCTACCCCTTCCCACACCTTCGTCTACCACCAGACATGAGCCCAAGAATGAAGGAACATGCAGTATGTGATGTGCTGCTTCGTACCTCGACCGTATATAGCTCGTGGTGGTAAGAGTACTCTTGGCGAATCGCTTCAACTTGCCTAGACTTTCGCTGCATGACGGAGGATTGGTGTTGCGAGATAAAATCTGAGGCGCATATGTCGCTCAGATGAGAGAATCCCAGGGCTTTGCTCTGTACAGACGCTTGCTGGTGTCGGTGTGTCTCTATAAGCTGAGTAATTTACACACCGGTGGGGAAGAGCTGCTGGACTGAGATTGGTCATCGTGAAGCCGTTCACAGGATCGCCTTGGCAAGTTCTAGTTACACTAGGTGAGTAATGTCTCACCAAAATGAAAACGTAGTGGACTACAAACTTTCTAAATCACTTGGCAGATATATATCGTTGCCTGGGTTGCCAACAACACCACCAGTACCAGCTTAATTCTACTCAGTAAGTGACACTTGATAAACCGTATACTTGACATCACTTTATAATTGCGAGGCGGTAAATATAATGCCTATGTCGCTTACAGTAAATAACAGTTGAATGCACGTAAATAATGTCAAAATGCCTATTATTGGGCGGATTCTCAACTGAGTCCATGTATGTGGACAGTCTGGATATATACATAGTCGGACCGAAACCATCTCGCAAGCGAATATGCAAGCCAAAGCCGAAACAGACATTGAATCCGCATTCAGAGCCAAGTTGCGCTCAAGCACTGGGAGGAAAGCCTCTGATTTGCTAAGCTCTCGGCAAGTGGCCCGACAATATGATGTGATATAGTCAAGGAGCAGTGTCCCGGGCAAGATGGCTTACAAAAGGGACGGAGAATCTTTGGCGAGCTGACGAAATCAAACGACCTTCAATTGTTTTCCTGCGCAACTACCAACGTTCTGCATTTCGATATTCGGGACCGACCAACATTCATCTCGAACAACTATACGAACGAGGCACACACACACATACACATACATATCTAGGTACACACTCCTACACACGCGAACCCCGTACCCACACTTGCACAGTAACACACTAAAGCTTCTGCAGGTGCTCGACAGGGAAGGTGGGCAGTATATGCAGAAGATTCCATACTGGGAGGAAAACGCTCGGGTCAGTCACCTACCAAACCGGGGCAATTCTTCGCACGATACGATGGCCGTCCTACGTGTTAGCGATAGGAAGAAGCAGGAAGAAGTGGGATGAAGTGAGGCGAGACATGTCAGTTTCGGACTGACTTCTCATCAACTACCGAGCACACATCGGCAAGACATCGGAACTGCTGGAGAATGGGGCGTATCAAAAAGCGCGCTCGTTTATAGCTGTGGGTAGAGTATCGTGTGGTCCTACATGATGCCCTGGTTCGGTTATGTATGCCTACTGCATTCGAGTCACCCTGGCCATCTGTCCCGGAGAGGCTGTCGAGGGAAATGACTGTGTGGTTAGGACTCTCGTCGCCTAACCCCTATTGGTTTCCTTAAGTTCTTCTCGACGGGGTCTAGAATGCCACTTATTCGACATTCACCCTGAAGTTTTGCTTTTTGCATGGGTGTGCTACGATCCAGATCTACAATCATTGGAAGCACGCAGCCTACTTCCTCAGGGGACCCCTCGGTGTTTGTTTGGCTTCCGCATTAACGCTATCCATGCAATAGCACCGGCCAACAAATGCCCTCAAGACGTCATTTGCGTTCCTTTCGTGATAAGCGGGGCAATAACAAGAGGTACGATCGCGCTACAGCGGCGATGATCTCCTTTATGTCGGGGAGATCATCTGCCCACCTCTCCCTCACCTACAGGAACAGGCGTGCGAGGGGGCACTATGAAGACACTTCTGCCTCGCTCTTTGCAAAGGTCACACGGCAGCACGGTTCGGGGGTCACGGCTCAGCCCGGCAGACTCGGAGAGTAAGGGAGGAAAAAGAGGAGATAAAGAGGTAACAGTTGCTTGCGATTGCCTGCATTGGACTGCATGCATGTGTGAGCCAAAGTGCGGAGAAACAGGCATAATCTTTAGCTCATTACCCCCATTCCGACGCCACGGACACTACCACACTTGACGGGGCACTACCCTACCTGGAAGCTCTCGGCTCGCCTCCAGACCTGGGTTGCAACCCTACTCCTGGGCGCCGGTGCGATTACGCTGTTAGGTCTCGTATGCCCGCGACTCAAACGATGTGACCCTTTTGCTCCCTCTCTCTGCTGCTTTGCCCCCACGACGGCTCTCTGTGGGCAAGCTCATGGCTAGGGATTTAAAATGTTTGGGTACTTCCCGGCGGCGGGTCTCCCGCACCTTGCTCTATCTAGCTGGTTGAGGCTCTAGAATCTCGTCTTTTTCGGCCATTTGCCTAAAAAATCAAAGTGAGGCGAGCGTAATGGCTTGCTTCGATATTAGTTAATTTGACGTCGGCATCGTTGTATGGAACAGCTTGGTCGCCGGACCTGAACGGGTTGACAGAGAGAGATAGCGAGGAGGACGAGACTGCAGAGGCGCTAAGTCCTGCCTGCTTCTCGGGTTAATGATGTTGCCGCGTCATTTGTTGCACTCTCGGGTATCTGATACTTGCTCGAATCTGCAGAGGCAGTTGTTTGCTGCCAGATCACTCCTACCTGGACTCCTTGGCCTGTGTATCGTACGTTGCTCGTTCGCGGGCCGGTTATCCATGGACCCTTGTTGCTTGTCGAGATAACTAGTCCTAGGTTTGGGCCGCGGGAGGCGGGGTATGAATGGTTTCACAGCTTTGCGTGCGAGGCGTTCTTGATGTTGAATGCCTTGTTTGTGTGGTGGGACGCGGCCGCGGGCCCAAGGCAGAAGCGTGACACCTGAATGGTTTCTATCTCCCGTCGTCGTCCTCCACCATCTCCGGACTATGGGGCGGGTTTGTGATGAACCCTCAAACGGTTGCATCTTGGCGTATCTGTGAAGGACTAGACGTCCAACATGCATAACTTCAAGGAACTGTAGGACGACTATGATGGACTATGATGTGTAAGAGCGCTCCACCGACGGCGATCGCTAGCTCTCTACCCTACCCCTTTTGGGACTTGGCGATCTATCTCTAAATTAGTATCTGGCTCAGCCGTGTAGCTGGATTTTAGATACAGACAGCTGGCGATTGACCTATGAGGAAAGCGTGAAAGTAGAAGGAATCTGCGGATTTACCTGAGACTTTTGTTCTTTGAACTTTGAGTTACTCCACCCCTAAATATGATTGGGCGGTGGCCGGCTCGTAACGTCGTCAATGTCTCAACCCGAGCCATGTAAACTTTTATAAGAGGTTAAATATCACGCCAGACCTTTTCTTCAAACCAGACATAGAGACGCCGAGCCGTGTTGAACAAACCTAGTAGAATGACGGAAAGAAGGTGACGTAACCACACATGTCCAAGCCACAGGGATTTGTTCAGATCAATTTGTGAGAACTACTGAGGGCCACCGTTCCCATTGGTAATGAATTTGGCACATTGACGCTAGACACGGAGGCGAGCCTAAATACCTGTCCGGCTGCGCATGCACCATTTTTAATTGCCCCAATGCTGAGGCGTCGACATCCACGGATTATAGGCGTGGTTTGGGAATTCATTGTGAAGAGGTGATTGCTGATCGCCCATTGAGCCTCGGAGGGCAGGGTCTACCATGTCTTGCTCGGGACCTTGATCGTGATAGTATGAGGACCAATCTGGTTGTAAGCCCGTTGCATCTGTAATATTGGGATATCCCGTGTATTGGTCATAAGTTGAGTATTGGTGACCTGTCCAACTAATCAGCCCATTCTTCTCCTAAGTACACCACCATATGGGAATATGGCACTTATCATAATACATGACATGGAGTATCTAGGGCTCGTATTCATGAATTTATAGCTTACCTTGGTGATAATAATCTTGGCGAGGGGAAAGTTGATGGTAGGAACTACTACCGTGATTGACCATTCCTAGATCATGATTGGAATCTAGATACTGTGATTGCGGCACGGCACGATCTATCCCAAAATCTGATCTAGATGAAGAGGCTGGATCGCTCGGAGTGGCGGGCTCAGAAATTGGTTGTTGCCCCTCGTCGGAGACAGGCGCATCAGGCGATTTCGATGCCCCATCGTTTGTCTCGTGAGAGATACGCATGTGGCGAGTCAACAGATCGCGCCGAGAGAACGCCGATCCGCAATGACACAGGTATGGCTTCTCCTTTGTATCTAAGATCAGAATTAGCTGAAATGGCCGCTCGTCCTCTCAGTTGTGCTATTTCTATGGTGGAGCTGAGAAGGATGCGGAAGAGACAAATCAGAAGTTGGGGTAAAACGGACGGGTGCGGACGTGGCGTTCGAGATGCTCCGACCGTTTGAAACTTCGCCCGCAATGTGGGCACAGACGTTGTTGAACGTTAGCTGAAGATCCATCTCGTCGACGGCGACGCGTTTGGGACTGGTCCATTTCTTGCTTCTCGGCCATGTATGTTCACGAGCCAAAACCCGAAATTTTGGAGAAAGGTCTTGCTGTTTCTGGGAGAAGGATGTGTCTGGAGAGGAGCAGGAGAAGCAGAAGCTCACAACACCACCAACACTTAGAGGCAACTACACGAAGGGCCAAGAGACTGTGGGGGAGAGGCCAAGGACAGGTTAGGGATAGGGAATGGAAGAGAGGGTCTTGGACAGAGCAAGGGGAGAGAGCTAGAGCTATCTAAACTAAACCTGGCTAAACAGACTAGAGAGTACAGGGGGGCCACTTGATTTTGTAGGGCCGTCTCGCCTTCTCCACCTCCCTCAACTGCTCACGAGTGACGATTCCGGTGCGGATATAACCTCACATGGCAGGGGCCTGCTGTTGACTTTTGAGGGGTTCTCCCGTTGTGGGGTATGTAGGGCCCTTCTACCGACATCTCCCGTCGCCTCCGGCCCTTGAAGCCAATGATAGACGGATACAACATCACCGACGAGTGGTTCCATCGCCGTTATATCTTCTCGACGACGAATGACTGGCTGGAATGCGCTCGGCCGACGCGGTGATCGCCTTCGCTTAGGCTGAGCATGGACGTGGTGACCTCAAGCTTCTGAATCGGGGTTATACGAGCCGAGAGCAATATCATGATCCTAGCGGCGGCAGACATCACTTGCATCTGCCCACAATGATGTGCCCGCCGACCTGATTATGAAAAAGATAGGGCGAGCCGTCCTTGCGTTCAGCCGGTCGCTTGTACAACCTAGCGACTTCATCTCGGTCTTTTTTCCCATTTATCAGGTACAGATCTAAGTATAGGGTTATAAGCTTTCCAATTTCCTGCTGCACGAGAGAAATGCCCGATAACTGTTTGGTGACGTTGTGCTCATCTCGGCTATACGGAGAGAAAACGACCCTGTCCGTCACCAGGAAAGGAAGTAGGTTCTGCACGTTTAGTCATCCCGCGAGACTCGAAAACATACCCAAAAAGAAAGGGAAGCTTCCGAAGCCGGCAAGTGAATGTAGCCAGTCGCACCACGACAATGTGGACGCAAACAGCATGTTGTACATCGGGCATTACGTGGCCTCTTTTAGCCTGAGATCTAAACGAATGTTACATTCTGAAACTGATGGTAGGATAACCCCTGGCAGCAGCCTCATTGATCTCATGAGCGATCACCTCAGTATTCAAATCTTGACGCGGTGGACCATTCATTATTATATCAACTGGGTCAGGGTCCTCTAAGGGCCCTGCGAGCGGTATTTCCCACATAATGGCCCGCTCCGCGTGTCGTCCTATGCTACTCACTTTTTTTTTCTTCCAAACATTTTCGAAAGCCAATGCTACGGCCGCACTAAGGAGAACGTCATTGATCCCGAAAGACCTTCCTATTTCATCCCGACGATTTAAGACATCCCACACGTCATTCCGGAAGGAACCAAGCTGGTATCTGAGCGTGGGACCGAATGAGGCGTTTCAACACTCGACTGAATGAGACGTTCGATGTGCGAATGAGGCACAACAAATACCCGGATGCTACTAACAAAGACCCCTATCGTTGTGCCAATGTTCTTCATTGTGCAAGCCGAATATAGCATCGCGAAATGCAAAGAATAGGCCAATGATAGGTGAAGGTTTACCATTATCTGTGAGTCCTATCTCTCCGTCAATCCGTGAAAGCGGATTGGTGTGACCAACACTCATAAGCCAAAATGCAACTCATAGCACACAGTGATACTAGACAGTCCGCAAGATCTTAGTCGGTTTAGAAAATCCGAATCAAGCGGATGATCCTAGGAAGGGAATGCCCGTGAGTTGGAACATTCGACACCGCATCCCTCGAAACAACATCGATAGGCGTCAATGATAGTGACCCAAGTCAAGATTCAAAGGCCCTGCCTCCTCAGAATTGAAGAGCGTATCCTCAAAGAGGGGAGCATTTTAATGAATGAGTTCAGGTAGTGTAGGCTCTTGGTTTACACACTACCGAAATGCCGGAGTTAGACTCATTACCCGAAGACCGCCCATCAGATACGCCATTGACCAAGAATGATGATTAAAGGCGGACGTAAAAAGGCCCACGAAACTACAAACCTCCAGCTACAAGTTGACATTAGGAAATTATAGGAATTAATGCTCTCTATAGAGCATCCAAAACCTCCTTGCCCGAAGCCGCGCGTCCACTGCCAAGTCTCAAGATCTACGACGTGCCCTTCGAATTGGATATGTTGAATCAACTCGGGATAACGCGCTTATTGACCCCAGGACTCGGGTTGTCTCTCAGCAACACCATCGGAGACCGAGACATCAGCTCAGCTCCTCGACTTGTGCCAAATTACTAATAAGCTGGCAGAGTCTGCTATTGTTATTATGAGAGCAGAATCCCAGAGAAATCCGCAGTGATACCTCGCGAATTAATGTTTGCGAAGAGTCGGATAACTTACATAGTGAATGCTCTTCGTCTTCCCAGTTTCTTCTGGAATTTGCCTCTTTTCGGACATTGAGGTCATTAGAGAAGGCATGTTATGTTTCCGGAGCCGCCAAGACTTGGTGATCACGAATATGCATAGCAGACTAGACCTCCGTCTGAACCGTCGGGGCAAGACTTTTGATGACAAGCGTCATGTAGGCGGTGGGTTACATGCGTGGGATGTGCTTTGAGGACCGATCATCATAACATTAACAAAGATAACCAATGGAATGCGTTGAAGCTTCTGATACGCCCATCCAGCATTTGGAATGAATTCCTACATACAGATCTAGAGTTCCTCTCTCATATAATGGATGAGTTTATCGCCGTCCAGAAACGCGTCAGTCTCGGCCAAGATAGGTAGGAGGCTCAACGAGGCGAATTAAGCACACTGCGTGTCAGCGTACACGTTGAGAGGTGTCAACCTACCAGTAAAGGAAGGTCTTGTAAACTGCCGGTAAAACGAGGCAACGGAAAAGCTTAGTCATGGTTTGCCACATACCGAGCTGTGTCTCTTACAGATCTTATGCACGGCGGGTTTGCGGGTAAAAGAACGAAATGAAATCAACGCGATATGGCGATTTCCAAATTCTTAGTTCCGACTTACTAAAATTTTTTAAAAGGAAAAATTTTTCTTCAAAAAAAAGAATTGATTGGTGAAGAATGATCATGCGCTAAATTGAACATCCTCTCATGATCCCGAGAAGAAGTCTCCTCGATGAGATCGAGTATTGCCTAGAAATAGCTAAGCTAGACACACTGTGACTTAAATTGGTACGTCAGTAATCCGAATTAATATTCGAGCTACTATTTTCAGAATTCAGACTCAGATATGCATTTCATCTCTATGTCATGCGAAATTAAGTTCGTGCTAGAACACAACTGCACGCTTCGTGATACCTTGACAAGAGGGTGACTCAATCTAGCTAAGTAAGACTATATTGATTGCTCATGAATCAACAGTGAACCCGTCCGATTCCGGCGGTCCTCGGTAAACTAATCATATCAAAGTCAGCTACAAAGATTTCGAGTTTCGACGAATATTGACCTGCCTTTCCGAGCGTGGACAGCATACCACACAGCGCTCAAAGCCATAAAGCCCACGAAAACTACACTAGCGTAGTTCACACTAGAGGCAGTAACCGGGAGTACGGTCGGTAAGGAGAATAGCACCAGCTCAAAGAGGATCCAGGCCACGGCGAGTACGTTGATAGCAAACCCTACTGTTCTTGGCATCTTCCAACGGGCAACCTGAACTTCTGCACGTCGGTATGTCAAGGAGATGGCGATAGGTATGCCATAAGAAACAGCAAGCGATATTACGCCTACAGACACAAAGGCAAGAAATGCAGAGGATGAGCCGAGATTGATCAAGCCCAAGAGGAGCTGAACAATCGTAGTCAGGGCGAGCGCCCAGATGGGTGTTCCGTGGGTTTCATCGACCTTAGCCCAAAGGGAAGCGAGAGGGATCGCATTATCTCGCGCGAATGCCCACGTACAGCGTGACGCGGCGACGGTAATTGAGACCGAGCAAAAGAACGTGATTATGAACACAAGTATAGTCAATGCTAGGCCACCTCCGGGCGAGCCTGTCACTCGACCGAAGATATACGGTAGCGCCTGGCCAACTGGCGCCTGGAGGATGTCCTCCAGGTCAGGCAACGTTGCGCATATTGGTATAATCTACCAACGGGTTAGGCTCTACGCTATCTCTCAAAACTATTTCATGACTTACGAAGAAAAGGCCAGCAATTCCACCAACGGGTATACATAATGACAGTGCGTTTGGCAACTTGATGGTTGGCTTGTCACATTCCTCGGCCATAGAAGAAATCATACCAATCGCAGAGAACCTTAGCAAAGATCAGCGAATCACGCGACCGTTATTCAGTAGAGATTTCCACCTCACGTGTACGCGGCCGGTAGGATGCCGATGAAGAATGAAAAATTCCCCCATCCCGACAATGTCGTGTCGTAATGACCCTATAAGAGTACAAATAAGCCTCGGTGTTAGCGGTCTGCTGCATCAAAGTGACGTACCAATGTATAGCTGGGAGAATGCCGACCGGTCTCTGCTTTGACCGAAAGAGTAATTAAAGTAACGAGTATGCTAATGGCCGTAAACACGGCGCAGATAGTATCGACCAACGGTAGAATCGTGTTTCCAAAAGCGACGACAAAGAAGGTTAGAAAACACAGAGCATAGAAAATCAGGAGGAGTTGCCAAGGCTCGACTACGAAGTCCGGTTGAAACAGGTTGATGGTGGCGGCGACAAGAGATGCAAAGCCGAAGTTGACCGAAAGAGTAATAGTCCAGTTGCCGATGAGCCAACACCAGCCAGTTATGAAAGAGAGTACAGTCCGGTATTTGGGGCTGGCGAGCTGGAAAGACCAATAATAAGGGCCTGCGGATGTTGGGTACCTCGAAATCAGCTCGCTTAAAGACAATGCGATGCATTCATCGAGAATGAGCACTACTATCCATCCTAGAAACATAGGCAGTTGTCCTGAGCACTATTATTAAGCTTGCCAACCGGACCCGGTGGGTTCCTGTCAACACATACCTCCGCCGTATACAGCAGATATAAGCGGACTGCCAAATCCGTACGGTATCTGCAGACAACGTCAGACCCCGAAAGTGAGGTATAAGGTATTAGTAAACTTACCGCCGCGATAGCAAGAGATTGGAATAGAAGTGTGAACATCGACCTATTCCGCCGTAGCTCGGGTTTGTACCCCAGTAAGCCTAGGTCTTGTACATCCCCAAACTGGGTATCACCGGGCGAAGGCCCCTTCTCGATGGCACTATTCTCGTCGACATTGGCCATGGTCAATTTGAATGCTGTGAAATTAATTCGAAAATGATGAATTCTCCAATCGAACAGCCAACGAGTTGATTTCACACACCTGAAGAAGTATCGACCAGTCCGTAGGTGATGGAAGAACAGGGAACTGCCCCTCCTCTTATCTTCAGCTATACCTGGTTGATCTCCATTTGCTGTCCTCGCGCAAGCCTCCCTGGTAAGTCTTTATCGCTCCCGATCTACCTATAAGTACTAGATAGAGCTTAAGGTGCTCACTTCACCAGAGCGGCTACCAGAGAGTGATTTCCCCGGTGGCTCGATAGGTCTCAGGGCATCATCCATTCAAAGTAAGCCGGCGGTTGGCTAGTGAATCATAACCGGACGCCAATCTGCTTAACACGTGCGCCACCTCATCTTTCTCTCGCGCCGACCAAGCTTTCCACGAATTCTCTGGTCGAGTCCACGTAATAGTAATGTTTGTACAACAGAAGGCTTGAAGCCCGAGCGCGTAGGGGCACATCTTGGCGAAGAGCTAGGTAGTCATCTTGTGCAAACTGACAAATGCGCTGCTGCTAAGTGACTAGCTATATGGCTACTAAGGGGAAAATCATCTACATCGAACATGGTAGAGCGGGATCCAGACCAGCTTGTCAGCAAGATGCCTGGGCGATCTCAAGGATACAAATCCCTAGACCTTTGATTGCCCCAATAGAAATGCCTCTCATCACTATCCTTCAATTGGACTAACAGTGGCTATCAATTTAGTATACCGTCTGGGTACATAAGCTAGCTTGTCCACATTAACCCCCGATCTGGCTCACAAAATCAATAGCTTCTTTCCCTTATTGATTGAGAGACAAAACATGCTAGGTTACATTCTTATGTGAATGCGGCTAACTTTTCTAAACAGTTAATTACCTACCTGGATTTCTAGGGATTTTTTGGTGCCCTGGTGAATTGTTTCGGGTCTTGGCGTACGCCGGTGTGAGCGCGGCAGCATCGGAATGACGCAAGCCTCTGCCCAAGCACCTATGTACCAGAAATGATTCTTCGTGTGGCTCGACATGTGGCTAGTGAAGCTAAAGCTAAGTCGGGAATTGCTAAGGCTGTTCGTTCCTATGGATTCACTAAGCTTCTAGTTGTATATTTCTATATTACCTACAATGTCTTCTGAGTACATCTATTTGCCAATTGTCAATACCATTAGCGACTGAGACTAGTACCACGCTATGGTTTGTCTATAACTACTGCTGCGTGGTAATAGCTGTTGACGGGATATTTAATTATATGTTAGGTCGCAAGCGTCGTACTCTACTGATTGCAGTTCAGTGAAATAAGAACCACCACTGCAATCAACTCAAGTAATATCGCGGACTAAAATTCATTGGCGTCCTCTGCAGACTAAGAATTTTATGACTATATGTACTACGAGTATAGCATGATGTAGGGGGTGGCGATGGTGATGGTGTTGCAAGGGACGTGAAAGAAAGGAAAAATTATCTGGCTCCGGGGGAATAAAATCCCCTGTGCCTAACGATGCAGAATAAGGATGCGGACGCTGTTACGCCGAAATAATCAAATATTACTTGGGTGGAGATGCTTCGGTAGGCCGTACCAACACACCCGGGGGGTTGTGGATTTATTGGTCTACCCACGCTTCTCTACGTGTGAGTTGAGTTTACACCAAGACCGGGGTCATCAAATCTTCTGGGGTTTGATGACGACGTGAGCGAACTGGGTGATCAACTGCCAGGATGAAGGCACGGGCTCGATTAAGGGATCGAAGCCAGGTGAGTCCAGTCGTATAGCAGTTGAATACCGTAAAGATATACCCTCCAGACAATTTAACCTCTACTCGAAGGCTTATGAAGGACAGGCAAGCCTTACACTATAAAGTGAATAGTATCATCCTGACTCAAGTCAACTATTTAACCTCTCATCCAAGCGCTTGCCTACAACCTTCGAGATACCCATCTCAGAACCGCATATCACAAGGGCTGAATGCAGGGCTTGGAGAATAACTCAATATGAGAATAATTTTCTATGAGTGCATAACAACCCTTGGAGGGTTGACTAGTCTCTATATACAGGGGTCCTACGGACCTAAAACTCCTTCGTAAGTAGGTTTAACCATCTATCTCAGTCCCTAAATAGCTTCATCCGAGGTATCCTGCAATTCGACTTCAGACCTATGATATGATGAATATGAATACGAAAGGTCATGTGGTTCGTGGGGCCTCGCATAGGTGACCTCCCGTCAGCGCGTAGGCTTCCGTACAACACCGGACCAGAGGCCGTCCGAATATTAATCTTCTCGTGAACCTTCAGGAGCCTGACCATGGCACAGATATCGATATCCGGGGCGCTAAGTTTACATCTTTGGGATTCTTGAGCTTAGCTGAAGTTCAAATACATAAGGCAATAAAATAATGCATCTTAGGGCAACAAGGGCCGATCCCTACGCATAACATAATTAGGACATTAGATCTGAATCATGTCGTGATAATTCGTCTTTTTCGGTTCAGTCAAGCATTATTTAATAATAGTGGATGGGGAAAGAATAGGGTTTGGAGAAAAGACTAAGCCATCTTAGTTTTGTTCTTCTGAAATTGTACGACTTCGTGGTAGGCTCCTAGTAGCTGATTACCATTCTAGTTAAGCGACTCGTAATATGGTCAAGTTAGCTGTTGTTTCAATAATGTGAAGGCATCCAAATAAGAAACTCATTTTCCCTGGTTTTCGAAAGCAGAATTTTATCAATAGCAAAGCTTTTGTGCCCGACATAAATCTGCATTATTCTTTCCTACCCGGCGCCCGACTGGTAACTACATACCTCCGACCACAGCAATAATGGCCAATACCATCAACTCCAAGCTTGGTTGCGCGGCCTCCTACACCAGAGCTGAATCGGACCTGGCCACTTACCCCACAGCTCTTGTCCCGTTACATCATCCATGTAAAGACTACAATCAACGGCCAGTCATTGGTGTTTCTAACAGGCGGGCCGGTAGCAGAGAGTTGACAAGTCAGATAGAATCACGCAAGTGCATGAAATCTATTACTGCACTGAGTTCATAAATATTTCCATCAAATACGCCATCAAGTACAATATGGATACAGTTACATTATGCAAGTTTTGTAGTGAAATCAATTTTGAGGCCCTAAGGAACCCTTTAACTTCGGACCTGCCTGCTCTGAGGGAATGCCGAGTCGACACGAGTCGACACCCCTTCAGGGACAAACGGGACGACGCTCACAAAACCACTTTGCTCGGCTCCTTTAGTGATATCCTTCAAAGAAGCAATACATGCAGGCTATGCCAGCTAATTAAAAATGCTCTTTCGAGGCAGGTGAACCACCAGCCAGCTGAGCATGATGTCTGCCATGCGGAGACGTCTTTCTATGGTTTATACCGAGATCCAAGAGGCAAAAACTATTGGATTCGCCGGCTATCCATTCTCGTCGAAATTGAAACTGACGCATATTCTGCCGGTGGGCCTAAGAAAAGTTTGTTCTATGCTTTCCAGGCATGTGATGTCGGCGCGGCATCCGTGCAAGTGGATGAAAGATTCGTAGATCCTCGTCCCGGGATTGACATGATGATCTTTGGTGGACGCTGCCGGCCCCTGCTTCTCGATCTGCGGTGGGTACAGCGCTGGATGAGCATCTGCAAGACCGACCACGGAGCCAAGTGCGAGCGAGCTGATATAGGCTCGAAGAAGCTCGAAAGGGTCCGCTTCGTCGATGTCAAGCAGAGATGTTTAGTCACTCTGGAGGGCATATCCCTTTCAGAACATCAGTATATTGCGCTCAGCTACGTCTGGGGAGGGCCGCAAAAGCTGAAGCTAGAACAGTGCAACAAGAATGAACTGGCGAAGCCGGGTGCTCTGGTTATCGAAACTCTACCTCAAACGATCGCTGACTCGATGCTTCTGACCGAGAAACTAGGGTTTCGGCATCTTTGGATTGATGCGCTTTGTATCATTCAGGATGATGATATGGATAAGAAAATCCAGATAGAAGGCATGAGCCAGATATATGGTTTTGCGTTCCTCACTATCATGGCCGCATCCTCATTAAGTGTTGAAGGCGGTCTGCCTGGCCTACGCCCAGGGAGTCGTGCTTTTAAGCAACAGGAAGTGATAGTTATTCCACCAGCCAAGAAAGGCGCTGAAACCGACGTGAATCCCGGGCTATCTCTTATGACAACATTGCATCCCCTTCTCAACCCAAACGAGCATTATTTGGACCGCACACCGTGGAATAGCCGCGGCTGGACGATGCAAGAGCGCGTGATGTCGCGTCGCGCACTTGTGTTCCTAGAAGAGCAGGTCTACTGGATTTGCAGGGAAGCCACGTTTTGTGAAGAGTCGTACTTTGAGAACGAACAGCTTCGATTCAATCGTTTTCACGAGCGGGCTACTGAGCTAACGCTACGACGGTCTTTTAAAAACTTTTATGAGCCCGATGATGATCAAGTCCAATTCTGGAAGACGTATCAAAGCCTCGTAGCAAACTATACTCGCAGGAACTTCACCTACCAAGGCGACGCATTCGACGGATTCTTCTCCGTCCTCCAGGGTCTATCAGCTCTCTCCGGTGATAATTTTGCTTGGGGGCTGCCTCGTTCTCATTTTGAACAAGGCTTGCTCTGGAGTTCTTTTGGTTCTCTACGACGCAGAAAAGAACACTCGACACTGCCGATGACTTCTATGCAAGTTAAAGTCCCATTTCCCAGTTGGTCGTGGATGGGTTGGATTGGAGAGGCGCATGTCTGCATAGGAGACGACCGCTGGGATGAAGACATAGGGTGAGTGTAATGTTTATACTAGCGGCAGTTTGATCGCACTGCTTACGCTTATCTCCAGTGAATGCCCAGAAATACTCTGTTACGAACATTATCATGCACCTTTGCGTATTGAACGCGTGAGGTCTCAGACGCTAGGGTATGAGCTGACAAGACAGCGCGACCGTTCCAGATGGAAACAGAATCAGGACCAGCATGTCACGCTCGCAGATCTCGCGTTGGAGCATCCAATACTTCACACAAAAAAACTGAGCGCAATTCCAGAGACGCAACTTATCTTCTTCTGGACGACCTGCGCTTTTTTCGCGGTGGCACCAATTGACAACACCCCAGGCCAACGTCGTTTCGAGATCGTGGATTCTCACGGACACGTTGTTGGCTCAACGGGAATTATTGAGACGGACTACATAGAAAACCCTGACTGTAGTAAGGGCCGCCATGAATTCATCGTATTGGGGAGCCGGCGAAACCAGTTTTCTGAGCCAATGTTGCTCGTCATCCAGATCGAGTGGCGAGACGGCGTCGCTTACCGTACCAACTGGGGAGAGATCGAAGAAGGGGCATGGGAGAGGGAGTCTTACGCATGGAAGCTCGTTCCGCTCGGATAGCGTCGCAAGACTGTGCTGGTTTAATCAGAGCTCTCTGTAGCTAACCAAGGATAGGTAGACCAGGGCAGGCGGAATTATGGTACTCGTGCTATACGTACTACTTCGTTCTCGCATTGCCGATCGAACCCTGCCTCAGATTCTATGTAAGAGCTATGAGGATAAACTTATTCCGGAGGAAATCAATTTTGAGAATGTCTTGAAAACGGAACTTCAATTTGAAAAGTGGTTGATTAAAGCGCATGCTGGTCCAGACAAGGGCGGCCTGCAGCACCCCTACTCGTTCATTTCGACAACGTCCTAAGTCCCGGATCTCTATTCACCGTTGTTTAATTAATAACGAGAAACGAGTAGGAATACCACGGTCCAGCCTTATGGCCGAAGAAGGGAAACTTTTGGTATCACCTGAATATGAAGTTTGTCATCCTCTCGCGAGGGCTTAGTGCATACCAATACAGGTAGAAGTCTTTTGTGCCTCCTCATGCTCAACTCCGGCTAGTCTCCTAGCTCCATGCAATTAATTTACTATAAAAATGGTTAAGCTTTGTACGCCAAGGGAGGCAACGCATGACAACATACATGGTTCGGATTAGTATGAGCACCTAGATTTGAGCAACTCCTTCTGCTGTCCATCGCTTACAATATGCAACAACCATAGATCATTCTCTGCCGAGCTTCTAATAAGTTGGATGCATCCTACTTAAGGAAGATCGCTCACTTATGTGGCGGTTTCCTGCGGGTCATTTACGCGGTTATATATTGGCTATAACCGCCATTGGTCGCGTGGATATACAGCCTCCTATCACCGCTTTGGCCGCAAGTGCCGTGCGGAGGGGCAAGGCTCCAAAGTACGGGCCATCTATTGAGCCGCCGGGGAAGTGTGGTGTATAGAAAGACTTCGGAGTAATATACTTGTAATGCATCCCCTTCGACTTGTTCGCTTGACTGCTATGCCCACCTGCAACTTCGTCTGAAAGCAGGTAGTTGCTTCAACATGATGACTATTGGGAACGCTCTCTTGCTGCTTCCGCTCCTTGCTGGAGCTCAAGCAGCAGCCGTGCTACCTTCTGGTGGATATGCGTCGAAGATAGAGATGTAAGTTCAGTTCTTACTCCGTAGCGCCGTCTCTCACTTATGCTGACTCATGAAATTTGTTTAGTGTTCGTAATCCTGCCTATCCGCTCGATGTTGTCGACAAGCTGGAAGAGGCTACTATGCCTAAGATTGATGATTATATGACGAGGAAGATTGCTGCGGGCAAGAACAACAAGTGTACGCTGGAAACAGCTTCTGTGCGAAGAGAATGGTTAGCCTCACATCGACTTCTTGGAGACAATTTTCACTCTGACATACTTGATAGGAGTGATATGAGCGAGGCCCAGAGACAGGAATATGTCGCTGCCATCAACTGTTTAACGAAACTACCTCCCAAGTCAGATAGAACCAGGTTCCCAGGGGCGCTTTCTCGCTATGAGGATTTCGTCGCGTTTCACATGACACACGCCATGCAGCTCCATGACAATATGCACCTCTTTGGCGCCCACAAATACTACGTCTGGCTTTTCGAGCAAGCTCTTCGTAATGAGTGTGGATATACCGGCTATCAGCCTGTATGAGAACCCCAGCCGATGACTTCACCCAATATTACTATTGACAGCGTATAATAGTACATGAACTACGATCGCTACGCGAACGATCCATTGAACTCTCCGCTACTGAATGGAAATGCTTCAAGTATAGGTGGTAACGGTGAACCAGAGCCAGCATATAAAGGTGTTGCCCAGCCCGGGCGAACTCCAAACATCATTGCATCGGGCGGTGGCGGAGGCTGCGTGAAGTCGGGCCCCTTTTCAGAGTACGTCACAAGCTTGCTTACTCTGAACAGCCCTTTTCTTTGAATGATCTCATCCATCGACAATCTAGATAACTCATGAGACAACAGCATGGTCGTTAGTCTTGGCCCGACTTCCATGGCAACGGGGGCCAACATCCCTAAGAACCCAAAATCTGATGGCACTGGCTCGAACCCCCGCTGTCTGCGTCGCGATGTGGTGCGTATTCAATTCTTTATACCGGTCGCTTGGACTTCACGACTCCCGAGATCAGGCTAGTTCTTTACGCTGACGTTAAATACATTGACTGACACGATCCTATGCATGTAGAATCGCAACGCAGCGATGGGTGCGACGGCCGACCGCGCCTATAGCCTGCTCACTAACAACGACAACATTGATGGTTTCTACAACCAATTACTCGGAACACCGCCTCCTAAGAATGACCCTTATCCCTGGGGCGTAAGTTGATCAGTTTCGGATGTGCTCGGCTAAGATAAGCGACAGCTGACTGACCTTTCAAACCAGATTCACACGGCAGGTCACTACATTGCAGCAGTTGACCCGGGCGGTGATCCGTATACTTCTCCGGGAGACCCTCTCTTTTACTTCCATCATACTTCATTGGATCGACTCTGGTGGAGTAAGTATTGATTTTCATAGTTACGCTGAAGTTTCCCCGTTTAGCCGCTTTGAAAAGACCGCCTGCCAAGCTTCCGCAATTGAGCATTCAAAAGCTTCAAAATCCCCCAATTCACACTAGAAATTGCAATTACTAACCCTAAGTCTTGTAGTTTGGCAAATGCAAGATCCTGAGAATCGTCTCTATGCTATCCCCTTTGTTGACATGAACATGACGATGCCCATGAAGCGTGCGGTCGACCCTCATAACGTCACCGTGGACATGGAATGGCTTGGTCCCCCAATCAATCTTCTTGAGACACATGACCAGCTCGGAGGAAATGGAGGAGCGTTCTGTTACGTTTATGTCTAGTTTCTACGAGGTATATAACAATTGTTGTGTATTCGAGCCTGGCGTATCTCTTTGGTTATCAAAATCGTCGCATATAGGTACAAACAGCGCGGACGAAGTTCCTTATTGAACTCTCCAATTAAATGTCAGTCCTCGCCGCTGTGCCACTGACTAACTTGTAACAATGCAGCAGCTCGGTAAAGCAATGCTGGCTGTACTTCACGGGAAGTAGAATAGCTAGACGTGCTGAGAATGAATACGAGTACTATTGCCTCCGAATCAACCAAACTATTAGTTGATCTGGACTCCGAGCAAATGCTCAGCAAAATGTCAAGTACACCGGATCTTAAATAACATGTTGACTCATTCAACATTATAGAGCTATAGTTTAACACGTCTTGAGTGACCTGATTGGAGATTCTTCGGTGACATGGATCTAGGTAGCTTGTCCCGACATTTTGCGGAATCGGCGGAGTCTAGTGGAGTTTGCGGTGGTGGTGGTCAATAACCTGATCCTTCAATCTGCAAGATGTATCTTTCACAGCATGACAAGTTACTGTGTTCCCGACAGAGGTACTTGTCGTGCTTCAATACCTGTCATGAGGCGCGTTGAATGACCGCATATGATCGGCATACGCCCGCCAATTCCGCAGTGAAGGACACACAGTGATACGAAATATAATGGCCTGATGCTCCCCGCCATTCTTTGCTCTACCAATACCACTCAAAATAACAGCCCCTTTCTATCAAGGACAAGTTCAATAAGATGGAAGAAATTGACAAGATCTTTCTCGAAGCCGTCGCAGATGGCCGAATCCACGGGGCCGCCTTGCTTGCTAAGGATCTCACTGGTGAGATTCTCAACCCCTCATCACTTCTGGAGCCGCAATTAATCACATAGTGTCTATACAGGTAAGGTAGATATCTCGCAGAGCTATGGCGTGCGTAGCCTCCGCGAGGAGGACCCTGAGAAACGCCCCCCAATGACGACTGATACGCCAATGCGCGTCGCATCATGCTCAAAACTCCTAACGTCCATCATGGTCCTCCAATGCGTTGAAAGGGGCCTCGCAAACATCGATGAGAGCCTTGAGAGACTGCTTCCAGAAGTCGCTGGCTTGAAAGTGCTCACGGGCTTCGACGAGGCAGGTAATCCGATTGAACGAGAACCCAAGTCTCCTGTTCTGCTGAAGTATGCTACCCCGAGGGAACTTTAGGATGTGCTCTAGTCAGACCGCTGCTGACCATGTGTTACTTTAGACACCTGCTCACGCACAGTTCTGGTCTCTGCTACACTTTAACGTACCCTCTCCTTCATAAATACCGCGAGTGGCAAGGGCTAGCACTTGAACAGGAATATGACAGTCTTGACCAGAATTTCAAATATCCTCTGCTTTTCGACCCCGGGACGGACTGGGCTTACGGCCCTAGTCTGGACTGGTGTTCGCGACTAATTGAGAGAGCCAGCGGATTATCGGCTGAGGAATTTCTACAGAAGAACATCGTCGAGCCTCTCGGCATAGGTGCCGACAACATGACTTTCGAGTTGCAGAAACACCCTAACATGCAGGCTCGTCGTGCTGACATGACTTCTCGAGGTGACGATACCTTTGCGGCCGACTCTAAAAGCGCCGGCACTGGCGCTCTGAAGTACCAAGACGAGAGTTACTGGCATAAGGATATTCAACCTCATGGAGGACAAGGGATCTACACCTCGCCGGAGCAATACATGAAGGTCTTGTGGAGCATCCTCTCCAATGATGGAAAGCTGTTGAAGCCGGAGACTCGAGATCTCCTATTCAAACGCGCCCTCACTCCCGAGGTGGAGAAGCGTTTCGATGACTACTGTGAACGGTTCAAGGCTTTCGTGCCGGGAGTACCTGTACCAATTGAGATTAAGCATTCTCATAGTCTTGGAGGAATGTTGACTCTAGAGGACTGCGACGGGGATCGATGGCGCCGTGAGGGCAATTTGTCATGGAGCGGGCTGACCAATATCATCTGGGTAAGTGATCTTGTGGGCTGGATACTACTACACTTCACATCGTGCGAAGAGGGAGTCAAAGAAGAAAGAACATACTAATTGTTACTGTATTAGAACATCGACCAAAAGGCTGGAATTTGTTCGGTCTGGGCTTTCCACCTCAAGCCGTGGGGTGATCCTATCTGTATTGACTTGGGGACTAAATTTGAGAAGGCGGCTTTTCTTATGCTTAAGCAGTAACCTCAAAGTAAAAGGGAAGCAAATGACAGCTAAAGTTATTAGCAAAGCCTACATAAGGCAAAGAATGGTCTGGAGCTCCCTAACGGCCAAGTCTCAGATCAGAACTGAGCGTTACTGTGATCACTTTCCGCACCATTGAAGCTTATCTCATTAAGGAGACGACGCTGCAGTCCTAATATTTCATTCTGCTTCATGATGTACCTGCCACTTGCCTGGGCAATTGTTAAGAACCAGAGCTATAATGCTCCTACTGAGTGCTTGGGCAAGTTATGGCTTCTTTATATGGGAAATCTGAACAGGTTTAGGAAAGCGCTCCGTAACTACTTTGTTTATTCCTGCCGTTGAGTTACCTTCGAAGACGCATACGTAACTCAACTGTTTACCTCTGATACTTGTCTCTCGTTTCCTTTCAGTTCGTATACTATTTTCCTCTAGCCTTTCAATCACTTCAAGACTACCTCGCATCCTCGCGTCTCTCTCTGGCGTCTTGCGATCCCAGTACCCTCATTTAGCAAATAAGCTCATTAAATCTTCACTATCTCTCCTGTCATAAAAGAAGCTCCTGCTCACCTCATCGCATCAACATCCCATGGTAACCAAATCTGTTGTTACGACTACTTCATCTTTGGCAACCAGATTCCAAAGCAATGGAAGACTGGGCTATAGTGGTTATGCTCGCTATTATCGACGACCCGACTATTCACCAGTCAAAGGAATGGGCGGAGAGTTGTCCAAGAGAATACAAATTCCATATCCTTAATCCTGACCATCTTCCTGCTACAAGGCCATTCGCCAGGTAAGTCATCTTATGAGTCTTAAACTGGATTATACATTGTTTATCACAATAATCATATGTTTATTCTACTCTTATCCCTCTTTGCACACTCAGCTTATACGGTTTCCTCGTCCTTGCTCTACATGTATTGGCACTGCCAGCTAACCTGGGACACGCTCCAGCCCATCGCCTTTCGTCTCGAGATTACCACACTACACATGTCATGTACATTCGAAAGATCTTACTCTGGCCTCACAAGTCTGTCACCTGGGAGCCCCTATGCTCACATTCCCCTCTGACCGAAGCCATACGCGGTCGACTAGAGTTGAGTCCAGAGGAACTAGAGATAGTTGCCGCTGTTCGCAAAGCCAATCTCACAACAAGAATTTGTCGGAAGTCTATGACATAGGACAGCCCTCAATGAAACCGTATACTTCACCGCGGGTTGATGCGTCAACAATATGTGCTTGGTAGCCACGACAGGGAGGCGGGCTACTGATAGGCCTGATATGAAAGTCGGGAGGAGTTCGCCAAGGCCATTGCTGGTGCTCCCGAGCACCGTCTTGGCAGTACCGATGCGCTCGCTCATCGAGGATGATAAGTGCTACGTACATAAAGATAAGTGCTTCCAGATTTGCAACGCAAGCAATATTGAAGGATATGGTAGCATCTATTGTAGATTAAAGGAATATTTGTAGTAGCTTACCGGTGCCATCTTCGTATAGGATTAGCCTTGTGTATTAGTGGTCATCCTGTGCCTTGGCGTTTTCTAGCTTAGTGTTGAATTAGGCTGGGTTGAGAGATATAGGAGGCTTTTGTATGTAATGTCATATTCGTGCTTGTGGTGCCTAAGATATTGGTGACTTGGTTCCAGTAATACTGTTGTACGTGAATTGTATGCTCTTACAAGGCATGAATAGTCAAAATATAGAGACTGAAAATTGCCCATGATACAGAGTCTTGTTTAGAGATGTTACAAATTGTTCTAATATATTTTTGATTCGCAGGCATGCCTCTATAAACCCTGCCCACCTGGCATAACTTGAGCCTGATAGAGCTGGCCGTCTATCTGTATATCTACCCTCAACGTACATTGCCATGATTAATAGTCGCCTGAACACTGCCCACCCATATTCATCTCTTCATGAATGTTTTGCCCTCTGGAGAGCTATATGTAACGATTTAAACACAACGCTTTAACCCTGGAACTCCGGAACAGTGTTTTGCTCCAATCGGCCGGGGACGAGTGCCAAAGGTACAATACCTGACACGTGCATATCGGGGCCGAAGACGTGAGCATCGAGGCCGAGTTCCTGGGTAGCGGCCTTCATGTTCTTCAGGCCTTCTTGCCAGTTAGGACCGGCACGTCGTACCCAGATTTGGACGTTATGCTCGATCAGTTGCTTGGCATATTCACGGAGTGCGCGGATGACACCCTTGAAAGTAGACGCAACGTTGGTGAAATTGGCAATACCACCTCCGATAAAGAGAACCTTGCCCTTGGGAGACATGGGAGCACGCAACATAAGATCTAATACAGTTCGAGCATAGTAGTAAGTCTGTGACTCTGTGGGAGCACCAGAGTACTCGCCGTAGTTGGCCAGGTCATCGGCGAAGCCGGCCGAAGCGATAGCATCGGCATACACGACGGAGGCACCACCACCAGCGACCAAGGTCCAGATGCGCCCGTTGCCGTTAAGAACGGTCAGCTTCAGTGAAGCACCAGTCTTGGCGTCCATATCGGCGATGTAAGCCTCTTCCTTAGAGAGTTCACGGCCGAACGGAGCAGGGAACTCCATCGGAGGACCAGCGTCGACGCTGACCTTGTCGCCAGCCGATGAAACGGCAGCAATGCCGAGATTGGCAGGCGACCGGGCGATTGCCCATTTGGCACCGCATTCGAAGTCAGCAGTTTGGTCTAGCTTGGCAGCCAGATCCAGGAAGTGAACATCTGCTGAGGTGCCCTCCGCATTGGGGATGACGACCAAGGGGTTGATCTCGAGGTATGTGAACTGGCAGTCGACATAGACTATTAGGAGGAGACGAGTCAGCAATTAATCGAATAAAGACTATTAGTTTGATGTAGGGTAATGAGGGCACATATACTCACCGGCATATAGACGTGTAATGAAGTCGACGAGGACATTATGGACACCCTTAGGTACCTTTCCTAACAGCGTACTCGCGATCTCCTCATTCGAAGGATATTCAGACAGATCTACGGGAATAAGAAGCTTCTCGGCTTTAGCATCAACATCACCGACATCGACACCACCCTCGTGGGTGAAGAGAATCCAATCGCCCTACAAAATTAGCAATTAGCATCTGGTCTCAACATCCACATAGCTTCATAAAGCCAGAGTCCACGTGATATGAGATGAGTCGGCGTAAAGGATGCGTGAGTCTCTTTTGGGTAATGCGGTAGGTGGTAGATAACCAAGTGGGTGCCAGCTTGGTTGCAAGTGGTTTAGCCTCCGCTCGTCCGTCCATTGGAATTCGGCTCAGTACTCCAAGACTTGCGCAAGCAGCACATAACATTGAAGATAAACCATCTGGCACCAATTCCCTTCTCTCGATTTTGCATTTCTTGGAGCTTCTCATCGGGCCTTTCTAAATAAGAAAACTTTTTGTTTCCTTATCTCGCGTCCCAGCAGGACCACCTCGCCAGCCATGCACTTGCTGACTCACATGGTGGTCGCATCTCTACCGCCATGAAGATTGGAATTGCATCAGATCTGGGGACAACTTACATCACGAACGGAGTTGATGTTGATATAATATTCGGTGCCCTCTGGATGAGGCACGAAAGGCTCGACGAGGAATTGTCGGAGGACACCTTCTGTGTGCTCTACCTTTTGCAGCTTACCGGCCCGCTCAGCAACCCAAGCCTTGGCCTCTGGCCATGTCTTATTCAGAGCCAGGAGACCTGACTTTCCTCGCCTCTTGATAAGCTGATCAGGCTTGGCCACGAATTTGGCACCGCTTTGGAGAAGCCAGGGATAGGTGACTTCGGCCTGGTTGAGCACGGCGTTGACATCAGCGTCATCAGGGAAGTAGAGAGAGGCGAGTCTGGGAGGTGGGTTGTGTGTTGTTGGCTTGGGCAGTGTGCTCGGCTTGATCACTGGCGCGCGAGTGAGGTGGTAGTTGATGATGGCCTTGCCATCGGCCTCGGAAATCGACTTGGCGGACATGGTGACCGGACAAGAGAATGTCTATGAGAAAGAGGTACGTGTGTGAATTTGTCTCTCTTCTCCAATGGCCCTTTATATGGCAATATCTGAAAGAACGGCAAGTGTCAGCTGTGAGTCGGCGTGTGTTGTAGTTCACAACCTCGCGATGCAGTCTGTTCCAGGAGATTGACGAGAACACTCATTGCACGCCCGAAAGCGCAGCACTACATTACGGAGTCGATTGATTCACTGACCTGTCGAGACCGACCTATTCGCAATTGTCTCCTCAAGTGGGAATGTTGGGATAGTGAAGTCACGATGCGAAGGGGAAACTGTCCAAGTGGAAAGAAAAAGGTTAAGCAGGCGGAGGGATGAGATGGACGACGGTGGTGCGAGTGGCGGCGATTGAGCAGCAGATCAAGCAAGCAAGCAGGCAAGCCAGGATGGAGATCCGATGCTACGAGAAAAGTTAGCTTGGACAGGCGCAAAAAGCTTCCCACTGGTTGACGGGATACACCCCTTCTACTGCGTGCAAGTAGTGCTCACTTCCCGTCATTGTTCCCCTCTACTAGGGGAGGGGGACCCCTCCAGGACCCTTTTGGAGCCCGCGTCTACTTAGCAGGTACCTGCAGCACTACACCGATTATTACAGTGCCTGCGCTTCGGGGCTCAACTTTTGGTTCCTGAACGCCGCTTCGCTGGCGCTGCAGGTGGGCCGGGTCGAGTATCTCAGGGGGCCGATGCGCTAGTGCGCTGCGGGCAATAATTGGACTCAAAACGTGCAGCAGTCGAGGCTTTGGGGGCACGCTAGACCACGTACGGATTCCGGCAGCCACAACCATTGGGGCAAGCTTGACTTTGACGGCGGATCACTCAGCGCGGTTTCGCAGTCAGGTCCTCAGTGAGGTCCCCAGTCAGCCATGTACCGGTACTTCCCCAACATCCATCCTCACAGCACCCGTGTGAGCAGGGCCCGTCGCCGACACGCTGGACACGCTGGACTCGCAGTCCAGGCGGGCGGGCAGGCAGTCGAGCCCCGGCGCCTGCCCCAGCAAGGCCACGCACCGTCACGCACCGTCGCACACCGCCCGATATCGTCTTACTGCTGTGAGAGTTTCGATCCCCACCCGGCCATTTCTATTTTCTACTATTCGGTGGAGCTCAGCACATCTTCGACCTGGCAGCAGGCTTATTTGACATGCTGAGTTTTTTCCGTCTCGGGCGATTCCAATTCTAGCCATGGCATTTGGCCCGCTAGACAGTTGGGTGTTCTGCTCCCTCACCTAGGTATCCTTCGATTAGGAAATATTATATTCGCCAGGGACGCTAGCAAGGCCACATCTTGACCTGTTATCAAGTCTTGCACTACGCTGTAGCCCAGCTAGCTCTGCTTACTCTGACAATCCTTTGGTGGTGTACAGTTATATCCTACATTCGACTGGATATTGTATGTAATTCACCGTGCCAAGCGGCGCGTGACCACTTCCTGGAAAACCGATATGATCACCGATATAATCTTACCCGTCCTTATCATTTATCATTCACCACCAGCGATGGTCTAAATCGCCGGGTTCCGGTCGAGTTGACGGACGCTATATCGGGCTTGCCCTATGGGGACTATCCGGCATGTCGCAATCTACCATACACACAACCTTCGCCTATGTTTCGAGTAAGGGCATTTGCTCGTCAATTAAGATAGAGAGAGGCTTAGGTTTGAGACGGTCTAAAGTGAACGGGAAAGAAGAGTTCTAGTGAACGTGGCTGAGAAGCGCTGAAACCTTTTTTGTCTTTCTTGGGTAACAACGTAGTCACAACCGCTAACGAACTCAGATCTCCTGAGAAAGACGACCCGAGTACGAACTCGTCGGACTACGCTAAGCAAAAAGTTTGAAATGGGAGCAAAGTTGTGAGCATAGCGTACACCATGGATATCGTTGATCCCATCCAATCTTTTCTGCTTACGTGGTTTCGGTGGGGAATGCGCTGGTGCAGACCTAAAGTATCAGTACTAGCCTATTATAGTACTGTACGGTCTCGACGGCTACCTCCTCATAGGAATTTAGTACCCTAATGGAGGGTGCAGTACTGTTGTAGAGGGGTCCGACGTGGGGCCGTCGGGGTCCGTGCTTTGAGGAAAGCGTTCTCGGGAGTCGGGTGTCGAGGGCCGTAGAAGGTACTCGACAGGTACCCCGATAAGCAACGAAGGCCGTCTGGTTTCACAAATCGCCGCCGGGCCTAAAGAACAGGAGCGCCGAGCTGCGGATTCGCAGCATTTCTGAGTTCGACGTAGGTTGCAAAATATTACTACTCCCTGGCGCTGCTCGCATTGGCGGGGCATGAGGTGGGGACTGTTCAACAGGCCCACAACAGTAAATTTACCCCAACTATTCCGCGAATCTCGAAGGCTTTAGATCCCAACCAACCCACCTGGCCGTGGTACTGAGTGTGACACAAGCAATCAGAGGCAATCCAGATGCAAAGGACGTTCTCGAGACCGAACAAATTAGGAACGAGGCTGGCCAATTCCCCGGAGGAGCAGCATGATATATTTTAAGCAGCTGGGCTGAGGAGGGGTAGTCCTGGAATCGGGATTGCTGCTGACGGACATTTGCGATTTAGGTAATTACCCATTCCGGCAAGGTGGATTGTCTATTTCTAGGTTTTCTCGGGGCACGTATCGGTACTTACCAGGTAGTGTCCCTGCACTAAGGTGTCGCTCACTAGAGCAGACCCCCGAGCAGCCCACCAACATCAGCATTATACTTTGCCTAGACACCGCTAACATACAAAGTACCCAGCAGGTAGCTAGTAACACAGCAACGAACACTCAAACTTCCTCAGCAAAAAGGCCAACGTCCTTAGATCCTTGGGAGGGCAAGGAAAACCCCCGGTCATCGCCAGAGCTCTCCGCCTCTTCTGGGATAATCCAACTCTTCGTCGCCCACTTCGTCCCATCTCATTCCTCAACCTCCTTTCAAACCACTTCATCCTCTCTCCCTGTATTCACGGACGCACCTTCTTCACTACGCCTCCATCTAGTTCGGATCAGTGTTGTACATAACTGCGGCAGCAAAGCCGACAGAGACCACTCGAGCAAGAAGAGGTGCAAGCTTCGTCACGGTATGTTCCATCCCCAGATCCAGTTCATTCATTGAGATCGCCCCAAGCCATTGAGCACCTCGCCCACCGCTTCTTGATGGACTCAATTGCTCAATCTACCCTCTGTTGATCAACGCTGAGCTACTTGAGCGTCTTGCAAGAATTGTCAATTGGCCGTGATTCTGAGGGTCCAAAAGCAACGCTAGTTTTTGACCGTCCCATGTTTTCCGAATAACCTCAATTATTGCTCTATTTAAGGTACCCGGGCTGACTTAGAACTCGTGCAGTATCTGCTATTTCCCACGGGTTTAGAGGAAGAAGTGTATTCAAAATGCCCGCTGCAACCCCTAACGGTACCGGCGCCTCGCTCTCTGCGAATGACAAAATCACCCGCTTCTCTGCCCCTAGCCGGCCACTGAGCCCTCTTCCCGCACACGCCCTATTCAACAACAAGACGAGATGTTTCGTCTACGGTCTCCAGAACCGCGCCGTTCAGGGTATGCTGGACTTTGATTTCATCTGCAAACGTTCAACACCCTCCGTCGCCGGTATCATCTACACCTTCGGTGGTCAGTTCGTCAGCAAGATGTACTGGGGAACAAGCGAGACTCTGCTGCCTGTTTACCAAGAGACGGCAAAGGCCATTGCTAAGCACCCCGATGTCGATGTCGTCGTCAACTTTGCTTCTTCACGAAGTGTCTACAGCTCCACAATGGAGCTGATGCAATACCCCCAAATCAGGACTATTGCTATCATCGCCGAAGGTGTTCCCGAGCGTGTAAGTTGGCCCCGCCTGCGCTATATCGGATAGGCTCTAACATTCAAACCTCTAGCGTGCACGAGAAATCGCCCATGTCGCGCGCAAGAAGGGTGTTATTATCATCGGCCCCGCCACTGTTGGTGGTATTAAGCCGGGCAGCTTCAAGATCGGTAACACCGGTGGTATGATGGACAACATTGTTGCCTCGAAGCTCTACCGCAAGGGATCTGTCGCCTATGTCTCCAAGTCTGGTGGTATGTCGAATGAACTGAACAACATCATCGCGAACAACACGGATGGTGTCTACGAGGGTGTCGCCATCGGTGGTGATCGATACCCCGGTACCACCTTCATTGATCACATGTTGCGATTCCAACAAGACCCTGAATGCAAGATTCTCGTCTTGCTTGGTGAAGTTGGTGGTGTCGAAGAGTATAAGGTCATCGACGCCGTTAAGCAGGGCGTAATCACCAAGCCTATTGTTGCATGGGCCATCGGTACTTGCGCTAGCATGTTCAAGACCGAGGTTCAGTTTGGTCACGCCGGTTCTTTCGCTAACTCGCAACTTGAGACCGCTGCTATCAAGAACAAGATGATGAAGGAGGCCGGTATCTATGTCCCTGACACCTTCGAAGACATGCCCAACGTCCTCAAGAGCGTCTACGACAAGCTTGTCCAGGACAAGACGATTGTTCCTGCGCCAGAGCCAGTCGTCCCCAAGATCCCCATGGACTACTCGTGGGCTCAGGAGCTCGGCCTTATCCGAAAGCCTGCCGCCTTTATCTCCACCATCTCTGATGACCGTGGCCAGGAACTGTTGTACGCTGGCATGCCCATCTCTGACGTGTTCAAGGAGAATATCGGCATTGGTGGTGTCATGTCGCTCCTGTGGTTCCGGAGGCGACTCCCTGACTACGCGACCAAATTCCTGGAGATGGTTCTCATGCTCACTGCCGACCACGGTCCTGCTGTCTCTGGTGCCATGAACACCATCATCACAACCCGTGCTGGCAAGGATCTTATCAGCTCGCTAGTAGCCGGTTTGTTAACCATTGGCTCCCGATTTGGTGGTGCCCTGGACGGTGCGGCCGAGGAGTTCACCAAGGCCGCAGACAATGGTCTGAGCCCGCGTGACTTTGTCGACACTATGCGCAAGCAGAACAAGCTCATTCCCGGTATCGGACACCGTATCAAGTCGCGGAATAACCCCGATTTGCGTGTAGAGTTAGTCAAGGAGTACGTGCTGGCCAACTTCCCTAGCCACAAGCTGCTCGACTACGCGCTCGCTGTAGAATCGGTGACAACATCGAAGAAAGACAACCTCATCTTAAACGTGGACGGTTGCGTTGCCGTCTGCTTCGTCGATTTGATGCGAAGCTGCGGCGCTTTCAGCCCGGAAGAAGCCGAAGACTACATGAAGATGGGTGTGCTCAACGGTCTCTTCGTGCTGGGCCGAAGCATTGGTCTGATTGCGCACTACCTCGACCAGAAGAGACTACGCACCAGCTTGTACAGACATCCTTGGGATGATATTACTTACCTGCTCCCTACTCTGGCCACTACGGGACCTGCTGGCGAGAGCCGAGTGGAGGTTTCGATTTAGATTTAGATAGGTATATTTGTTGTTTTAAGAAAAAACACGTTAGATAACGAGCGGATGACCAGCAGTGGCCATTCATGATGAGTGTTTTTAGCTCAGTGAGAGAACCACGAAGCGGGACGAGGTAATGATAGAATCTCGCACCGAGATGGCTGGGTTGTACGAAATGATATAAAGCAGGTCAAAACGCACGGGATCTAGAATGGTCCAAATAGGAAAGGTTAATAGACAAAGTTATTAAGCAGCCTGCTCATTCATATAAAGATTGATCTGTATTCAAACGTCACGAACTCACTTCACGTGGTAGAAAGCAGACACCACCAATAGGAGTAAGGTTTGATCTTCAGCGGCATCTGATCGTCTACTACTTGTGCCATTCCAAAATCACCTAGGGGAGGGAGACAACGCGGGCCACACTACGTTGGCCGAGTCGTCATACTACGTTGGCCGGAAACCCACTTAGCTGCATGCTAGTCCAGCCATCTAACAGGGGGCTATTTTAGCCTATATATTTTTTTTATAAATACTTTTTTAATATTTAATTAAATGCTTTAAAAATAAATGTGCGTATTAAAGCTGTTATAATTAATTATTTTGTTTTTTTTTGCGATTTTTTTAATATTATAAAAATAATTATTTAATTTAATTATTTATTTTTAATTATATTATAATAAAGTGTTAATAATAACGCTTTAATAATAATATATTATTTTAAATAACGCTAAATTATTTAAAATTATTAAAAACGTAAGCAATAATAATAATAATTTTATAATAAATATAATAAAAATATATTATTATTTTTATTTATATAGCTATAAAAAGTTTTATTATTTATTTTTTTTTTAAATATTTTAATTTTTATTTTTTTAATTTTTATTTTAATTTTTATTTTAATTTTAATTATAATTTTAATTATAACTTATATATTATAATTTTATTTAAATTTATATTATAATTTTTATTTTAATTTTTTTTTTAATTTTTTTTTAAATTTTTTATATAATTAATGTTTTAACCGGCTTTTTTAAATTATTATAAAAACTTATAATAATAAAGTTTTAATTAAAAATAAAAATTTTAATAAAAATAATAATATAATTATATATTTTAAATATTTTTATATTAAATAAAAAAGCGTTAAATTTACTGCCGGCAATATAAAAAAAAAAAAATCTAATAATAAAAAAAAAAAAAAATTAATTAATAATAAAAATATTTTTAAATTTATTTAAACTTAAAATAATATTTAATTTATTAAAGCCGAAAAAACTTTAAAAATTATTTAAAATAATATTATAAAAAAATTTAAAGTTTTTTTTATTGTTTTTTTTTAATTATAAAATAATTAATATTATTATTAAATATAATATAAATTTTATAAAATTTATTATTTTTAAATAAATAATAATAAAATAATAAAATAATAATATTAAATTTATTATTTATTTAATAATTTAATTTATAGTTTAAAAATTTACGGCTATAATAATAAAATATAATTATAAAAAATATATTAATCGCGAGAAATAATATAAAAAATAATAAAAAACTAATATTTTATATAATAATTAAATAAAAAGTTTTAAAAATTTAAATAATTTAAACAAAAAAAATTAAATTTATGCTAATAAAATAAATAAAATTTAAAGCGTAAAAAAAATAATAAAATAAAAAAAAATATTAAATTATTAAATAATAATTAAAACGTTTAAAAATATAATAAAAATAATAATAATAATTTATTTATTAAAGTATATAAAAAATAAATAAATTAGTTAATTAAAAAATTAAGTAAAAAAAACAGTAATTATTTTATAATATTTAAAAAAAAAAAAAAAAAATAGCTGCTTTATAATAGCTTAAATTTTAATATTTCCGCATTAAAATATTTAAAATATATATTTTTAAAAAAACATAAACTATAAAAATAACTTTAATAATAAATATAATTAAACATGTTTATATTTTAATTTTTAAATATTAGTTTATAGCCGCGTTATTTTTTAATAATAATTTTAATTTTTTTATTTATATTAAAAAAATAATATTATAAATTTTTTTTTTTTTAGCTTTTTTTTTATTATTTTATTTAATAATAATATATAAATATTAAGTTTTATTAATATAATATTTTTTATATTTTTTAAAAATTAAATATTTAAATTATAAAAAATATATATTATAGCTATATAATAATATATTTTAATTTATAGCTATATTATTTAAAATAAATTAAAGTTAAAAAATAAAGCTAATAAAAACATTTATTATAAAATTATTTATAATAAATTAAAAATTTATATATTAAAAGCTATATTAATAAAAAAAATAAAAATAAAAAAAATAAACTATTAATT
>MU389729.1:600000-821077 GCA_022578765.1 Xylaria sp. FL0933 | reverse complement strand
GTAACTAGTAACTAGTATTACTAGTAGTATTTACTAGTACTTACTAGTTGAAAGTGGAGCTTTTACTTACTAGTACTTACTAGTTAAAATTTTTTCCAATACTAGTACTTACTAGTACTTACTAGTTACTTACTAGTAGTACTACTACTAGTAACTAGTATTTTTTCCGTACCCTGGCCATGGGGCTGTCATGGTCCCCATGACTCCCGCCAGCCAATGTTGACCCGCCGGATGGGTTCGTTGTTCGCCCATTAGGATAGATACCCGCGCTCTCCACTACCCCAGTTTGTCTCCATCCCCAACCCCAACTTACATGAAGGGAACGGGCCAAAACCCACCGAAACACGAGAGAGCTCCGAAAAACCTCAGCTCTTTTTCTTATCATACTTTGTCTCTGTCTTCTTCTTTGTATATACATGTAGCTATACTTCGACTTGACTGCAATTGTCTTACAAGCTTCAGATCGAGGTGCAACGGCAAATTGAAACCATTCGTAATTGATATTCATTAGCACGGTAGTCGGTCGGTCAGTCGGGGACGGTGAGGTTATAACACAAAATGGCGGAGAAGCTCATAAGTGCAGCAGAAGGTAAGGAAAACTAAGAACAACAACAACCAAAATAACCCAATGCCTTGCGTAAATGACGTCCGTCTATTCCAATTCTTCTGAAAATGCTCTCTACGCTAGCTGAAGGAATCGTTGATTACGAAGAGCTAATCAATTGAGTTAGTTGCAAAGCATACCACGGCTGAAAGCTGTTGGGTAACGTTATATGGTAATGTCTACGACATAACAGAGTTCCTGCCGTCACATCCTGGCGGCTCCAAGATCATCCTCCAGCTCGCAGGCCGCGATGCCACTGAGGAATACGACCCCATCCACCCACCGGGGACATTGGAGGAGAACCTGAAACCCGAAGCCAAGCTTGGGCGACTTGATCCGGCAACAGTTAAGCCGGCGGCCAAGGAAGAGGAGACGAAGCCTCAGGCGGAAGACGATGACCTACCACCCATGGAGTCGTTGCTCAACCTCGACGAGATCGAGCAGGTGGCCAAGAAGCGAATCTCGGAGAAGGCATGGGCGTATTACTGGTCTGCGAGCGACGACCTGTGGAGCAAGTCGAACAACAACGCAGTGTATCGGGACATCCTTCTGCGCCCGCGTGTGTTCCTGGATTGCACAGCGTGCGATGTCACGACGACACTGCTCGGCCAGCACAAGGTGGGACTGCCCATCTTCGTAGCACCGGCCGCGATGGCGCGTCTGGCGCACCCAGACGGCGAGCAGGGGATCGCACGCGCATGTGCACGCTTCGGCGCGATGCAGATCGTGTCGAACAACGCCTCGATGACGCCGGAGCAAATAGTGGCGGACGCGAAGCCCGGGCAGACGTTCGGGTGGCAGTTGTACGTGCAGAACGACCGGCCCAAGAGCGAGGCGATGCTGGCGCGCATCAACAAGATGCCGGAGCACTACAAGTTCATCTGCCTGACGCTGGACGCGCCCGTGCCGGGCAAGCGCGAGCTCGACGAGAAGCAGAACTTCAAGAACGCCATCCGGGTCGCCCCGGGCGTCAAGACCGAGAACGAGCCCGAGCGGCCCGGCGGCGGCGGCGTCGGGCAGCAGCTCTTCTGGGGCACCGCCGCCGACCTCACGTGGAAGATCACGCTACCCTGGCTCACGAAGCATACTAACCTCCCCATTGTCCTCAAGGGAATCCAGACGCATGAGGACGCTTACTTGGCGGCGAAACATGCGCCCCAGGTCAAGGCTATCATCCTGTCGAATCACGGAGGACGTGCGCTGGACACGGCGCCTCCGGCAATACATACGCTGCTGGAGATCCGCAAATACTGCCCCGAAGTCTTCGACCACGTGGACGTGTGGGTGGATGGCGGCATCAAGCGTGGTACGGACGTCGTTAAGGCGCTTGCGCTCGGCGCCAAGGCCGTTGGGCTGGGACGCGCCGCATTGTTTGGTTTGGGAGCCGGTGGCCAGGCGGGTGTTGAACGTACATTAGAGAGTAAGTCTCCATCCGTCTCTATTATGCGTTGAGGTATATTTTCCGCCTCGGTGGGCTTTGAGGAGACCCAGGTAATCGCCTCCAGCGGTATTGTGCTAACTCGTATTTCAACACGAATAGTCCTCGAAGCAGAGACCGTAACCTGCATGAAGTTGCTCGGAGCGAAGAATATCTCCGAGCTTGGTCCGAAGCATGTGAGTTGCTGCACCAACGACGTAAAATCTGCCACCCCCAATCAGACTGACACGAACGTATTTTCCTTGCAGATCAACACGCGGAAGGTCGAGAGGGATATCTTCGATGGTGACGCGAACTTGGAGACAACTGGGCTGTGGGAGCGAGTCAAGTCGAAGCTATGAGCCTCCTTCATAGAATGCCAGCCAAGTCTTATCTTAGACATACCGATTAGGCACTTGAAATAAACATCTATGCACAAATCGTATATATCCAGTCGAATCTAACTTAGATGCTTAATAACTAGCCTATATTTATCTTGTTCTTACCTTTCGACTGATAACATTCAACAGTGATAGAAGGACTTAGTAGCAGCCTCTTCTAATGACTTAGGACTAAGAATATTTATACCACGTCGTTAAACAAGTTGACGGCAATGTGATCGTGTGAGGGAGACATTGCTGGCCCGTCATAAAGCCAGACAGGTAAATCTTAATATGAAGAACAAATATGTGGCAAAAAGACGCCTCGGAACGGTACACTGACTTGTTGCACCATGTAGATTGTAGATGATTCAGCGCTACCCCGGATTTCCCCCGCCACATCCCGAGTCCAGAGACATGCTCTGTATATAGACTAGCGTAGACAATTGTTGAGAGAGACAGAGACGGAGCTTGGCGTTTGTGGAGAGACAGCAACATTCAGGAGAGAAATGTCTCTATCAAGGATGCGGATTCTCCTGCCAAGACACAGGGGATCCATATGTTGGAGATAACATGCCAAAACAAACACGGTAAAGGCTGCGAAAGCTACACTGTCGAGTTCAATTAGCTTTCACATGCTGTCGAGCTTCCTCCCAGTGTCCTCCGGCCGAGGAAATGAAATCTGCTCGGGCTCTGGAGTGTGGGACACGTCTTTCAGAAAGCACCTACCGGCAGCCTTTGTCCTCCGCGATCACGGGATGACTAGGAGGAGCGAGATACCTACAACGGGGCACTAGTATTCGGGTCTGCCTTCTTAAGTGGGAGGGTATGGCCGCGATACTCCAACGCCTGCTGGCCACACATTCGATCTAGCACTTACTAAGTACCAAGAAAGCAGCAACGGGTACCTGCTTTTACTAGGAAACCCCCTGGCTTGAACAGTCACGGTTATCATCCCTCCCCGCATCGATCCGTAGGCCTTCTCTACATAGGTCAATCCTTCTGCTCAGTTGGGCATCTTCTGCTTCTCTTTCAAGCTCTGGTCCTTATTCTTGATTGGTTGCATCCATTATCAAATGGATACACGAATAATACCTCAAACTGTTGTTCTCTTCATTCTGATTGGCCTGGTTGTCCGCCTTCTTGTCATTAAACGCGTAGAAATTGGTAAATTTCTGCCATGTTTCATAGCCATATATGGTAGGTTTACCAGGTGTCGATCTAGACTTGGTCGGCGGCAGATACTGCATACCAGTATGCCTGGACTATACTACATGCAGTAACTTTTATGTACGAGGTAGGTATAACAAGTGTGTCCTTGCACCACCGTGGTGGCTCTCTCCATTGCCCGTTTCCCTCCGGGTGTGTAATGTTGCGCCGTTATCGTGCAGATGTGATAAAATAAAGAAGCGAACAGGTGTGACGAGTGTTACCCCCGGTTTGACTTTATCATCTGTCTCTTTGTTACGTCGAGGTAGCAGACGTCTTCGACTCGCCCAGTTACCTTCACTTGGGCTACTAAGCTTCGACGGACTTCATCTCTTACGCCTCCCATTATGAGGAGTCTGGCCTAGGGACATGAAATCTAATCGATATGTCGCACACAAAGCCAGATGCGACAGCGACCGAAAGCGATGAATCGCGTATGGCTGCGTCTAGGAAGAAGAGCCACTTCAGGCGGTTCTGGTGCGTTTACTTACTCGTGACTCTCGTCGTTGCTACTGTGGTTGTAGTACCTTCGGTGTAAGTTTTTGTACTTGGCTTTGGGTAGATTTCAACTGACCGAGTCCTCAGACTGCTCGTAGCGGTACCGAAAATGGCACAGCAGAAGCTGAATGAAGCCAAGTTGACAATAGACGGGATTACTGTCACGAACACGCAAACCGACTTTCTCCGTATGGCCATCAACTCTACTATCGAAGCGGGTGGTTCGGTCCACGCAGTTATCGATGCGTTTCAAGGTACAATGTACTTGGCGGACGTCGACCCTCCGTTAGCCTTCTCGACGATTGATTTCCCTCAAACGACTTCGACCGCAGTGCAGACTGTCAACGTCAGCCAGGTGATTCAGATATCAGATCAGGGCGCTTTTGCGACTTTCAACAAAGCCTTACTGTCTAGCGTGTCTGTCCAAGTACAGGTCAAGGGAGACACCCACATCCATGTCCAGGGGATTTCTCGCGCCTACCCCGTCACGTTTGACAAGACGGTAACATTGAAAGGGCTTAACAACTTTGATGGACTTTCTATCTCGAATGCTAGCATCAGCGTTCGCTCCACCGATAACTTCAACGCAACTGTCCATATTCCTAACCCCTCGGTATTGACTTTGGAGCTGGTAAGTTATTGCTCGATCATACCCTTTGCAGTACAGGCCAGCATACAACTAAATTCGTGAAACTGACGGGATGAAACACAGGGTAATGTAACCTTTGCCAACTACCTCAACGGCGCAGACATCGGCCAGGCATATATCAACAACCTCGTGCTTTATCCTGGCGACAACACGTTTGCTACGAGCGCAGACGTCAAGCAGCTGCCTATTCTCAACGCTCTAACACTAGAGCCCTTATGCGAACTCAAGGGCAAGCTGCCCTTTCAGCTCAAAGGAAAGAACGTCGTAAACAATGGCCAGGTTCTCCCATACTTCAGGGACGCGCTGGCAGCGACTTACCAGAACGTAATCATTGATCTGAGCGAGGCAGCGAAGAAAATCGGCATCATTCCCCAGTGCATCAAACTCTTGAGTAACTAAGTGTGTGTTACTATGAATTCCTATTGGTTGGGCCACGAGAACCTTTGGTAGGGATGTTGATTTATGATATCACGAAAACACGAAAACCTGAACGTGGTCGGTTCAAGCACGTTTTGTCGTGCTAGGGGAAGGGAGAAACATCAGATGAATAGCAGTATCCGTCAAAGAAAGATTTTTCAAGTCCTAGTTATGTTCACGAGCTATGTACATCACAGTGCCACCGTTATCGTGAAGTGGACACCATGGGCTAAGCCTTGAATTCTTACGAATCAAGCTGGGGAATTGAGTGATCTCGAGAAAAGATCGTTGATTCGTTTTGGAAAAGCAAATGCATACTATGTGTGTGTGACCGTCGTTATTCCCCTTCTTTTATAGCCCTCCCTAAATCCTCTTTTATATCCTTTTCTTCAGTCCAGCCACCCTTTGGCTGACTGGAATACATGGTCGTGGCTCACCCACACCACTTCGATATACACATATTGACCTCATTTTAGAACATGATCCCTTGAACTGTACCAAATGACCATAACGGTGGCACGTGTTGGAGTAGAACGCGCCCCTTGGGATAGCGTTATGAGGTCTATTATTCGGTTATCCGGGAACCTGTTCGCCACTCCCAAAGATTAGCCGGTGAGGTCCAAATAAGCAAGTGCTCGGTTTTGCACGTGCTTGCTCTTTATGGCTACTTGTATATCTACCATGCCGAGGGACTTAAGTATATGCCTACCTACCACAGGCATCTAGGTAACAATGGCACGACAAAGTTACTGGAGAAGCTGTTGTTCTTGCCAAGGGGATTATATAAGATCAGAGGTTACTGTCCACTACCATGTACTCTTAAAGCAGCTTAACATATATGATTTGACTTCTCACAAAGCAAAAATGCCTGTAGGTATTATATGAGGTGCTTACTTCGATGTACTTGTGCAATATATGTACTTTGGCCTACCTGTTGCCATGGGAGGCTAACACAGGCAAGAGTAGCAGCTTGATCATCTAAGATATCTACCTATGTGGCGGTCTACCTGCAATACCTTATGTACTTCGGTACCTCGAGTATTCAAGAGGTCGTGTTTGTTGTTTGTGCAAAATAACTAGCGCGTTCTCACCTGTTGTGCCGATGTGCCTTCTCCTCACAGCTATCACAACTTCACCCTCACATCTACACATTCACAGCCGCACCTCAACAGCCGCACCTTCACAGCCGCACCTCTTTGACTACAACCCCTTTCCTCCTACTAATACATCACTGCTGATTGTGCTTAGGCACAGGCTTTGATGATGGACTCCGTTGAGAAAGTCTTTCACGGCTTTCCGAGCCCTGGCGTTGAGCGGGCCCTCATCAAGCGGAATGGCATGTGGGAAGCGGAAGATTTTTACGAAGCTTTCAGATCATTCTCACCTTATAACTCTAGCGATCCAGATCGCATTTTCTTTGCAACGTTGGCTCAAATGCTACTAAAACAGGATTTCACTCCTACAGTTATACGCAGTGAGATTGGCCAGTTCGCCCTTGACAAGCATCAAATTCCCAACAATGGCTCAGCTAAGTCCATGCAGCTCAAGTACCACGCGTGGATTTCCCAGGGACGTAAGGACGAAGAGTACCCTTTCAACGACAAAGAATTTTCTGCTGTACGGGATGGTGATCTGCTCAAGAACAGTCAGGGCTTTTTGCCAGACAAACTGGCAGATACCAAAATCTGTGCCCATTGTGCAAAGCCCAATGCTAAGTATTCATGCAGTGACTGTCTACTTGTGCAAGACTCCCACGTTGTCATGAAGACAGCTTATTGCAATAAGGCTTGCCAATTCGAGCACTGGAAGGAACACAAGTCCTATTGTCACGCACGACGAAAGGTTTGCCGCGCCGTATCCCTAATCTACGAGCTCTTCGTCATGCTCGAGAAGAAGGCGTGGTTGAGAAAACAAGTCAACGGCGTTACCGAGAAGCAGGGCATCACGAACATCAGCCAAGCCCAGTCGGATGAGTGGAGGTTTCAAGGAAAACCCTTTGTTGGTCCCTTTCCGTCTGTCAAGGCTCCCTCTGAAGAGCATGCTCTAGCAGCTCTGCTCGCTAGCGAGTGCCAGCAGCCCATGACTGTATTTCACAACTTTTTGAACGCACTCTTGCTGCGTAAGAGACATCCCTTCCCGAGGTTGTGATCTGTTATAAGTTAAAGCTGACAAGTGTTATCACAGCGCTTTGCCAAGAATTGTCAGAAGTCCAGTTGGCGCCCCGAAATGCCTACCGTCCTACCTGCATCATGAGACCCGGGGGGATTCACAACACTATGTACAACGAACACACTGTGCTGCGCGCAACGCTCAAGTCCGGTGAGCAGATGGTAGTTGACATTTGTGGAGCCCAGGTCAGTTATGCAAAATCCTTTATTGAACATCTCGCAACACTACACTCACTACATGTACCGTTGAGGAAGTAACCACAGAAATCATCACTAATGCTCCTTTCTAAATAGTTCGGTTGGCGTGAGACGATCGCACCATGGGCAGTTTGGACTAGCTATCGCGCGGCCGGCAAAACTACCGCTAAACCTTTCGGCTCCACCAAGGAGACGTGGGAGAAAACCTTTACTCCCCAACATGCACGAGAGAGCGACCATCAACGAGTGTTGTTGGCACAGAAGATGCAGCTCGCCACTCAGAGCGAGAACCGCGGGGGATTATCCGTGGCAGGGTTGTACAAGCTTGACGACGCCACCTTTGCCTCATGTAAGCTGGCGATCCTGTCGGCCGCAGAGAGAGCGCTCGATGATGGTGTTCGAGAGCTCCATGAATCGAAAGTGTGCCGCTGCTACCTCGATTTCGCCGGCAATTGGCTGGCTACGACGTCTACGCAGCAGGGTGAGGCTCTTGAGGGGGCCTGGCTAACCGACGAGCAGGTGGAGTATGCGAAGAATAACGGTCTAGACTTGTTGAGCCTTTATAGATATCGCTGCTCTCACCCAGACAACCGACGGAAGTTCCAGGCTGCAAAATTGTTCATGCCTTGGTATGGGGGCTTGTTCGAGAACAAGTAGAGGAGGAATGACAAAGAGGGTACGCTCATCAGTTACAAGTTCGGAACTGGTGACGGATATGCAGAGAATGCTGGGGTGTTAAGGAGGTCTAGCAAACTCTGGTGTTGCCCACGAGGCAGGACTTGTTGAACGCAAAAAATGGGGTTTGTGTACAGGGCCAACAGAGGGGCAGACGCGCTTTTCATGTCTGCCTTCCCTCTGTCACTTGTACTTGTGTAATGGTGAAGCTGAAGCAACGATGATGAAGTATCGTAGTCACAAAATACTTGAGTGACTGCTGGAACCATTTTCAGGTTGAACGGCGGCTTTGGTCTTCGAAGTATGAAGTTGACTTTCACTGCTCTATTGGTCGATCAGTTCACAAGATAACTGACCGTTTCTTCTCGTACTTGTTTAGATGTTCCCTGCAGGAATAATGCCAAAGAGACTTTTAACTTTACATGTGCAACCTTAGTACCTTACAACCTACTAACAGATATAGGTGTTAGTCGTAGTATGGTCCTTTGTATTTTAATGTTTTTTTCTTTTAGTTTAAGTCGCGATCGCCTTTGCTCTTGAAAGAGAAACTCTGTGCGAACGCAGTAGGTAGGTAGCACAGCATACTGGTTTGATGAACCTAATGTTTGCGATATAGATTCACTGCCTTGGGATATGCCTGGAATCCATACATTCTATACCAAACCCTGTATAACCTTATAGATGTGCCCATACATGTTGGTCAGCCAACCTACCAGCCTACCAACCGCCCCGCGGACTCAGTACACTGTGCTTGATTGATCGACCCCAAGCCTTCATTTTTTATTATGAGCCCACCCGGACCTCCACGGACGGACAATCTGCGAAAGGAACGGCAATAGGTTTCTCAAGGCACACTCGGACGTGCCAGCCCCTCTCCCTCATACGCTGCGGGCTGTCACCAATGCGAAACTCATCGAGAATCCGGTTGGCAATGTGTGTGCCCAGCGCCTCAAGTGTTTCGAAAGAAGATGACTCCAAGACCTGCATTAAATTATTAGCCATGAATAATTGTATGATAACTGCGCTTTTGTACGCTACTCCTGATGAAAGCACACATGAAACAAGCATTAGGAATGAGACCGATAAAGCTACCTAACACGATAGTGTAGCGTAGTGAGACAGGACTGGAATAGTGTGAAAGTAAAGACCAAGCAAACATCACATACCGCAACGACGGCACCCTCAAGCTTGGAATGGATATCCTCACGGACGTCGAAGCGATCGATCTCGACATCGACGACAACCATCTGCTTCGCCGCACGCTCATTAGAGTTGACACCGATGAGCGTGGGCACGCGCAGGCCGTGCAGGCGGAGACAGCGCGCGTACGAGCGCAGGGGATTCCTCTTCTTCTCTTCCGCAAGGTCTTCAGTGTCAGCGAAACACGCCGCCGTCGTCAGGCTGACGCCGTCGCCGAGCAGCGACGCCTTGGGTAGGTGGAGCGTAAGCGAAAGGGAGCGCAGCTTCGTCGCGTCGAGGAAGGGCACCTGGTCGAGCGGCAGCGCCACGCGGCTCCCGTCCACGACGCGGCCCGTCATCTTCACCCACAGGAGCTCGAAGACGTCGGCCGTGTGCGGTGGTGGGACAACCCCGCCATTCCCCCCTTTGGCATGGCTGGCCTCGGCTTTCTTACTACTGCCAGACGGCGATGATGATGATGGTGATGATGAGAAGAGCTCCATGCCGCTTAGTAGCGTCTTGCTCAAGTTTCCGTAGTGCACGGTCTCGGCATTGACAGCGTCGTTTGTGGACGCCGTCTCGAAGGGGCGCGCGAACGACACCTCGGACGAGAGGAGCACGGGCTGCGGCTTCGAGGCGCGACCCCAGGCGTCCCGGCCCGCAACCATGATGCTCTGCAGATTACGCACGCGCACAATGGCTTGCGGCTCACCGGCGTCGGCGCGGACTTGCCAGGCATTGACGAGCGGCGCCGCGGGGTCCGGGTCCGGATCTGCGCCTTTCGCGCCCGGCGGGGATTTCCATAGAGACGAGAGCATTTCTAGACTGGTTGTATTTATCGTCTAGGATAGCTTATGTGCACTTCACTTGTTTTATTTCGTAGGCGAATTGTTTCAATTCGTTTGCGCTCGGCCGTTTGACGATGCACAACAAGAATTCATGTGGTATAACCCGGATAATAATGACAATACCTAGCCGCGGGGCAGCGCGTTGCGAGCGTCAGCATACGTTGTAACGTGAATCCTTTCGACGAGACGAGGTATCAGTTAAAGTTCAAATTAAAATACGAGGTAAGCTATATCGGCCACAAGCCACAACCACTGTTTACTTGGGAAAATAGTTGAAATTCTCCTGCGTTGAATAAGTTGATAAATTGTAAACGAGGTGAGATGAGGTCACCACAAGCCGTCCGGAGCTGGGTTGCTAGCCCCACCCACCTCATCCTCTCAGTTAGCTACTCTCACGTTCCGTTCTCATATTCAATCTACCAATGTCGATCAATGTCTGCGTCTTCAAGTTAAACTTGTTGAGGTTTCTCTTTTTAGCACAGAAAGTATCTGAATATAAAGAAGTCAGAGGGATAAAAATAAAAAATGAGATTCCAAAGTTACCCGTCATAAGCTCATCTCTAGACCACACCGATCCTCTACTCAACGCCGAATTCTACAACAGGCATAAATACGAAGAACCTTCTGTTCGACTCAGTTAACCGACGCACGAAAAGAAATATCTCCTCTTCTCTAGCAAGCAAAACGTTGTTCTCAATAAAAACTTCAAGGTTCTGTGCCCATGATATAAGTAATGTGATTAGCAGGGTGGCCCCACGGCGTAAAGTCGACTATAAAACAGCCTTGAGGTCAGTATCCATGACAAGCCACACAACGCTGTCTAGCACCAGACTAGATGAGCAGGAAATCACTGACTGGACTGTATGTCGATGTCGCGGAATCCGTTGCGCAGGTACAGGTCATGGCCCACTCTCGACGCTTCCACGTACGCGGGCAGGCCGAGTTTCCTGGCCTCATCTATGCCCCATTTAATGAGCATCCCGCCAGCCCCCCTCCGGTGATGTTGGGGATCAACGAAGAGGAGCCTCAGATCTATGACCATTTCCATTAGACTTTAAGAATCTCGAGATGATAGGGTGGCAAAAGATGTAGATGAATCAACATCGAGTGTCCGGAGACTGGCAATGTGAGGAGAAGACGAGACAATGCCCAACTTACGAAGGTGCTTCGTCTCCAAGTGCGCCAGACGCACTTTATGTAAGCCCTTGAACACCGCCTCGCAGGCTTCAGCGTTGCACCCCTCGCCGAAGACCCGCGGCGCCGGAGGAATCTGCGAGCCGTCGTTGATGTTCCACTGCGCGAAGCCGATCATTTGCTTGTTGTCCTCGGACGGAGCGATGTCCGTGTCGACGATCTTGAGCCAGCGGGTCGAAGGATCTTCGCGGAAGATCCTTGCCATCTCCTGAGCGCGCGTTGTCTTCCCGGGCGCTGGCTCGGGAAACGGGCCCGGGAACAGAATCGGGCTGAACTCATCGGGCCCGAATGCCTCCCTCTCGATCTGCGCCGCGCGTTCGGCGTCGGCCTCGGTAGCGAACTGAAGTTCAAGCGGCATGTTTAGGCTACGATGGATGTGATATGTGGGTGAAAAATTAGATTACACAGCGTATATCGCGAGAGACTGAGCAGAACGCGGATTGTGATTGAGTGTTGTATTCACTTTATATGTCAATAAGCCAACCGCATCCCAACTAAACAGCTTAGATAGGTGGTGGTATATAAAGGCGCCTTGTCGTATCTATACACTCAATACTATCCTTGCTCACTTCCCTTACCGACATTCCTTCAAAGCTGGGATGGACGATTCGGTCCCGTAAGAGGATATGCTAACAACATCGCATCGCGGTCACGACGAGGGGTAGAAGCTAGAAACGTGAGTCATCGGTGTAATACGTACATACGCGTGTGTTAGTCTGGCCCCCCATTTAAATCAGGTGGCCTACGTATAGAGTTGCGGGATAATTGCCTTTTCGGGATATATCTTAACCTCATGATCGAAAGTGCTTATAAAGTATTTGTATTGTCTAAAAGTCCCGCCATTTTCTCAATACGAAACACGATGTTGAGAGATATATGGCGTTGTGGCACTTGGAGAGCTAGATCTCAAGCTCCCCGTATCAATCACCTAAATCCAGTGGGCCATGACCACTAATATAGCTATAATTCTCCCCACATAAGGCTTTTGCGCCAAATCACAGAAGCCGGTTGGTTTGAATTGCTTCATCTCGATGGAGATCAACAGCGAGATGAATGTTTAAGAACCATCGCAAACGGCAAGCTTGCCGGCAAATACCTCGTATCAATAACAACCACCTTATCGGGGCCGGTCAGAGTGAGAATCGACGATAGCTTCGGCATCCAGTCTCAGCGATGCCTAACCTGCCAGACGGGCTCGTTCTCAAAGGCACATCAACCTCGCCACGCGGGCGAAGCATCGCCGCCTCGCGCGTCTTCCAGCCAGGTGAAGTAATCGCGACCTTCGGCTCGCCGAGCATCGCGATCCCAGATAGCCCACACCTGTCGACGACATGTAGCGGCTGTCTGCTACCGTCATCGCCGGGCTCGGACCCCCCTTCGGCATCACAACCTGCGCGGACCGTCAAAGCATGCACGGGTTGTCGAGCCGTAGCCTACTGCTCACCAGCATGTCAGAAGCTAGACTGGACGACAGGCGGCCACAAGGCCGAATGTAAAGTCTTCAAGCGCGTGCGCGCCGAGGGCCACGATTTCTTGCCCACACCTGTGCGTGCGCTCGTGCAGGTTCTCTTGCGCCCGGAAATGAGGGCCGCCGTGGCGGAGATGGAAGGACATGTCGATAAATTTCGTCGCGAGTCGGGTAAGCTGTGGGCTGATATGGAGCTTCAAGCGATGGCGGCGCTGCATTACCTCGGTCGTGAGCCGAATGCTCAGAGTCTGGCGGAGGCGATCGAGATCTTATGTAAAGTGAGTAAAGAAGAGAGAGTTTCGAGATCCTTGATTTTCTTGCCCCATTATGACTTATTTTCTAATTTTCGCGACATAGTCGCAAGTGAACTCGTTTAGTAGACTGGATGAAGATATTGGACAAACCGGGCTCTTCATGCACCCGGCCCTCGCCATGGTCAACCACTCGTGTATACCAAATGCCTTTGTACAGTTCATTGGCCGGAAGGCCGTACTTCACGCATACCAAGAGATAAAGAAGGACGAAGAAATTGAGATCTCGTACATTGGTAAGCGACAAACATCACATGCATCATCGTAGCGTGAGATTCTAATGCGTATGCCTAAGACTGTAACCTCCATCTTTCACACCGCCAAGAGGCTCTTCGAACACGGTATCACTTCACATGTAACTGTCCACGTTGTAAGGATGACATGGACGTATATCAAGTCTGTCGGCGGTATCCACATCTGCGTCTGAACAGCCTCAGTCTAGCACCAGAAATCCAGAATCTACAAGTCTCCCAGGGTCCTAGTCTTAGCGAGAACGAAACACTTCGCGCCACAGTAGAGGAGATATACCCCTGGTGCTCCGCGCCTTTCCTCGGCCTCAGCGAAGCCGACAAGCAGAGACAGCTCCGCCGGCGCTGGAAAGCCTGCGAACCGCTCTGGGGCTCCCGCACGCCGGCCTACGCCATCGAACCATTACCTCACGTCCTCGCGGAGGGAAGCATGTACTTCGGAGAGCAAGCCCACTTCGCCTACAGCCTATGCATATCCAGTTTCCTAGCGACGCAGGTAGAGCCCTACAAAGCCGCCGCGCCTTTCGCGCCACAGCGCGTAAAAGGGGCACTCATGATCGCAAAGCTGCTCGCGAACACGGCACCAGCGGATGTAGATCCTGCGCCTAAGAAGGCCCTAACGAGATCTGGCACGCAAAGCTTGCTGGAGGAAATCTCCAGGGCTCTGGGGAAGATGGACCACGCAACCATGTGCCAGACGCTGCTCGAGATCGTCGTGTACTACGCCCCGGCTGCGCACTCGAAGGAATGGGCTATCTACCGCGAGGCGAAGGACTTGCTGGGTGATCTCGAGGCATTGCAGGGACGGGAGACGGAGGATGCGCTCGTCAAGGCGTTCATGCGGAATCCGAATGGAGCTGATGAGAGGCGGTTCTTCGAGCAAGCTGTTCTTGGCCCGCTTCGAGAGTTATCCGCGTTTTGTTTCGACATCATGGATAGCGAGTTTGGTTAAAAGAGATTTTTGGAATCATGTCGCCTTGGTGGTCGCGAGACATTCACTAAAGCTATGGGGACTGAGGGAGAGAAATATCTCTACGAGCGAGGGATCGTAATGTGACAATACTTATCAAGATTGACAGTACTACTTCCGCTTCGGAATTCCCCAGTTCATCTCTAACTCCACTGAAACATTCCCCATTCACGATGCTATAATTTTGATAGGGGTGTCCTTGCGACATCCCTGCGACGAGTGATAGAGAAAGCCCGCAGCGTCTCTCTTACTTAAGTAGAGTTCGTACGCATTGCACACAACATGGAGATAGGGACAAACTAGCATGGAATGCGAGCGGGTCGCATTCAACTTGCCGCTCTTGACAGGTAGCATCAAGAAGCCTATTTCATTGTTCTCAACCTAGGTGAACGCTTAATCATGGTATCGTCGGGTTTTAGGTTTACGATAACGCCCTTCGGTCTCGATCGTAGAGAAGGCACTTCTCTTAAAACGAAGTATCAATGTATACTTGCTTCTTATTGCTTGTCACTTCATCATCTGTGCGTGCAAGTGGTGGCTACCAGACGTCGGTAACTGCGAATTGGAGGCGCTTGGAGAGAGCGCATGGCCTAATCTAGTTGTATGAAGCCAAAACATCTTGGGCAGACAGCATCTATCAATCATCAACAAGAACTAAAGCATATAGCGGAATTACATGCATTCAACGAGGCACTCATATGGATCCGTGTAATGTTCTGTAAAGGTTGATCAAGAATCCGGATGCCCATCAAACATGAAGAAAAAGCTTGAGGCGGCGTTTACAGCGCCACTTACTGATTCTGATCTAAAGAAGATTCCGCATAATATGTGTGCAACCATAGAACTTTCGAGATAAATTCTCAAGCCGGTTAGTCTTTGTTTGCCTTACGGACTGGTGCACCTCTCTTTAAAGTACGTTTTCTCAAACATCGTTTATCCACCGCCCCGGACTTTGTAAGCCTTTGGGCGCTAGATCTTGGTGGCTTTTTGGGTGCTTTTGCTGATGGCGATGAGCTTGAAGCAGTAGGCGAGCTCGAACGGTTGGCATCGTGACCCCTCACATTGGGGGCGGTAAGTGAAGAGGTATTGAGGTTAAGATTGTCTTCCAGACTACGACCAGGATGAGAATAGTACTTTTGGCTCACTGAATGTGACTGCTGGGGTTCTTGCCGTTGAAGGTCGGCGGTAGGCTTTCTCTCCCAAGCAGGGGCTTGTGCCTCCATCCTTTGTAGACGGCCCTTAAGTAGCTCGAATTCCATTTGAAGGGTCTCAATTTGGCTTGCTTTCTGTCCAATCTTCGTAATGTTACTAGTGAGAATATCCATTTCGTGTGGGATGAAGGCGGGATGAGTGGAGGGGGGTCTGTAGGATCTCTCGTGTGCTAACTCCTGTCTTAATTGCCCTAGCTCAGTTCTCAAAGCAGCAATTTCTTCAGTGTTAGTACTAGATGTTGATGATGCCGCATTTGCCGTGGTTTTGGCATTCTCAAGCAATGTCCGGAGACTCATTAGGTTCCGCTGTATGTTCTCTAGTTCCGACCCAAGGAGATTGAGCTTTTGCTGGTGCTTCCCCCATGTATCATCGAACTCAATGCGCAACGATGCGCTAGCTTCGACAACAGCATCTTTAACAGAGTATGGCTCTCGCTCAAGGTGACTTTGGGCAGTCAGTGGCTGTAAAGCTCTCCTGATGTCCTTGATCTCGGTCTTAGTAGATAAGAGCTCATCGGTCAAGCTTCTAGTTTTTGCGCTATTACTCGATAAATCCCCTGTCATTCTGGTCATATCATTTTGCAAGTTCCTGATGGCTTGATTCATATGCTCAACAGACTGATTGAATGAAGCAACTATCTGGTAGCCAGCTGTATCAAGTTGCTCTAACTTTTCTCCTTGCGCATCGATTTCACTGAGTATGTGACCGAGCTGAGGATCTTCATTCGCGGCTTGTTCATGGTTGTAACCTTCAAAAAATGTGGAGCTAGGACCGTCATCTTCAGAGTTGCGGACGGGCGGGTTCTTCAGGCTCAGTACTCTTTGAATTATCGGCTCGATGGTAGTATGGCGAATTGGATCCTTGATTTGAATAGAGGATGTGCGCAATAAGAGTGCACCCCTTATGGTGATCAGTGTTGCTACAGTAGATTAATATGGAAAACTCACTCATGAAGGACATGATTGATTGCAGAGCTTAAACACTTCGAACCCAGCGTTGAACTACACTCGGTGCAAACTAATCCTTGAACCCGACTTTGGAAGACTCCGTTAGTGAGTTATTCATAAACAAGGATTGTAGTTACGAACTTACCAGTTATCGACTATTGTTCCCTTCTCTCCGCGCTGTATTGCGCCTTCAGGACGCGTATCTAACGGCAGCTCAGCTTGGACAATAGGGCTAATGTAGCCTTTGCCTATCTGAGTCCATAGATTTAGAAGCGCACCGAGGTGATGGTAGCATCGGCTGCAAGAGATCGATACGGTCTCCATCACGGTAAGTCTGATACGTCTACGTATTGCTAGGCCGTTGTTGAAACTGCCGTCTTCGACATTTCTAACTTATCAACCATCTGTTGTTGTCTGAGTGAGACCAGTAAGATCGTCGTGAGAAGAGTGATGCCAAGGTCGCATTGGGTGGAGCATGTTGGGAATCAACATCGGGTTCTGGGGGTATCGCGAAAGAAATCCACTGAAGAAGCAAAGGCGATCGTGAGAGCTTCTGTCGGGTTCAGCAGAGAGGTAAGTTCCTCCTACATAAGTACATATGTACGTGTAGTTATGTATACCTGCATGTGGTAGGTAGGTAGGTACTTACCTACCAAGGGGCGGGTAGATTGATGATCGATAAGAGGTTTTGTCTCACCTTACTGTAAGGTCAGTGTTTAGGTACTTGAGATACCCCTGTAGTACTGTTACAGTGCTGTAAGGGGCGCCGTTGGCGCTATGCTCCGGCCGTCAAGGCCCTCAATCCCCCTTGCACCTCCCCACATCGAAATGCTTATCCGCCGCGTGGAGGTGGGGCCGAAGACTGCCCTGTATGTATTCCGACAATTCTTCCCATCCAAGCTAGAGCAGAGCACACCACAGTTCGACAACCACTTACCTACCGGCGCCGCTCCTCTGGTGTACCTCGAGTCGCCGTCGAACCCCAATCTGTGTGGGCGCATTCGACACGTAAGCGCGCGACCATGGACGACCTCAATTCGACGTCGCACGATGTCTTCAACCCCGAAGACTTCCTCATAACGAGTACGGCCGCTATGTTTCCCATGAGCAGCGATGCGCCGGGGTTGGGCGACGTGGTAGGGCCAGTTGCGGATGCAGACGCAGATGCCGAACGCTGGGGCCAGCACGCGGCCCCAAGCGACGCCACTGCCAGCAGTGATTCTGGCTCTGGCAGCTTGAAGCGCACCAAGCCCCATGACGGCGACGACACCGAGGGGTGGGAAACCGTCGACCGGCACTCTAAGAAGGCGAAAAAGACCAAGAAGATCCCCCAGCCCGCATCCTCCAACTACCCTTCTATAAGCTTCAATTACAATGCCAAACTGCAGTCCAAGATCTCGCTGGACCAGCTGCGGAACCTCGTTCTCTACATCTTTGCCGAAGGCCTGTCTCCGCAATGGGTCGCCATCGCCAACCGCCCGCAGTTCAGAAAAATCGTCGCCATCATGGTACCTGGCTTGGAGGAAGCCATGTTCAAGCAGCACGTCGATTTTGCCACGTATAACGAGCAGTGCTTTGATTTGGACCAGAAATCACGCGTCTTGACCTCTCCCGACGATTATTATCCTCGGTTACTGAAGCGTGATGAGCTGCCAGAGATTCTAAAAGACTTCGCCGACATGTTTCCCCACTTATGGCCTGTGAAAACACCTGGAAACGAAAAATACGGCTTTATGCGATCACCTCTGGGAACTATGTTGACCGCGCCTGGCGAGAAGACCAAGGAAGAGAAGGCCGCAAGGGGCGTGCAGCCCGCTAGGGAACCAAAAGGCTGGAAAGATGAGCGTACAAGAATCACCGAATTCATCGCGATGCCTGAAGATTTCCAGCCCAATGGCTACGTGCTACATCCTGCCTGCATACCGGCCGAACGACGCAAGCACTACCAGTATCCTGAAGGATGGCTTCATACTCACGTCGAGAATTTCGAGGATGGCGATGTACCAGAAGAGGAGATCCAGCAAGGAAGCGTCACAGCTGGCCGCGACGTCTATGCTCTCGATTGTGAGATGTGCATGACTGGCCCAGACGAATACTCGTTAACGAGAATTAGTCTTGTTAGCTGGGATGGGACTATTATATTAGATGAGCTAGTCAAGCCTGACAAGCCCATCATAGATTACGTTACGCGCTTCTCTGGCATTACCGAGCAAATGCTTGCTCCTGTTACTACGACATTAAGTGACATTCAAAACAAACTATTACAGATTCTAACCCCTCGCTCCATCCTGGTCGGACATTCACTGGAGTCGGACCTGAAAGCATTACAACTCACCCATCCATACATCGTTGATACCTCCATAATCTTCCCACATGTCCGGGGACCGCCGCTGAGAAACAGCTTAAAGTTTCTAGCTCAGCGATTTCTGAAACGTGAGATCCAGAACCGGAGTGGCGGACATGATTCCATCGAGGACGCGAAGGCATGCCTGGACCTTGTTAAGCAGAAATGCGAAAAAGGTAAAGCATGGGGTCACCATGAGTCACAAGGTGAAAATCTATTTCGACGGCTGAGCCGTGCGGGCACTTCGTATCGCGCCAACGGGGGAGTTGCAGCCACAGGCGGCGTTCGCGTGGGCAAGACAAGTGCCATGATCGATTGGGGAGACCCGATGAAAGGTGCTGGTGCAGCGTCCACTTTCCCGATAGGCTGCAAGTCAGACGAAGAAGTGCTCGAGAACACTCTTCGCGCAGTTCAAGGTGACCCAACGGGAGAAGTCATACCCGCCGATGGCGTGGATTTCGTCTTTGCGCGATTCCGAGAGCTCGAGGCATTTCAGGGTTGGTGGAATTCGAATCGGAATACGGATATCCTTCAAGTCCCGGATATGTCCAACACGACCCTCGAGGCGTGTGTTTCAAATCTTTCACAGAGAATAAAGCGGATATACGACGCCTTACCAAAGTGTACCGGTTTCGTAGTGTTCAGCGGCTCCGGCGACCCTCGAGAGATGAGCCGCCTGCAGGCAATGCAAGCCCAGTTCAAGAAGGAGTATAACACTCCTGGTGTAGATTGGGACGAGTTAACTGTCAAGTGGACAGATGTGGAAGAACAGGCTCTCAAAAAGGCTGTCGGAATCGCTCGAAATGGCATCGGTTTCATAGGAGTGAAATAATGCCACTGCCTTTCCATAGCTTTGAGATTTTTAACATGACCTCACCTACCGTGTAAGAGTATGAAACGGGGCTTACACAAAAGCATTCGCAGCAGTCAGCTATTTTCATATATTCCATGGAGTTGTGTATTTGGTTACTTGAGGATTAGGCAGAAGAGTATAAGAGCCGCGAGGTTTGCGAACGCAGTGTGGCACCGGGGATGTCAAGATACCCAGCTTCATGAGGCTTTGATCGGTATATAGGTACATAGGCAGTGATTCAATTGCAGGAATACGGTACAGAATTTGAATGCATCCAGTATTCAGTCTTCACTCGGGTATCTTTTCCGTGCTATAGATAGATTGTTGTTAGATGTTGCTGCTTTGCTTTGACCCACCTCCATTGCGACGAGACAGTCCGTCCCCTTTTTTCTACTTACACTTTCCACCTAGGCACGTCTCGTATGCAGCACGGCGCGGTTGGTAACCCGAAGGCATTTGGCCCCAACATCTTCAAAGCAGGATTTAAATCTGAGAATAGTAGTTGTATCGACAAGAGGATTCGACCGGATGACGACCTAAATAGCAGAAAAGACAAATACATAACCTAGGCCCTATTTCGCCCCCATATTCCTTCCTCTTCCTCATCCGTCTCTGTTGGTACAAAGCTGGCTAAGCTAGCTCGCTAACTGCTTTTCTTTCGGTTTGACGATGACGACTTCCTTCCTTTGATATTACCAACAGCATCAATAGCAGTCCTTGACAGTTTTGCAAAAAACCCGAGCTGCTACTGACCCCAACTTTCCACCCACTTATCTATCCCCAGGTGCTCGTGTGATGAGGGATCAATAGGTAAGTATGTAGCTACCTAATGCATACGTAGATATATATATCTTTATGATACGATTGATCTGAGCGGACGTTTCAGGGCCTTCCTGTACAGTTGATTGGTAGATCACATTTAGTACTGTCAATTTGTCTCATTTCGATTTCTGTTTGTTTGCCCTTTTACAGCGTGCAGTGCAGCCATTTCCATACTTCGTGCTGAATGGACATCGTGTGTGCACGGACTTTGCTCGGGCGACATTAGCAATTGATCGACCATCAGCAGACAATCTAACTACGACGTGTAAGAGATCTCGTCGCTCGGCCTTCGATAGGATAATTGATACCTGGACATACATGAGTCATAAGATTCAAAAAATTCCAACGTGTGAATAGTAATTGACGCATGCGCCTACTTACCTACTTAGACAGGGCGTAAGAATAAGGTTGGTTAAAGAGCGGGTGGTGTTAGTAGAGTCATGCGCGCTACTGCGCGGTACCTAACGGTAAGGTAAAGAGGTGAAGGGTAAGAGGGCAAGGCGAAGTCTGGGCGCAGAGCCGGGCTGAATTGTAAAATGACCAACAGCCCCGCGGTCCCATGCAACCGACTACCAACAGTTACAGAAACGACAAGAGAAGAGAAGGGAAATCCACCAACCAACGTGCAGATTTCGTCACTTTCGTTGCGTCACACGATGCTACGATACGAATCTTCACCCTAGGCAGCCCTGTCTTTCATTCTCTTTTCCTTTTATTTTAATGACCTTTTACGCTGCAGGATTGGATGGACACCTAGGTCAGTCTGTTATAAGGGGGAGAAGAGAGCACAACTAACTTGCCTGCGGTGTGTGCGTCTTCGCCTCACGACCAACAATATGGATCTATATACAGTCGTAGGGCGGCCTCAACTTATATATAAAGAGCAATGATATCCCAAGGTGAGACAAGTCCAATAGCGGCATCGGACACTTGTCACAGTTTTTTCCCCGTTTCATTGATGATATAAACCCTGTGTCATTTACTACCATCCTCACTCAATTACCCAACAACCACAAAACTTGAGTCACATATCCTCTCAACTATCTATCCATCTATCTACACATTTCCAAGCACCAATAGCCCAAAAGCACCCTAAACAAGGAACCATCGGCCTCTCAAACCATGTCTCCCACATCACTCTTCTTCTCCAGTGACTCAGGGACGGAGTCATCGCCATACCTCTCGCTCCAGGCCATGACAAGCCCTTCCTCGAATTTCATCTCATGTTCCTATCCCCGAGTCCATCTTCACCCAAGTGCAAGCCTCCGGCGAAGGAGCAGCAGCAGCATCGACATGATGATGCACGCGCCACTCCCCGCCTGCAGCGGCCGGATATTCACAGGCCAATGTCCTTCGCCAACCCCTTAGTTTCATTTCCGGCTTGCTCATCACCAAGTCCGTGGCGAAGCGGGAGCGTACCTAGGTACCTTTACCTGAGAATTATTACAGCAAGATTCCCTAAACGCACCTAGATACCGGGGAAATTTTGAGGGAGTAGGGGGTTTTCGGAACAGGAACTCATGATGATATCTATACTCCATTAAACGGAAAAAATCAGTAGTCTATAAGGGATGAGGAAACGTTGATAATGCCGCCCCCAAAAGATGTGTGCCGTTATCATGGCTGTCGGAATACGGTCCAGAAGAATCATATGAGGTCTCTGAAGAAGACAATACTACCGAGGAAGAATGTAGAGAAGCTGGCACATGCCTGACGATTGTATTTCAGTATATATATACGGGTGCCTTATTAGTCCCGACTGTAGAGGGTAAATTGAACTCGAACTGGAAAGATTTTCCCCCCTTCGTTCCGGTCCAAGATGGCAATACTCCAGCTTACACTCCTCTAAAAGTCAATATCGCCTCTGAAAATCTCTGGGTCGACTCCGTTAACCACCTTGTCCGCAAGGTCTCGCCGCCCCATCTGCGTAAACACACGACGTAATGTGTCGTATAGATTCGTGCTGCGGTTTTGCGTCGTCATGGCATCTATCTGTGCGTCACTGACATCTCCCCCCAGGAGTTCTCTTGCCTTCTCACGGCCTTCCCTCTCCACCGTCTTGTGCATGTTAAGCGCGGCTAATAGGTGCCCCGCAGCTTCGCTGTGACATCCCATGTTGATGCAACTGACTCCTAAATTGTACCGTGCGCGGACAAAATTCGAGCGGAGCGTGAGTGCCTTCTCGTAAGCCGCGATGGCATCTTCGCTCTTACCACTGTTGGCGAGAGTGGCGCCAAGTCGATTCCAAAGTAGGTGGATTTGGTTTTGTTTGTTGGAGGAGCCCAATTCCGAGGACGCCAACGCAGATGAGAAGCAATCGACAGCCTTCTCGTACTCTTCGGCGCCATAGAAAAGCACCCCCAGGCCTACTTGAACATCTGGATCCATGTGCTCGCCATCTGGGCTAAGCCGGGCGGCTTGGATGAACAAGTCGGTAACCTTGTCATGGAGCTGCTGACGATCGGTGAACCCAAGCTCCGCTGCTGGGGACAACTCGGCCGGCCCTATTATAGAGGGGTAACGAACTGATAGCCAGCGTTCCAGGGTCCGGTAAGCGGTGCTGTCATATCCTTCGTTGGTATATGAAACTGCTAGTGTCATGAGTGCTGTTGGGTTGTTCGGATCCAGCTTTTTAGCTTGTTCTAATGCCCGGATGGCTGCTGTTTCCTTCTCATTCTGCGCTTGTGCAATCCCAAGTTGCACCCAAGCCTCTACGTGAGTAGGGTCCTTCTGGATGGCTGCCTCAAAGGCCAACGCAGCCAATGAGAGATTACCGCCTTCATCTAGAATGCGCATACCCTCCTGGAAGGGGTTCGCCGTGTCTTTGAAAAGGTTATCGTCCTCGAAGAGGTAATCTTCCACCTGGGGATCGCCTAGAAGCCTACTATTGGCAGCAAGACCATCCCAATCCCCGAACCTATCGTTCCAATCGGGATTGCCTAGCTGATCGACCCATTCGTCCTCCTCGACAGCCTCCTTAGCAGCTTCTCGTTCAGCTTGTATGCCTTTCCATATTGATTCGAAATCACCAAAGTTTGTTTCTGACTCCAGGATCTGCTCGTCTAACTTGTTCAGCTCCGGCTCCAATGCCGCAGCTTCGTCTTGCTCTTGCGCCTCGTTGGCTTGAAGCTCGAGCTGCTTGAATTGCTCTTCCCACTGCTGGTCGTCGAGCTCCACGAGTTTGCCCTTCCCTTTGCCTTCAACTATAGACTCTGCCGCGAATGCACCGGGGCGATTGTACATCATGCCGTAGTTCATGCCCATACTGTTCATCATTCCCATCCCCATCCCCATCATCGGGCGCTGATACGCCATACTCGAAGGCATAGGACTAGACCGTGAGGCACCGGCTTGGTTGGTCATCTGCTGGAATTTGGCGAACTCTTCGGGGCTGAACTGAGACCCCTGGGGCGCGTTGAAGGCCGCCTCCATAGCAGGTTGGGGGCTGTGCTGGAATTCGTTGGCCCAAGAGGGAGATGTCGAGTTGGCACGGAGGTGCACGCCATGAGATGGGGGATCCATTCGTATCTGGCCCATGCCTTCGAGGGGCATGTCGGGTAAGCGGCCGGTCTGCTGTAAGAAGCCGTTCATCATCTGCTGCAGGCAGCGTGTTAGTCCACGCCCGGGGTTACATAGAACGGCGCGATAAGTCATGTTGCTCACCTCGCCTTGGGCGCCGTGCTGGGGAGCGCTGCGAAAGCCGCCCATGCCGCCTTGAGGGGTGCCATTTCTGAGGCGGTCTCGTTGTAAGCTGTTGTCTTCCTGAGTGTGCTTGGCAAACTGGCTCAATGGATTGCCAGCGGTTGAACACTCCGGTCCGCCGCCGAGGAAAGACATTGTCGCTATGTCGCTATGTCGCTATGTCGCTGTGTCGCGCGTGTGGTAAGAGTCTCGTAAGGGTTTGGACAGGCTGATAAAGGGACGATGTCTGTATAGCGAACGGCCGATCGCGTTAAGGGGGAACCAGTATTGGGTTAATCAGAGAGCACCTAGCCGCGAAGAGCGGTGGTAAGATCACAGTAGAAGGCCGGTGGTAGCTGCAGCGATGATTACAGCCAGTCGTGATGGTGCCGTGTGGCGATATCGTGGCGGCGCTACTGTAGATGGTTCGCCAACGTGGTATGGTAGGATATGAGGCTTGTGTGTGAGCGAGGCGTGTTGCAGCTGGTATATAAACAAATACAGCTGGAGTTATGGCGCAGTGATCTCAGTAATGATGCAAAAGGGTTGCTTGTTGAGATTGCATCAGATCGAAACCTAAGGTAGGCGGCGCATCAGGTACCCTTACTAATGCAGTGCCGGTGGGGTGGGGGGATGTTGCCGAGGGACGTTGCACCCCCGACCACCGAGGTGGTGGCTCCACCGTCCCTCCAGCCTCATGTGCCTCCCGAGACTCCTTATGAGGTAGGTACATTTTACATAAGTATGTATGCAGGTCAGGCACTTTAGCCTTCGGTTGGGCAAAAGCATGTACATAATGTAGCGGGCTCGTAATAAGCCCATCGCTGAGCATCATCCTATACACCCAAAGTATTGAGACACATACACATATACAAACACAAACAATAATACATAGGTGAAGGGAGATGGTGTCATTATACGCAGGCATTGTTGCGACGCCTAACTAACAAGGGTTGTTATACACAAGACGCAGAAGCCCATCTATTGTCGCTAGATATACACTGGTTGAGAGAACTTCTAATGTAGTACTCAACCGAGATTTATAAGCTGCCCTCCTGTGCCTACAACCCTCTTGGGTCATGCCGTGCGCTTCCGGCAGCGCTTCCGAATGTGAGAATCCAGCCACACGCCTGAAGCATACAAGTTATACAGCGCCACCATCCTCAGACGCGGCAGATACCGTACATCCCACCATTGATAATACAGGGCAAGGCCTAGGGCTGGTCTTCTTGCTGTTGTGGTTGCCGTTGTCGATTATTTAGGGCTGTTTTGCGAGATTGGGCATAGTCAATGCGTAGCTTGCGACCGCCCAGGTCAGTTGCTGAAAGCACCTCATAGGCTTTTGTGGCGCTCTCGACGTCAGCAAAGTCAGCGTGAGCAAAGCCTCGAGGCCAGCCCGTATTACGGTCGATAGCCACGCGAACATCCTTGACGTTTTCGAGACTGCGGAATAGCTTGTTGAGCTCTGCATCCGATGTTTCATACGGAATATTACCGATGAAGAGCGAGTCCGTGGGCGACATCGGCATGTCCCGCGCAGTATTGGTACGAGCCTTGCGATGGTCTACATTGATGCGGCGTCCATGCCAGAATGAGCTATGCGCTTCATTGACAGCGCGGTCTGCGGCCTCCTTGGTGGCGAAGTGAACGAAGCCGAAGCTATAGGCAACTGGTCAGCAGCTTGTTGAACCGAGAAGGAGATGGTCCACAGCCGGTGCTTAGAATTCATAGTCCATGGCGCCGAATACATGAATAGCGAGCCATCATAACACATACCCTCTGCTTAATCCTCGAGGATCTCGTCCGATGTTTGCGTGCAAAATCTCGCCATACTTGCCGAACGCCTCAGTTAGGTGTGTCTCGGTCGCATCGAAAGTCATGTTGCTAATATAGATAACATGGCCCCCTGCACGGGCGAGTTCGTTCTCTGTAGGGCTGGACCGCAACGGTGTATCGTCGGCGGCTGTTGAGCCACCTTGTTCAGCGGCCCGGATGGCACTCTCAACGGCGGACTTCCCGTCGACGTCGTCTTCAGCGACAGGGGATGTCTGGGAGAAGTAGCGAGGTGAAGACAAGGCACCTCTTGGTTGCACACTGGACTTGCTGATCAGCATCGCAATTGCGCCGACCTGCTGTCGCGGCACGGCGACGAGCCTCGAAGAGGAGCATGCCGCTCGGAGTGCTGCTCTGCGAACACAATGCCTAGTTTCCTAAAGTCAATGGACAATTCCGATTATGTGGCAATTCAGCCGCCGTGCTGAGAGCATATCTTACATCTTGATTATACGATGGAAAGGAGGACTGGTGATGGTTGATGCACAAGAAGTGTGGAATCTGAACTGTCGTAAGGCCCAGGTAAACGAGGCGAGAAGAATTAAGGAAAAAAATTCGGATCGGATTGATTGGTGTTAGATAAGCCGCGACTTAACCGGGGTTACGGTGCTGCGCTAATCCCGAAGTGGCCACCAAAGGAAGAGCCTAAGTGGACACGCACCTACCGGGGTATGCACGTATAGGTAAATATAACTATTTTACTTACAGCTAGGAATGCAACTCATGGTGAGCAGGAGTGTATCTAGCTAACGCAACCATTAGTTGATATAAATTCGCAGCCCAAATAAAGGCGTGGGATATTCGTGCTTCTCTTTTCTCCGGGCTCCTACACTACGCTTGGGAGCATTGTTAGCAGCGACTGTCTTCAGTCAATATCTTAGAGCTTGAACTTCCTTTGCGTCAGGCAAGATTCGAGGTAGGCAGGAAACCCAAATATCATGAGGCCTATAATATTACAGAGAGGCCGAAGATTAATGATGATACAAGCGTTTGCAACGTATAATTATCCTTGGGAGCTATGTAAGTAGAGTACAGCTCATCATATAGTTTATGTAGTACAGCTCTGGCTGCAAATTTCTCCATAGCCTGCTTCAAGGAGACTCGAGGGAATTAAGCCTCCCAGTTTACCGCCAGACTTTGAAATGTCTTTTCCCAGCCCCTATACCTCCACTTCTCCCTCATAGACGCGGCTAAAAACATATCCTCATAGTCAACAAGATCTTGGTGCTTGGCACAGACCGTACTATCGAACAACCAACGGCCTGGCAGGGTATATGCACACTCACAAAAAAAATGCAGTATGGAAAAGAATCGAAAAAAAAGGGCGTGGACAGCAAGTAACATGAGTGTTCTCCTGGTTGAGCATCATCAGGACCTACTAGAAAGCCGTCACGCCCTTTCCCACCGTGCCCACCGCCTAATCCCATCCTTTATACGCTTTTGATCTGCCCCAAAATGAAGTTCACCCTAGACTACCGCCCATGATCCGGGGAAGAGCTGGTCGAGAGGAAGCCTGAAATATAAACCAACACGGAATCAACGCCGGGGAGTCCTTGGTGACCCTAATATGATGCTGCCATCACATCTGGCCGCCACACAAAGACTCAGTTGCCCCTGGCTCGATGACTGTTCTCTAGGTATCCGGTGACCAACCTCATCCTCTCGTATTGGGTGTCACCTGTACATTCGTGGTTTCTAATAGGAATCTTGATCATCAAGATTCGTGACAAATGAAATTATAATCAAGGAGCGTTGCCAACATTCGAAATCATAGTTCGTTTAGAATCGGTCTTGCCGAAAACTGTTCGGTCGTTGGCCCTCGTACTGTACTCCAGTCATAGACTCTGGACCATTAGGTAGGTTACTGTTCAGCGCTCGTAATGGAGGCAACTCTGGCCGAGAGCCTCTTCCATACGGATCTTGAGCATACGGATCGGAAGGAGTCTGCTGAACGGGTGTAGGCTGTTGATTTACGGGCCCTGAACCGGTGACAGCACCATTACGCAGCTGATTGTTCTCCATGCGTAATCTGTCCATCTCACGGCGCAGCATATCTGCTTCAGCGAGAGAATTTTGATAGTGAGTAGACAATTGCTTAATGTGATCAGCTTGACGTTGGTGCTCCGTAATAGCTATGCCGATCGTTAGCATGTCAATATAAGCTCCTTGCGCGAATCAGAGCATACCTTTAGATAGAATTTCCCATTTAGAAGCTTTTGACCCGCGCTCTTGTGGCATCAGATCACGAAGTTGTTCGAAGAGTTCCTTCATCTCCGTACGCCTCTTTCGCTCGGCGAGTTTGTGGCTAACCCGGAGCTCGGGGGTCCTGCTATAAGGCTGCGAGCCATTATGAGGACTGGATTCCTCGCTTTGCAGGTCAGATAATTGTTTATGTTGGAGAGAGTGATGGTGGACTGTTTGAAAATCGGTAGAGTTGCTGGATAAACGCTGGAACTCGGGTCCTACCCCGTCTTCCAAACGCCGCTGCCCAGGTGGTAGTCGCGAGTCAGTAGTGAATTGGCTGCTTGCAATAGAGTCGGCGACACTACTACGCCTAGAATCCAGAAATGTGCCGCTCGCAATTCCAGCAGGAATCCTCTGGATCTCGTCTTCTGGAAAAGCCCAGGCCTGTCCTTTCGTAGGTTCGGCGGCCCTCGCAATTGTACTCGTAGCAGGCCCTGTAATCGCGGGTGCGGTCCGTGCCTTTGGATGACCTTCGGGCGTTCGTTCAACGCTCGGCTGATAGCCATTAGATATGCGGTGCACCGATAAGTGATCCAAGCCGGTGCGCGGGTTTCTTTGCTGTGCCAAGCTTGCGTGGATCGATGTTGTGGACTGGTTTGCGCTGGCGTAGGGGGATCCGCCTAATCTCAATTCGCCGAAGCCTTGATTGATCCTGCTGTCTACGCTTTCTCTCCGCGAGTCCGGTCCTATGCTCGTCGTTCCACTCATCACGCCGCTCGACTCTAGCGACAATGGTCTATCGAAGCGCATACTCCCCGGCGAGGTTGGCGAAACCATCGAAGCAACACTCATGTTGCTTGATGGGGATACGAGCGGCTGCGGGATCGTCGTCGTCGCCGTAGTGGGGGATGGAGTCTTTTCTTGCGCGGCATGGTAAATGTTGATGCCAATGCCTGAGGCAGCTGAGTTGTCTAAGGGAGCAGTTTAGTACAGCAGTCTGCCAGCCATGAAGCAAAGGAAAATTAGGTAGGAACGCACGCTTGCTAGAGGCATCTGTACTCGAGTAGTAGGCCGAATCCCGATTATCCTCAGGGGCGTTCAGGACAGTGGCCAGTCCTGCTGGTAGCTTGTGGGTAGCCGATCTTTGTTGTTCAATCGTCATGATGGGCAGTATGTTGTATCCCTCCGCGGCTGGGGTGAAGTATGGTGGGCCGATCAATGGTCAACGATGTATATAGAATTCGGACAACAAGACAAGGCTACTCTATATAGTCTGACGCAGTCTAATTCATTTGAATTTCGAGGTTGGGCGGCAGAGCAAGACTCGTGGTCGATCCGCAGACGATTCGCAGACGGGATGTAAGATTCTTGATCAGGGTAACGAAAGAATGGTGAGCAATGGACCCAGGCAAAGAACCGGTGGCCGACGTCCAATTCCAATGAGGCGCAACGAGATCAAAAGCCGCGAACTCGAGGGCGACTACGTAGGCAGTAATCCAGCTAGGTCAAAGGACGGGAGCCGCAACGTTGGGGGGTGGAAAAGAGAGGACTGCGGCGGTCGTTGTCGCCAAACACCACTTCATACAGGCATGGTTCAGACGGGCTTGAACGATGACTTGGAGGACGTGGAGGGGAATATACGCTGGCAAATAGTCGTTGCTACAAGGAGGGTGGTGTCAGAAAAGGAGAATTAGAGAAACGTGAACCAGGATAACCAGAGAAGCTTAGCAGGGCAAGACAGGTGCTACCTACCCAGGCACTGACTGCCCGCTGTGTGAGGTCAAATACGGTACGGCATACAGCAGACAGGAGATGGGTACATGGACCAGCACTGGCGTGATGGTTACCCAGGTAGGCAAGTACATATACACGAGATAATTGTCAGTCCCTGCGACCACAACCTTGCACTAACCAGACCAGTGACGGGTCCAGCTGGGCGAGGATATGTTCCCAATGTACACTAGGTAGTGGACTAGTAGCGCGTACCCAACTGTATTGCGCAGAAGTGTAGCAAACGACCATTGATTAGTGGGTACATGGGTAGCCGTAAAGAAACCCATCAAATCCATCGAGGCTGGCGAGCTGGTGTGCTGCCTCTCCAGTACATACTTCTGTCCTAGAGTGCTCGTGCACAGTATACAGTTCTCGCACTATATCCGAGCAGCGCCGGTAGGTCTAAGTACTAAACAATACAGTAGTAAGGCCAGGGTCTTAGATCTCGGAACTCGAAAGTACACTACAGTCCGATCTCTCTACTCTCATACAGGGGCATTAGGTATGCCTAGTCAGGTATTTGCGGGCCAGTATTGGCGTAAGGGGGTTCACACGCGGTAACGTTCGAGCCATGGGCAATTTTGGCTTAGCGATTTTGCGGTTTTGGCGTAAGTATCGCGAGACGAGATACTTTTGCGTGGTGTGACCCGATGGGAGAAATGTGTTAGCGCGCCAAGAATACCTGACAAGGAACACTTTACTGAACACGCACTAAGTATGCATAGGAGGACACACCTACGGACACACCTACTGAAAGGCGACCGGAAAGGACAAGAAGGCCCAATAGCACACGCACTGACCAGCACGCAGGAAACGTATACACAGGAAGGTGAAATCGAGGCAACTTACCAGGATGCCCGGTTCATCCACAATGAGAGCAAAGTAGAGCGACTTGTTGGAGTGCAGGACTAGGGTGCGGCCACATGTAATGATGCCTATTCAGATAGTGCGTCGGGCTTTTACCCACCGATCGTCGCATGGCCATGTCCAGGACGAGGGGTTTTGTGGACCAGCCAGTACCTGCCGCAGAGGTATGCTCGACTTACTGACCTAAGCTTGCGACTAGCGCAAGCCACCAACCATACGGCAAAGCGGCCTCGCTGGCCGACTCGGAAGCGCTTGTTCCTCGTTGCGCGTGGCACACGAAGTACCGGAGACCTCGACACATGGTTTCTGGACGCTATCCCTGCACATGCAAGAGAAAAGCGGACCCCGCACCGGGGTCCCATCAGCAGCATGGTCAAGTACCGGTACAAATATACGACGAAGCATGGCGGCATGGTTATCAACCCTTCGGGAAAGGTACTTGGGTAAGAGACTGTACACTAGCGCAGAGCAGCGTTGTAGACGAAGCTTGGTCGGCCCACCCACCATCTTTTCACTGAACTTAGGCATACCCTCGAGACACAGCTGTATCTAAGTACCTATGTAGGTTAGTAGTAAAGAAGTGGGATAGAGACAGGATTTCCACTACCATCAACCATGATGTCGCAGCACTCCCCAAGAAGCCTTGCAGCATCTCTCGAAGCACATATATCAGCATTGCCCTATTCATCAGGTGATGCACAGACGAAAGGGGCGGTAGATGCACGCTTCATTCCCGCACTTCACGCCGTGGACGGACAGACCGATCGGCCAAGGTCTGGCGCGTATATTTGACATCAGCCAGTCCCCAAAGGATCTGGCACAGACGAGGTTTGAGAATCCTATCTTCCAACAATAAGTCGGCAAACCCGATCTATTCAGGACGATAGCTATACTTGTACAGAGAGCTATGACGCGCTTCGGTATTGCCTCGAATCGAGCATTAACAAGCTCGGGCAATTGAAGCGAAGCCCAGCTCTGTCGTGAGCCAAACACACACAATTCTGAGCAGGTTGGGAACCCCGTGCCAAGCAAACATCAATCGAATAGGTGTTACCACGAGCTAGCGAATTGTTGAGTGAGACAACAACAGTGTATGAACATGGGATCTAGTAGGCCTACTTTCTCGCAGACAGACGACACACTGATATCCAGACACTTAAACAGTACGCCTGGAGAGCTCCGCTCTACGCCGAAATGAGTGAGTAGAGAATGGAGGTCACTTGAGTGGTTTAGTGTGATAGAGCTGACGGCCATGATGACTGAGACCTGTAAGAGAATACATGCTCTTTCTGTTTATTGAAGCGACTAGTGAGATGGGTCACCCGCATGCTGAGGCAAAGAGACAATTAGGCGCCATCACCTTTAATCATGCTCTCTGTTGTTTATCAACTCTCTACGCGAGAATTGTTAGTGGTATCATACTCGACGCCAAAGTACATGGCCAGGCATATACCACAATACTGTACTGTACTGTACACTAACATCCCTACCCCTCTTCGCAATACCCAGTAGGAGGTAGTAGCAGTTGTGTTGCCGTTGCAGTGATGCCGTCCTCAATGCGACGCCGAGACCTCCCTCACACCTCACCATGTGGCCTGCATATTCTCCTGTATATGAGGTGCATAAACGCACGGGCTGACACGAGGAGGGTTGCCACTCGAGCGACTGTGATCCGTACTAGCAATAGTAGGCACGTAAGTCGTAGGTCGTGCAGCTGGTGCGGGTGACGACTAATGGTGCATTCCCTTCTTCATTTCTCTACGATTCAGCTACGAAATACACTGCTATATACCACCTGGGTGCCTACATATCCTACTTCTAGGTGTCCTCCTACCAGCCGTGAGAATATGGCCCATCGGCAGAAGGTACCCACGGTAGCACAATATACTGCAAGTATACTCGATAACGGCAATAAAAATGAAGCTAGCTAACCTTAGCTAGCTACCACGTGTTGGGGATGGCTCTGCCCTTCGCCTTGGCCAATCTATAGTAGTGCTAGTACTTGCGTTGTCCTTAGAAAACGTACCGCGCCATATGTACTAGTCCAGGTAGTTTCTTTTTACCATATCGCCAGGAACTTCTTTGCCTCTTTTTGAGCTAATAGATGGTTCCTCCAGCCACACGAAGTTTTCTGGAACAATCAGCCTGCTCGCCTAAACCAGTCAGACATGACTCAAATACTACAGTCCGATGTACCATACGCAGTCTGTGCCCAGTAAAAGCCAGCCCCACTAGGTACCTTCGCTCGTGAGGGTACATACAATTTGGTGGCAGAAATCGCCCAGTCGAGCTGACAGCTGGTGGCAGAGTCCCCACGCGGTACCTGGTGGGGCAGGCCTTTATAGGGGGGGAGGATTGTAGACGCCGGGACCGACTGAGACGAGGGCCATATGGTGCAGTATATACATGAATGTGGAGTATCTCTGTCTGCAGATATCATCCCCATTGTCCGCTCTAGTAGCTGCTAGAACTACTATAATATTTACCTGCTTACCTATTATATGTAGGATAATAATTTGAGCCTTAACCGAAACCTACAGTATATGGCTGTACTGTATCTGAGAATGTGCTCACTTCCTTGGCCCTACAACCGCACACTAATCAGGTACTCCGAGGGCTAATACGGATGCTAATTGCTATTAATTATTATCCTTACCTGATTCAGCACGAGAAGCCTAGACTGTTTTCGTGTTTTTTTTTTCTTGTTCCTTTTTCCTTTTCCTAGTTCTTTTAAGTTTCCTTATCCCATGGAAAAGTCATTCCAAGGCTCTTCCCTTCGAGATATGGAGAGATGAAGAAATGGAGAAATGGAGAAACGATTGCAGCGCAAGCGACACCTTTCGGTTGTGTCCATATCCCTGGCCGGTTCACGGGCGCTTGATGCGTCCCAGGCGAGAGCGCGTGTAACAATGAAAGCCTTGTACCTACACTACCTTTGATAGCACCACGCTCGGCTTCCGTATAACGGTGTATCGTAGGCAGAGAGGGATTCTTCCGCAAAAGGCGGAGACATGAATTGGACCCGACAGTCTGTTTTTTCTCATTTCGAGAGGCAGGCTCTTCGGCCGCGCACAGTCCATTCTCAACGGGGTCGGCACATGAGTGCTACGATACTATAAACTACTACCTTGTCATTAAGATACTGTGGTGACCACGGAGGCTTTGGGCATTATAATCCATCTTCGTACTACGCCAAAGCCTTCTGGGCTAGCCCTCAACTTCAAACCGTAAGGGTTCGATCTTGCTGGTCTCACAATCCAATTCAGCTAATCCCAGAAAGTAGGTATTTTGCGTGGACTAATTTGCACAGATTATCTAAACCATCCAGCCATGCACTACTACCTAGGGCTGGGACTTTAAGTATTATAGCTAGATACATATAGGTAGCATGGGGTGTATATAGTGCTAGTACAAGTCATAATATGCTACCTAGTACCTAGGTTAGTAGTTGGACTTCATCCCATGCCATAGTTCGGGTGTTGTACTACTTAGTATCTACTATGTATGAATGCCTCGTCCCAGTCCAATGCCGAGCGTCGAATATGTTCTATGTTTTCCCCGTGCCTAGTTTTGTTTGTTTTGTTTTTGTGTTCTCGCACAATCAGGTCCGCCGTCTGAACATACCTGGCAGGATGAACCTGATCGAATGACAATGGTGGGGTGCATGGCACACATGTATTCAGAATACTACGTATGGAGTACACTACCTCGATAAGTGCTACATGGTGTCTGCAGAGGTCGGGCATATGTGTGACATGACCTTGGTGCAGCATACCTGGTCGGCGCTTTGGACTATTGTCCTGCAATCTACTAGTGGTGCAGTGTAGTGTAAAGATTACTTCGCATGTACAGTATATAGCTCGACTCGCAGCTGTTTTATTACAAAGAAACCAAAGCATAAAAAAGAAATTGTGTTCGTATCACGGGCTTCTCAGTTGGAACTCGATTTCTTTCTGCACCTATTTTATTTTAGGTTTGAACAGCTGTTTACACCACATCGCTGGCCAGGAATACACTAGCTCTATATAGCTATAATACTGCCTGAATAGGTAAAGAGCCAATCATCGGCACTTGACCCGCGATGGGCGTCAGCCACCACCATCCGCGCACACTTGGTAGTAGCGCTACTGTAGGCTTCTCCATTTCGCACAGCGTGCTTTGCAGCGATTAGATTAGGCAATTCGTATCGGCTCGTACAAGTTCGTACTTACTGTATGCCGGGCTCCTCGCACTATATAGCATTCCACGTGGTTGAATAAGTACTTGTTTTTCCGCCATTCCTCTCCGCCGACTCTACAACGTACCTACCAAGCCTACCTACCTGTTATACTACCCCCTTGAGTTGTAATAGTACAGCAAAATATCAGCGTTTGACTGACAACGCTCGCCTCTCATCCGAGCTTTTTCGTGTATTCGAGCTGAGAGCCTCGGTGCAGAGACGCTTCTTAAATGATTGTGTTTCGACCCCCAAACACCATGAATGTTCAGCTCGAGACTTACTCCAAGGCCAAAAAGCAATACGATCCAAGATGGTCACCAGTTAAACTCTGCAAATCGGATGGCAGCGCATCAGGATCCACGTCTGGTGCCCACCACATTGCCACGTTCCAGCAACCACATCTACCGCGTCCGCATGATCCTTGCGAAGGGCTCCTCTCTTCCGCCCACCCTCTCTACCTGGTAGCGTGCTGTAGTCAGTGCTCTCTGTACTACAGGGCTACATAGAGTAGCGGGTGTGGGTAAAGGTATACTGAGTAGCTACTATGAGTGCTGTTCTATGGTAGCGTATGCATAGTATTTCTCAGTATGCATCTATACTGTGCTCAGGTATCCTGCACGCTACAGTACTTTAGGCGCACTACCTACACCACCTAGCAGTACGCTACCTGGAACTGCCTATACGTGTAGGTAGTGTAGTGTACAGTAGGTAGCGCATGGCGGATCGAATGACTGGCTGATGCGCCGGCCGCACTGCGCCGCACCAAGGCAGCGGGCCAACGGCAGACTTCTCGGTGGTTCTCATCATCTCATTTCGGGAGTGAGATCCAACCCCCCCTCTAGTTTAACTTTCTTCCCCATGTTTCCTGGCCGAATTATTATTCGCCCACGGCCGCACTCAGATCTGACGTTGCGCAGGACACCCCGTGCCCTTCCAGGGATGAGGCTAGGGCTCCCTGTTTCGCGTGAGGGAAGTCCCTCCTCTCTTCTTGGCCCTTCTCATAAGTTCAGTACCTGCTGTAGTGTATGGCGAATGAATTCCCTACTGTCGTCTTCGACAACACTCATCAATCGCTCAGTCAAATTCTGCTATGGGCCGTCATACGACTCGGATTACGGCAGCCTCTCCCCGACCCAGAGTCTTTCTCCAGGCTCCCCCACGCTTTCTACGCTACAGAATGCCATACGATGTTACCCACGGTACATACCTAATGTTCACACACCTACAGTACATAGTACTCAGCACATAAGGTACTACAAAATATCGGCAGTCGCAGGTAGAGATATTGGCTGCTATCAGTCAAGTTAACAACGACTTTACGTGGTGTAGTATATACTACCTAGGTAGTAGATGCCATTCCGTGTCAGGAAATGGATATACTATTAGGATAAGGTACAGACCACCATCGCTCATCCTCACAGTGATTACTCGCAGGACGCCGAAAAAGGCTCAGCGAAAATTCTCTTCAATTGTCCCCGGGTTCTGAGCGGGTAGCTTACTATGAAGGGCAGTTGAAACAATCCTTGGCGGGACTACGATTCCCTTTCTAGCCATCAGGATTTTTGGCGGAAGTGGGAACGGGGCACTGCAGGACACAAGGTACACTAATGTTAGTCCTCGGTGTTCCGCATACTACTACTGTATGTACGTGCTGTACCTGCTGTCATGTCAAGTACGTATAAGTTAGGGGTCTCAATCTGACATTCAGGATTCGGGAATATAGCTTACCTACAATGTGCTTCAGTACTAGGCACAATCCCTTCTACTCATTCCAAAAGACTAGGCAGATCCGAGGATGGTTACCTCAATGGTCCTTGATCGGCGTCTCGCACATGCCGCGGCAAATCCTTTGCGATGTTGAAGTTGGGGGTCTCTTAGAATGCTCATTCGGTTTGTTAAGCGCTTTCAACCCTAAGCATTACTACGCTACGTTACCTCAAGTCCGAAATAACACTCACAGCAAAAGTGGAATTATTAGGGCTGCTCTACATTACGTTGAAAGCTCCTCGTCAACCCCTATATGTGTGCTCTGACCCGTAGATATGTGTGCAGCGCGGCCCTGACTTCAGCGGGATTTGAAGAGGCGAATATTTAGCCCTCATTTTACGGTGAAAACCCAGATCGCGGGAAGTCAAGTTCTACTTGTCAGCACCTCCACTAGCCCAACGTGTTTTGTCATACACGACACGTGTGAGCTAGTTTTCTTAGTGGCCGCTCATAGTATGAGCCCAAGATCGCTCTATCGCTTATGAGAGTCAGATATCGATGAACTATTTTCTAACAGTCGGGCTAATAGACACCTAGCCTCGCTAGCTAGGCGTTCCGCTCGTGGTGCTGACCCGCTCAAGATACGCCAAGTATTTCTACCATATGTATATACTCTAGTGTCGGCCGAGTGATGGACAGCGATCACAATAAACGGGCTCTGCCGGGGGTTCCATCAGTAACGTGGTATGTACACTAGAAAGGAACGAGTCAATCCTGAGGACGGTGCTCAGCGTTTTGGCGAAGTAGTCTAGCTTAGCACTGCCATTGTATAATAATAGTGTGTGACCGCGATCGTTTCGTGTAACTCAAATGGTAACGCGAAACCAGATAATCCTTGATAGAGCTTACCACACCCTTCTATGGTATCGATAACGTTACAGGATCCGGGAACCATGAGGTATCACAGTTACACCTTGCTGGGGAAAAGGGCAGGAAGTATGCGCAATGAACCAGAAAAAAAACAAAGCAAGACTATTATGCCATTGTCTCTGGCGATTGCTTCTTGCGAGTCAGCGTAATTAGTGAGTCTATAGTATAGACTTTGATTTATCCCGTAGCAAAAGCTAATCGAAAAACATTTCTAGGCCACACTTGTGGAGAGTCACTCGATTAGCTAATGTATCAGTGAATCAAGGTAGCGCAGCTAAGTGAGCTGGCGCCACGAGAACTTCTAGTGTACAGGCGATTATATAGTAGTGTGGTGTAGTCAAAAAATCTTATTTGATTAGTGGACTTACTAGTGGATGCGAAGTTGGCTACGTGTTTCCGAGAATATTTCAAACCCTAAGTGAGTTGAGAGAGACAGTGGTCTCGAGAACGTTGGATACGATATTACTACAATCCGGAAACACGGCGACCGGCAAACTACGGGAAGCTAGACAGAACTACCCGACAGACTACCGATACCGGACTCTACGTAAAAGTATATAGCGTGACAGTAGTTGACGACCTATTGTTGAGCAATTGCCATTCAATTGCTGTAACATGATACACCCGTCATTGACATCCTCGGGTGTATACAAACAACATCTGCTGTCACTCCTTATTCGTCTGAGACATGAGACTTGGCGAGTCACATCAACTTGCGAACCACCTATCAGAATACTACATTGTAGCCTAGAAAGTCTCAAAGCACGCCATAAATAATAGAGCTACGATGTCCCGCTGTAGCGCCGTGCAACCAACCGGCCGAACCCAACCCACACGCAGAACGATCGCTAGGTAGAACCATAGAACCAGAATGCTACATACGTCCATACCCAGGTATCCATATACAGCCACCGGACAAGCACTGCGCTAGTGATCGATCCCTTGGGAAGTCTTGATCCGGTTCGGTAGCTTTGAGCGGAGTGCTAATGTCGTATGGGTGCGGTAGGTATTAAGCGTACTGGTACCTTTTCCCCATCCTAAGCTTGACCTATCAGCACATGTGCGACGTCGATAGGCCTGTGGATGTTGCCTTTCTTTTTGGGGTGGGGAGTTCGAAGGAATCCCTGATCTACTGGCCGTGGAGATCACTTTAGAAGTCACATAGGATGATGGCACTGTATCATCGCAAACAACTTCAAACAAACGGCGCCCAAATCGGCGGACAACTCTCATCTCTTCCCAGCGTCGAAGTGACACACAGTGGAAAGTACCAATACCCAGTTAAGCCTGTTCGCTCTCCAGACAGAGAGACATGCATACATACGGACATGCCTACGAGGAATAGATCAGCGACAGGTACACACATATAAGCCGAGGCACGCACATTACACCTGCTTTTTCCAAAACCAGTCGCGTACCATCTCACATGGGCATAAGACATAGATGCAGGAGAAGGCGGAGGGAGGAGGGCCAGAAACATGACATTGCGTGTGCGACTGTTCTATGCCAGTGTCGCGTGAGTACGTCTGCATACGAGTCCTACAATGTCCTCAGCAGTTCTCCTTGCAGAGGACGGACGGCATGAATCGGGCAGGCTGTCAACATGCAGAGCTGCATCATCGCTCTGTAGACATGTGGCTCGTGCAAGCCAGGCAGATCCTTTAATCATTCATTTATTCGCTCTCTCATCAACTAGCCTTTGAACACATGTGCGAGAGAGAGAGTGTGTGTGTCCGACGACAAACATTCTTCATCCCGCTTCTTCGAGTCGATCTCGGCGGTTCTCTCTGTGCACCCGAGCAACCACTTTCGGACATGTGGTACATGATCTCGTTTCTCCCTCCCTCTAAGGGGCAGGGACTGGCGAGGCACTCCCGGACTCCAGGGTAGCAGCCTTCTTGTGTTGATTGCTCTCCCAGTCATCCCAGCTCCCGGTCCCACGGGCACACAGCATATTTCTCACGTCACAACCGGCTTGTGTCCCAGGGTGACCCGATCGCAAGATCTCCCTACATTGTTCAGATGGCGCGGGAGGTGATGAGAGGAAAGCTCTCGGCAAGGGTTATGCGCAGGTCGTGCTCCTCATTCCACGTTTTTGCGCCTCCCCAAGCCTAGCGCCACCTGTAGAGACCCGAGACTTTTCACGCACGTACAACCCTGAGACCCGTCTGTTTCGGACATCGAATTCCGTGCAAGGTCTCCGGGGGGGCCACAAAGGTAACAGTTCCCTTCCTGTTTGTCGTTCAACTCGCTGCTGGGTCCCGTCGGCGTGCTCGCTTGACTGCAGGATCTGGATCTTCAACGGGAAAATTTTCGCGATCGAATGTATGATGAGCCGGGTGGCTACCGAATGCGTTTTACGTTACCTAGCGTCGCATCCCGAACATGAAATGTCCCGTCTATAGAGCCGGGCTTTGGGGATATGTTTTATCGCCGAGGTCATTCCTTTCCGCTAATACGGAGGGGCAAACATCTTGGAATCTCACTTATTTGGGTCGCACATCAAGATCTGTCATCTTTCTGGGGCATTAGAGCAGATTAAGGGGACCTTTGGTAAGACCCGGCATAAAGTAGAGAGAGGACAGCGAGCGATATATCAAGGCTCGCTAGATTGGTATGAATGAGCCGAGATCCCTTTTTTCAGCTCGCTGGTATTGGGACCGAGTGTTGCTGCTGCTAATTGAGCTATCATGTATGTGTGAAGCCAGTGAATGTAAACGTTGATGTAAGAGAATCCATAGTGTATAAATCCTGAAGTGTGTAACAATTTTGATTATAGTCGATAGATGCAAGATTCCAAGGAAATAGTCATGGGTTCAACCCGTGAAGAGTCTCTCTGTTTAGATGTTTCTTTGTCATATATGCTAGATATTATGCACATACTATCTTTGAAGTCTACATATAATGTGTACGCCTAAGCAGGCCGCGGGCGAATTGCGGCCTTTGCGGAGTTTAGTCAGCCGGCTGCGGACTGCCATCGCCATTATGGGTATGCCGTTCCGGAGCTCGTCACCTTGCTGTAAGAACGACTATTCACACCCGCACCAGGTTCCTTTTCGGCCCATATTAGATGCAACTTCGTTGGTCGGAATCGCTGACGTATCCAAGTTTTCAAACTGCTCTCAGTCACATCACAGCTAATGTCACTGGGCGGAGAGGGCTCGCGGCAGAGGAGTTGTAATGCCTGTGCGAAGAGCAAACGGCGCTGCGACAAGGCCCTACCGGCTTGTGGAAGATGTGTCAAGCAAAGGTACCCTTGCTCTTATGTAGGGCGGGGACAGACGTGGATGGCCTTCGGCGATGACACCTGCGGACTCAACTCTTCAGCCCGTCCGGCTGCCGTCCCCGATCCATTCCCAACCATGCTAGAACCTAACTTAGACTTGATGCCTAACACAACATTTCAGCTAAATAGCGATTTCGACTCCCTGTTAGCATCTGGTCCTGGAAACAGCGGTGTCTCGGCTGATGCGTGGCCATATCAGTTTACAGAAATTGGAAGCAGTTCGCAGGAGAAGGCATTGACTCGGAAAGACTACACGAAGATGGCAATAAGATGTGTAGGTATATAATTTCTCTTCAGATCCTGCCGACAATTCTAAGCTCGTTGTCATAGGATGACTATGCCCCTTGGCACCTGGCCGACCCATCAACGAAATCTGCCTTAACTATGAGTTTTATGAAGAAATTCCACGTAACGTTCGCTCACGACAACAGCACTCCTTACATACATCGCTACCTCTATAAGGACAATATGCCTCGCTGGGTGCTCCAAGCCTACACCATGTGCTTACTGTATACGAACCAGAGTGCCACGAACCGAGCCATGGTGCTCAGAGTGCTTCACGACGACGTGAATGAGTTGAAGACAACAGCTAGCAACATAACCCTAAAGCCCCAAGAGAAACTAGCCCGGGTTCATGCGCTCATATTTTACCAAACAATCCGCATGTTCGACGGTGACATCACTCTCGGACAGCAAGTTGACGATGACATGGCCCTTCTCGATTCTTGGAACAACGACCTCTGCAAGGTCAAAGATAATCTTGACGATGTCGATGACGCGGCGAGCACTACCGGCGAACACCAGCCGGAATCCTGGGAGGTGCGTTCGCACCATATTTTGTCCCCTGACGCCTCTAGTACGTGTTAACCGGAATAACAGCGGTGGATATTCACTGAGAGCCTCAGAAGGACTTGCATAATGTGCATTTGCGTTCAAAAGTTCTGGGAATTGCTGAAGACCCGAACGAAAGCGGGTAAGCAGCATCAGTCCACATCGGTTAAACCTGCCAGCTAACCCGTGACATAGCTGACATTGGCAATATGAGATTCATTCACCGCTGGACGCTCTCTAGGGTACGTATAAAATTATTACTGATGTAGCTTCCGAATTTTCATGTTTCTTTTCTACATGGATACTCTACTTAGTTCCTAGCTTACATTGTGCTCATCTAGTAAGCCTGCTTGTGTCTCCCTGTATGCAGCAAAGGGTTAGTAACACGCGATAGCCACCTCTGGAATGCCAGTAACTCATTTGATTTCTTCCGAGCTTGGAAAGAGAAGCCGTCCTATATTATTCGTAGTGAGTGCATCCTATGTCATATTTACATCTATATCGAGCATTGCAACCTTAATGCTCCTTTTCGAGCCAAGACCCTTCCTTGAACGCTTTTCGCCAATTCAACACGCTCGAATATCCCGTCAACAATGAAGATTGCTGAAGTTACATTATTTTAGATTTCGATTTCGAAGATTTCCTAAAAACAGGAACTGGTGATGACTTGGACGATTTCGCGTTCTATTTTTTAGCACTGTAAGTTGCCGCCACCTCTACATAACATTGGCAGCTGACATGAAATGGTAGCAATTTTGGTGTTGACGAAATCAAGACGTTCTGTTACGAAACCAGTGGCCGTCTCTTGACAATATAATATGCTGAACAGATGAAAAGGAAAGACTAGAGCAAATACTTTGAAGGCTGTGTGCCCATGTTGGGTCCTGCAGGCAAACATCATAAGAGAATCCTGGTACATGTTTCCAAGATATGTAGTCGCTGTACCGACTCACTCCGGTTCGTCTAGCCACCTAATGGCTTCCGTGTTTGACGACATACTTCCCATCGCCACCACTCCCTTACTGAAGAGACTCGAGCTTACATTTAAAGTAACGTCTACCGGCGCTGACTGGCTGTATAACTTCAAGCCGCCTTTCCACCGAATCGGAAATTTTCCCTTCTGACATCTATACCTGAAATTCTTCGCCAGGAGAGCCGAGGATCACGGGAAGTCAATCTCATCACCTAAAAATTAGGCCGACGCCGATCACTCACTGACGATTCTTCGATTGGGGCACGGCTTGCGGTGTGCGCCTGGTTATGGACTTCTTATTGAACCCTTGAGAGAATCATTATAGTATATGTACATTCTGCTTACTCTTCTATCTCTCGTTCGCAATGGTTCATTTCAGATACACTAGGTATACACTATCTGGAGCACTGTGCAAAGTGACCGACAAAGGAACCAAGCAGGCAGTTGCCTCACCATTCGCTAGAGTGAATCTTTACAAATATATCAAAAGATGTCGGACTCTGTGCCATGGATTAATTAAGAAGAAGAAAGAGAAGATGAGGAAAAAAAGGAATCAAATATGTTGACCAAGATTTTTACAAAAAGGCTGCCTCCACGCGGAATCGAACCGCGGATCTTGTCATAACACCGCAAGTTAATTCACTGTACGAGTGACACGCATTACCCCTGTGCCATAGAGGCGAGCACGCTAATTTCAAATGATGCAATAGCTGATAATCATACTTTGCCTACCTTGGAGGACTCTGGCTGTACATGCTCCAGCTACCTATGTGAGTTTGGTCACATTTTGAAGACCTTTTTATCATTCATGAGTGTCATCTGTTATGCTCTTCTCTTCTAACTATAATAGATATCTGAAATGAAGCTATGAGAGCCCGGGATCCGTCGCTTTAAAAGCACTTAGAAAGGACATTATTTTAGGTGTAGTGACAATACTTCGGTGAAGCCGTATTGTGTCACACCTCACGCTGTGATTGCATGAGCAATCACATTTCAAGATTGGCTACCGATTCAGGGGAAAAAACTGAAATAAACGCTTACAGTTGGGATTAATAGTCACGTCTGCAGAGTGCGGTATCAACAAATCAATCGGCCTCCATTATGAACATTCTATGAGACAGTCTATCTAATATTACATTTGGATCAAATTCTTCTTTTTCTCTCTTGAGATGTCTCAATGCTTGCACTACCCCAATCGTTGTGCTTTGTTAGAAGCATACAGTGGATTCAATCCACCATATGCCATAGTACTTATTGGTCTCCGTCCCTGAGCTGATCAGTCTCTGGGGGAGGCTTGAAATAGGTGGCCTTAATAAGCTTCGCATAAGGGCCGAGTATGTAAGCGAATCGCCGAGCAGCTGTTATGAACTAGGTTCGCGAGGCCTGAATTCAACTCAGCGGTAGTCGGCGTAATCCCGGGGTAGGGGTCATGACTCCCTACCCTCCGTGGTAAGTGGCCCAAGTGGTGACGTCCTACTTGTACATGTATTCCAAAGTTCATAGTAGGTCGCTTCACCTGTGCTGAAATTATTTGTTGGCTAGTCGAAATGGTAGTGTGGCTCGAGCTCATTGCAACTCTCCGCATTTCGTGTAATGGATGTATCCTGGACTTCAATAAATAAACCTCATCTATGCTCGTTAGTTTGTTTAATGGCACACCCTGGCAAAGGAGTGCGATAATGGCCTTTGTTCGTCTGGACCGGCAGACAGTGAAAGGCAGGGATAAGTCAATCTGCCATTTACCCCAAGGAGCGATATGAATTTCGTTCGTTGCGTTCGGAGTAATTGTGAGTAAAGTGAGGTATCTTTAACTACAGCAATTTTTGAAGCGCGATGTCTAAGAGACTATGAGATATGATAGTTATAGGGCTGTTCCTGCAAGAACAGTGGAGGTGTAGACATCGCAGGTATTATGTAAGGTTGTATGGTGATCGACGTAAGAATGGTCAGAGTCCTCAGATAAATCCTCTTAGATATTGGGAGTCATCTCGACCTCACGTATGTAGTCTTCATCTCCCTCATACCGTAGGCTAGTTAACTCATTTTCTAGCTTGTATATACGGCATTCGAGTTCTTTCTTGCGGCGCTTATGGTGTTCTGCGACAAACCTAGCTCTGTTAAGGTCGTTCAATATCTTTTCCAGAGCTTGCGGTAACGCTTCGAATGCCTCTGTGTTAAATTCAATGCCCTGGACTGCGCACAACGATTTCGCTACCGGTAATAGGTTCTGTAGCGTGCTATTCTCTTCGATGAGATGTTTCACCTCCTGATTAAGCTTCCGATTCTCTATTTGAGACTTGGTGTGCAGATCTTGGTAAACACGGTTGACACAAAAATGTTCTGTGTCAGAGTGTTGTTGGACTTCTCCTGGAGATGGCGGCTCGATTAGTATAGCCGGAACTTCTTTGTCGGCAGACTTTTTCATTCTTCTCTCTTCATTCGTTTCCCAGCTCTCAGGACTGGGAAATGGTAGTAGCCCCTCGGCCCGGGCCTTCACAGGGAGAACTTGGCCTTTTCGGCTCCGAAGTGAGATTTCTGTTGATTCTTCGGGTCCTTTGAGGATAGTACGGCCGTCGTTATCATTAAATATGACGAACTTTCTATTATGAGTTTCGGTTTCCTTGTAGCTCCGTGTAGGATGCGAACGCAGTGCCTCCTTTCCCGAACCGAGATTACGAGGGTCAATCACGGGTGGCTTAGGAATTATGGGGAGCGCGACCGCTCCAGCCTCTCTAGGGGCGGAGTACGACCCCGTTTTAGAGGGATGGGCTGAATGTAGAGTTGATGCTGCTTGTGGCAGCACCAGGTTTCCAATACTTGGGTTATCAGCAAGACGCTGACCCCAGTTGCCAACAACCGGTGTTAGCGGTACCCGGGGCGATAATTTGGAAGAAGCATTGCTTGCCGTTTTATTACGAACTCCATATTCGTTCCGGATCATTGCGTAACAAAGAGGTAGATATGGATAGTTAATCAGTAGTCGCTGTAGCTGTTGGATAATGTGAGTGAAATCGTCCCAAGTCTTGCTTGAGTAGTATGGAAGCGTATGGAAGAAATGAGAGAGAATAGTGCGGCGTTCTTCTGTTTATAGTCCTAAATGCATTGTTACTGCAAACAATGCTGTAGGCTCTCTGCATCTTCCCGTAGATCAAGCAAAGAGTTCAAAACAATACCTTTGTTACTGAGCCATCAGCGCCTAAGCACAAAGACATTGTAGAGTCTATGCCAGCCAATAATGTATTCATTTCAATGTTATAGCTAGGCCTCAAAAATAATCATAGATCTATGAAAGATCCCACAGGAGAAGGATTTTTGTCATTGTTGGGCCCATCCATTTCGCACACCAGGCCCAAGCCTGTCATGTTGTATGGCCGTAGAATCATTCTGGAACGATGGAGGTGCCATTGTGTGTCGTTGAGTGGCTATAGCTCATTGTCAGTATAATATGACACATCGCAAGGATACCTTATATAGAGCTCGTCACTTTACCTCGTGGCTTGGAAGAAGTGGTTATTAAGCCACTAGCCTCATCTCCTACTCGCCCAACCTTCAACCCCGAACTTATCCGCGCAAGGGGAACAGCCGTGTTGCTGCTGCCAAAATGATTTGACGAATAATTACTGAGTGGAGCGCGTAGATTCATGGGGTTGCGTGGTGACCTTGGTGTGCCGACAACGAGGCCGGGAATGGTAGACAAGCCGAGGCTCACTTGATCACCGACCCGTTGCCGGTGAGTCGAGGGCGTGATAGGTACGTCGCCTATGCCTTGTAAAAATAATGCGTGTACAGAATTTGATTAAGCTTACTCACTTTGTGAAGCAAACGTCCGCGGCCAATTACCGACACCGGTTGGTACGTCAGCTTTTGGATAGTTATATGCGCCTATTCCTAGTCTACTATCATGTAACGAAGTAGGTTGCCTATAGAGAGTGTCTCGAGACTGAAAGTAAGGTATCTCTTGGGACTCGGGCATGTTACTATTGACAGGGGGCACTTGGAGGCTTGATTCGACGGCATCTTCGGCGGCGTCTTGGACCTGACCCAGCATCGCCTTCCTCTTCAGTTTATCGTAAAGTTCTTGGGTCTGAAGAAGTTTCCTGTTTTTCTCTTTGCACGTCTGAAGTAGTTCGTCGTGCTTCTTACGGAGTTCGTCTCGGTCGAGTTCTGCGCCTGCCTGGAATTAGCAGAAGATATTTGGAAAGCAGAGGCCAAGGTACACTATACTGTTGAGCTTGTTATAGCAATTGGCAATTTCGGCGTTAGCATCATTAACGACCTTATCCAGGTGAACATTGAGATTGGAGTATTTCTCGGTGAGCGTCTTGGACATATGCTGCTGGAAGATACTAAGTTGTGCTGTCAGTCCGTTGCCAGATTCTACATGAGATGAGAGTTGAAATACATCTCTTGGGTAACCTGATAAGCCCAGAAGCTGAGGGCTCGGCTTGCACAATCCATAATAACGTTGGGGCTTAAGCCACTAAGAACACTTGTCTTGTAGTCTTCGGTTGGTTTGAGGTTGGTAATGACGGCATCATCGGGGTTTGTTAAAAGAGTGCCGCAAGCCGGACAAGCCGTGGGCTGGTCGCGTCTTTGGCTCGCCAACCCGAGGCGAGTTGCGCAGTCGCCACAGAATATGTGGCTGCCGAAAGGGTGGTGGTATTAGTCCACAGGAAACCACCTGAAAGGCCTCATTGCGAGACAACCATACATAATGTAGAGGGTAGAACTTACTAACAAGTCGTTACGAGAGCACGATCACCGAGCTCCTTACGGCACTTGAGCACATTACACTGTAAAGTATGCTCCATCTTCCTGGACAGGCCTGAGTCTCTGGCGTCTACAGTCCTAGGACGCATGCGCCTGACGAGGACCATGGTATGGGGCTGGACATACAATATAATGAAAAGACGGCAGAGAAGCCAGGGTGGTGTTATTGCATGAGTGAAGGAGATTGAAAGACAACATTGAAAATCTCCCCAGATAGCGCCCGAGGAATGCACTTACTCAAGAGAAAGCAAGTACCTAAATAAGCCGTCCTTATAGACTAACTGCCCCTTGCTCTTTCCATTCACCTGCCCGAATATCCCAATGTGTTCAGCAACTACGAGCACCTTCCCTCTTTCAACCTCACTGCTTGAGCTTCGCTCACACATACGCATCGAGAGTTTCGCAATAGATACACAACAAAGCAGGTACTACTGTATCCCCCGATTACTGCCGGTAGTACCGGTAACGGCAAGTATGATTCAAGCGCGCCATGAGAGACGAAGCGATAAATCTGAATGGTGCGTACTAACGTTAGCATCTTCATGTCGAACATAGCCCTCATACATACTTGATCGTCGCAATGGAAATTCCCTACTCTCGAAAAGAATTGACAAATTTCTCTTGACCTGGACCTTAATAGGTAAGTGAAAAGACAGCGAATTTGTAACCTGCTTCGATGAAATGATATGATATGCATGTTATGTCGTGTTCTAGTCCTACCTGAACGATATTCTGTAACGATGGTAGTGGGAATTTTACCCTCGGTACGTCGAATCATCAATCATCCCGATGACCATGACTGCGTCCAGGTACGCCGACGCAGTTCCGACGAGACATTATCAGCCTGACGAGGAATACGGAGGGATGGCGTATCGAGTTCACTCACGCCGATCCTCGTAGGCTTGCTAATGATCACCAGGCATAAAAGAGACGACCGACTGGGAGCGGTCTTTTACATGACAACGAGGATGTGCCCTATGGTCTTTATGCTGTCACAACGTACTGGAAATCGTGTAACAGACGCTGAAGCAGCGTCTAATAGTGTATCTTAAGGAAGGGAATACTAAGCCTCTAGTCCTATTAGTCTTCATTATGTTACATGGATGTCGCTGTTTCTAGGAGGCTTGCGCCTTCAGGTGCACTCGAGGCTTGATTCTAGAATTCTCTGGTTTCTATCGGCTGCTTGAGCAACATTCGGACGACTAGAAGGAAAAAGATCTGGTTTGAAGGGCGAGATACAGATCGCACGCGAATCCAAACTTGTTTACTACGCTATGGGATCCTAAGCACCTTCAAAATCAGAACAATGACATTGATGCTATACTTAGCCATTAATATACGATGAGCCACATATATACATAAGGAGGGATATTGGAGCCGCTGGAGGTTGGGCAAAGATGAATATATCAACCGTGATGCTACCTCAGTGCAATCCCACCTATCCCCCGCACTTCCTTCTCTGCTTCGACAGCTATACAGTCTACAATTACACCGGTGATACTTCTTATACGAAGTTTTTACCATATGACGACCTCGTGCTGCTGAGGGCTGATTGGTGTTCCCATCTTAGACGGGAACAAGGTGGTTGGATAGTCATTTATCACTTGTTTATTTTGCACGACAGGACCTATAAAAAGACGGCGACGTAGCATTCAAATTTTGTTGCTTCTTCTCTTTTATGGTGGTATGTAGCCATCGTTGAAGTCATATCATAAGTCTGGTTGAGTGGTCTTGGCTGACACTTGCAGGCATCGGCAGTGGTCCTTCACTGATTTAGCGAAGAGCCGGCTGGTCGGATTTAGGTATTCGCAGCCTACGGCTAGTTGCTGGTAGTGTCCAAGTGTCGCGCTACTGCAGCTCATTGGTGGATGCTCAGGCGTCGTCAAAAGTGCACGTGTACACGTGTACAGGTATCTGAGGAGACTCTCCCCAGAGAATGGGAGATAAATGAAATGGTCCGACGTCTGCTCGACATCACATCTTGGCGCGATTCCCCGCATTCCAGACTGCCTAGGTAGATTGTCGATTATATGCTATGCTATACTATCCTACAGTATGCTATAGCCTTCGATATGACACGAACGGCAATGGAACCGGCGAGCAATATAGCCCGACGAATGGGCGGCCCTTGTGAACAAAGTCTGGGAGCAAAAGAGGTCTGCTGACTGGTGTGCTCGCTTGTCGCCCCTCAGATTTTTGAACCAAGATTTTTCCCTCCAACCCCAGGATTTCCCCCGCACCGAGGACACATGCTAGCAAGGGTACATTGTACACCTGCCGTTGGCGAAGCGAGCTAAATGCTGCATGGTCCTTTCCAGCTTGGCCCTCGAGGCGGTGATAGAAAAACTAGTCACCTCTACCTACACTACTTACACTACCACCACTATTACTAAAATAACCACTTTATAAAACTATTTAGACCTATTTAGACTATTCAATAGCCTATAAATTGACCTTTGCCGTTAATTACATCAAGTTATAGCTTTAAAAAGCTTTAAAAACTGGTTATTTTAGTAGTATAAGTGATATTAATAGTGTAGGTGGTAAGAAGGGTTTAGTATGGTTAGAGGTGACTAGTTTTTCTATCACCGCCTCGGCCCTTTCCAGCTTGGCTCGACGGGGTACGAAGTACTTACTTACTTGGTAATAGTAGCGCCACTTTTTCGGAAAGTAGTACCGGCCGGGGGACGCAAGGCACGTGACACGTGCGCCCAGACAGCTCAGTAACTTACGCCGGGCAGCTATTCTTCCAGTGGGCCATTGCTCTGTGCTCCGGGCCGAAAGCCCATAGTGCAGCCCGTCTGGCAGCCTGCCGCATTGGGGCGCGAGATTGACGATCACTGCCTGAGCGTCCTTTTACTTCCCTCTCTCTCGATTTCACTATTCCCATTCTAGAGGCCAATTCGCATGTAAATCACCATGACGTTCCCCATTCCTGCCCATTCCCATGCACGGCAATGCAAGCAAATGCCTTGTGGCGTCCGGTTGCCCTTGCACATGCAAACCATACTCTTGTCCTACCCTTCCAACTGTTTTCGAATGGGCTCGCCTAAGCAAAGGTTGGCTGGGAAATCCTGGGGAAATACCAGGGCAGGCCCATGGTGCACAGCGCTGGCGTACAAAATAAGGGTTCATATCATGAGAGTGGATGTCTCTCTTCAACTTAACCTGCAAACAACCTGTACCTTGAAGAGGCTGACTTCAAGGCGGTCTATTAAACCCCCATAACAGTGTCAATCGGCTGGGCCATGAGCAGTACCTTGCAGCACTGTTGATGGAAGCGGGCCTATCTAATTCATGACCCGCGATCGATAGACAAAGCCTTGATTCACTTTTCCCCACCGTCTTCTGCGTAACAAAATAGAGAAACGAAGCCGCGCTACGTTTAGGATCAGATTTTGCATCCTTCATGACAGGAAGAGGCGACATGGGGGGCCTGCTATGGTGTACTCTTCTCACAAACCCTTGACCTGCCGACGATTCGGACCTCTTTAGTACGACCTAGGCTGAGAACATATCCCAGATGTCCGATCTGTGTCGAAGTGGTTGCAAGACCAGCCGATGCGATTGGCCCATCCAAGCTGGAGTGATCTATCCTTACACTACCCCGCGAACGCTAGCCACCTTGATGCATCTCTGATCATAGGGCAGTGTTCCTTTTTCATCAGGAACCCGATCCCGGGTCCCAGATTTTCGGTCTGTCCGTCTGGTGTCGGATGTGGAGCAGTGCGAAGCAAGAGTCTCGAGATGGGTGGTGAACAGAGGAGTCAAGTGACCCACTGCTTCGGATCTGAGGTCCTTGAATGCCTGGAGACTCAATTCCTACCAGTCACAACTTCGAAAGGAGCCTTACTAACCAACCTACTATACCTACGACTGACCACCAGACCTTACAGCACCTCGCCGTCCACAGGGTCCTTCCACTGAAGCATTGACCTGCCAAGAATAATAACAATGCTGCACCAATGCGTGGCACAAAACCCGGCGTTAGGGCACAGCTCCTAAACATCTCTAGTACGGCCGACCACTGGTGACACTTGCATTAAGCTACTGATGAAAGTGGTTGGTACTGCGCGGACATATGCCTGAGCGTGTAGCTTGCTCCTCGTTTAATATGTCCTTGGTCATGAGTTGTAGCATCTGAACTTTTGCCCTCGACGCTACTACAGGCACACAATTCTGCCTCAAGGTCACCTACTATTGGCCACACTAAGTAGTTGTGAGCCATCACAATGCATCGAGAGCGTTTAGACGGGCTCGATACGCTGCCGCCGGCCCGTTTCGCGCGAGTAGACTCGACTCCATTCTGACCTATAGTCAGCGCCTGTATGTCTGCCTTGACGCTCTGGCGCACAAGCTATGGAGCCAGCCTCACTGAGCGTCAAGACAGGACTTACCACAACCTTGTGAGGATTCGTCTATCAGCAACAAAGAAAAAAAAAACTTAAAATAAAAGCACACAATGAAAGTGGTGTATCAAAAATGGATTTTTTTTTTGAAGTCGAATTCTTCACAACAAGGGCAAATCTTGATTCGTACCTAGGTATCATCCAGCGCTCTCAACTCCAATGTGCCCCTGGCTACATACAGGCCAGTCCCCCAAGTAAGGGACAGATACAATACAGATATGCCTCGGTCCACCAAGTAGGGTACAATATGTACAGATAGAATAAATGCGAGCCAGCCAACCAATTCAGAAGTCCCTTTTTGCGCTTTGCCCCGCCATGCCCCCTTTCCAGTGGCATCCTAATATGATTTGTCGTTCCTCGTCGTCATCATCATCGTGAAAATCAGGAACATGCCACCATCACGGTGACATGTCCCACTTCCCGCAGGCCTTTCTGCCTCTTCAGGGGGTTTTCTCTTCCTTTCTTTTCTTCCTGCGTGTTTCATACCCTAGTCCGGGTCCCAGGAACCAAACACACTAGAACTAAATGGTCCCCACGTGCATGCATACATGCATACATACGTGGGTAGGTACATGCGCGCAACGGCGCCAGCACTTACATAGGAGAACAAACCACCAAGGAAAACAAGGAAGAGGAGAGTGCTGTCTTTCTGGATAAGTAGGTGGGTAGTTCTTAGTGGACGAAGGGGAAAGCCGTCGCGCCGTCCATCCCGGCAGACACGGGCGTAGTGGGACTCAGCTGTAGGCCGGGGTAGTTCCCGGCGTTGCCGGCGTTACCACCACCAAAGTGATGCTGTTGCTGCTGCTGCTGGGCCCATTCCATCTCGTCCGTGCCGGCCCAGAGCATGCCATCGAAGTCCCACAGGCCATGCTGGTCCAGGATGCCCATCATGTCGTCGAAGCCGTCGGGTCCGAGCCCGATGGGCGACATGTGCAGCTCTGAGGCGTCGCCTCCTCCGCCCAGCGTGCTCAGGATGCTGTCGTGGCCCGTGAGGACCTGTAGATGGGGCGATAACGCCGACGACGCTTGTCGCTGCTGCACGGCGGCGGCGGCAGCGCGTAGACTTGGCTCGAGCTGTCGCGACGCCTCGTACATGCGCCAGATGACCTCTCGCGACCGCCGCGCCGCGAGCGACCAGTCCTCCATGGCCTCCATGAGCTCGAGGATGGTCTCGGTCTGCTTCTGCCAGTCCGGCACGCGCGGGCTGTCCCACTGCCAGAAGATGGACACGAGCGGGATCATGGCGGCCTGGTAGAGGAACCACACGGCGTTCCACCCGGACATCTGGTTGCGCGTCCATTCGCGCGCGATGTCCTCGATGGTCTGCTTCGCGAGGTCGCGGCAGGCCTCGATGGCGGCGATCTCGTGCTCGGCCGCGTGCGACGCACCGCTGGACGCCAGGTTTAGTAGCACGGGTCTGTGTAGTAGCATCCGAAGGTTCTGGTACCGCCACTTCATGAGGCAGCGCGCGATGTACAGGGGCTCAGCGCAGGGGTCGCTCGTGCGCAGAAGCCAGGGCAGGCTGCTGTACCAGTTCACGAGCTGCCCGTCGAGGTTGCAGCGGTCTTCTGTGCGGAGGAGCGGCGATATCGCCAGCATGTCTTGCACGGCCGTCGCGATCTTGCAAAACTTGATGTTCTCGACGAGAGGTAGGATGCCCGCGTGCTGGGCTGAATCCCGGCCCGAGTTGAGGCCGCTGTCGGGGCATCGCACGTTGATGGCTGGGCCCCAGCGCCCAAACGAAGGGCGGCCGAGCGTAGTCGTGGCACAGGTATCTAGGTAGAATAAGCTCCACCATGTGCGCCTGCGCGTCTCAGCCGCTGCGATGTCGCTACAGTTTCCCATGGGCGCCGATGCGAGGCTCTCGCGATGAAGCCCGAGGGCGCTGGCCATCCTGATGGCGGCTCCAATTATGGCGTTAGCCATGTTAGGTCGGTTGATGTAGTGTAAGTAGAAGCCGCCAATCAGAGCAAGGGCTTGCACTATTTCGATGTGGCTGCTTCCGAAGGAGTCCATGGGTAGGTATTCCATGGCACGGCTGTAGTAGTTCAGGTGGTTGTAATCATCGGATTTCATCGCCACGATGCTGCCCATGGCGAATACCATGTTAAGAAGGGCTAACCACGGGGCATCGAATCGCTGGCCTTCGAGGTAATCTGCTCGAAATGATGCCTCGTCTAGCATGGGCGTGAGGACGTGTACGCGTTTGAAGTATGCATCGATAAGTGTCTGGCCTTTCCATGACCAGGGGACTCGTTGCGGTTCTTTGGCGTTTACGACTTTCTGCCGTAGTATGGGCAGATTGTGGGCCATCTCGACGCTGTTGAGCGGTGGCGTCAGGGAGTTTCTTAGGCCAGGCTGTACTTTTAGCATCACCATTAGAGCTGCCTTGATAGAGGAGGCGCCCAAATAGGAGGCTTGGCGATCGACCGAGAGGGAAAGTGCGTTCACATCATCAGCTTCCGCAGGGATGTTGTCTCGTCCCCGACGCTCTTCGTCCCATTCCGAATCCCGGGATGGTATTTGTTCGAGGGCAGCCAGACCTTCGTCTGAACCGCATAATGTAGGGGAGCCACCATCTATGGAGGCGGTAGAAGGATGTAACGGCGGTGAAGGGAGAGCAATGATGGTGTCGTTCACCGGGCGGTCAAGGAGGCTGAGTAATTCTTGGCGAGGTAGTGGCAGTAAGGACTGAATTTCATGATTGGGAAATAACCGTTTGAGAATAGACCGGCATTCCTCTAGAGATTGTGAAAGAGCTTCGAGTGTTCTGCCAGCTAGCGTTAGGTCGAGACCGTAATCCCTTGAAGTGCTCGAGATGAACCTACTTTCTAGACGGTATTACCCTTTGACGGTGCTTGTCATAGAAGCACCGCTTGGGGGCCCGACTGGAGAGGCATTGGCCGCAAGGTTGTTGGCCATCGCAACGACTGCGGCTCTGTTAGTTTTCCGTGATGTTCTATAGGCATCACCTAAATCCTACATTTTTCTACGCTTGCACTCGGCACATGCGTGCGGTGTAGTAATCCGCTTGGCGGTGCCGGTACCACTGGTTTTGGCATTCTCGCCAGACTCTGAGGACTGCTTTCGAGGCGTCACGCCTTGAACTGTTCGTAGTCAGAAAACATATCCTCTCTTCGCCGTACAGGTGTGATAGCTTACATGTGTGGAACATCCCACCCTGAGTAGGAACTGGAATGCTTGGGGCCATATTGTGGTGTAGTGTCGTCGTCTTACACAGGCGAACAGAGAACAGTAAGGCTTGGAACACAGTTATATGTTCGAAAGCACGAGACTGGAGAGCGTCGATGCTGCCCCAATGTTGCCTTGGTGGGCTTTGTGTTAGTATGACATGAGTCTATCGTGGGATAAGCTTGACCGGCACCCGTCATCTCGGGTGACGAAGAACATTTATATATATGATATTGTCCTGCAGCTGTACACTGTAACATTGTGGGGAGGCGTGGAGAATGTGCAGTAGTAGAGATGAAAGGGTGCTAGCACCTAGCTAGAGTGTGGAGTTCAACCTCCCCCCTGTTGACCTCGGCCAGGAACAAAAGTCACTACGTACTACGATACGTACATGGGGTGTAGCGGTCGGTATGGGGGACCGCATATACCCTCCTTTAGCGCAGGATAATACAACATGACATGTCATGGAGGCTGCAGAGGCAAAAAGCAGAACGCGCTATACACCACGTTATTTTCATCTATGGTGCAAGATGGGGCCGCTGCAATTACAAGCAGATGGAGGTCAATGCCGCTTGGTTTTCAGTTGAGCGAGTGATAGGCTCACTGAGAGGAGCCATGATCGTGACCTTGATGCCTGTAAAGCGGGACTTGGAATAGAAAATAGCCCAGGGGAAAACCCACCGGCCGTTTAGTCCGGTTTGGAGTATAGCAGACATCAGTTGAGAATGGGACAGAGACCCATGTTTTAACTAACCACAGTCGGTCATCGTGCCAGAAATCATGACTTTCGACTCATCTAATCAAGACATGGACGTGATTCACGCGAAATGAGGCTGATGGATATGATAAACGAGATTCGAGGGCTGCTGTTTCATCAGATGAACATGACGAATACTCGAGCCCGTAACGCATATTCGGCCTATTCGGCGCGCCAAAGCACTGGGTAGGGCACAATCTCGTACGCCCCAGCCCTTGTTGCTGCCAAGCTTCGATAAATGTAGATGAGACAAGATACAGGACAAGTCATGATAATTGACATAGAAAGCACCACTTTGCCTCCGAGTAATACACTACGGGGAGCAGGTACCACTAGAGTTGGGAGAAAGAAACTAGAATAGAGGATATGGATTTATGGTCACATCGGGCGTGTTGAAATCGCCGTTGTTGTCGGTCCCCTTCGACAGAGCCGTTGGAGGTGTGCCAGAAGGTAAGTAATTAGTCGACAATTTTGATGCCTTCATGTCAGGGCCTGCAATCGATCCACCACTCTCCGCTCGCTGGCGCCAGGTACTATGCGCAATACAGGAGCAGTAGTGTGAGGGCGGCAGAGACTACGGCGATGAAGAAGCTTAACCACGGCGAGAGGGAACCGATTTGGAGATGGCCACCCGCTTTGTTGTGTCCAAGTAGATCTCGGCGCCACATCACTGGTTGGGTGGAGGAACTTCCCGCCACCCCCCTGCTACTTAGGTAGCTTCAGCGTTAAGACACATGAAAAGTGCACGGCCGAGTCCCACGATCATCCGGGGGAGCTATTCCAACTTGCCGTTAGAGGGTTACAACGAGCACCATCAAGCATCGCTCTCAGCACTAGTGCCTCAGTATTTTCGATCGCGCATTGAGTTGCCAGGCTTTCGGTGATATGACTAATGCTTCCAGCAGAAGAGGCACCAGGACGGCGTCTCTAACTAGACACATGCGATGTCCAGTCGCTGGGGAACAAAGAACATAGAGTAATTGATCTTGCATACGCAGGGTGGGCAAACGCTATAGTTCACACCGTTCTAGCCCACTCATTGCCATGATTTAATACTTGGAACGTCGTATGGGCAAAAGTAGCGCTCGCTCGGTATTAAGGGTGTGATGTATACGGTGAGTTTTAATGATCGTATGAATCATGAAGTCGCGGGCTATAGCATAGCATTGCTTAGCTGAAATCTTGGAAGTGCGGATATAGAGGCTGGTCAGTTATTTCTTGGCGGCCGTCGCTAATACCGTCTCCTCATCACCTTGTGTGCCTGCCTCTCAACTATCTCAACTTTAGTCGCACAGAATCACTTGTTATCACTGATCCTAGGCTGATCGGCCCATCCATCAAGTCAGAGCTTGATAGACTGATCTCCTGTACATTGGGAGTGTAAGGTACGACGTCTACAGCGGCATCTTGAAGAAGTATGGCTGCAGAAGATCCTGTAACTGCACTCAACCGGACGTCTTAGCCAGCTCAAAGAACATGTTGATCAGGCTCAAAGAGGAGATGGTGACCGAAACGGGCACCTTTGTGGCTGTGGCGCCTGAAGGACTGCAGTCGTCTGGATAACCACTTTTCCTTGTTCATCTGCATCGGTAAAGCGGATCTGCGGCGCTTGCGGTAATGTCTTGTCGTCAACCGCAACGAGGATGCAACCAGACCAGTGCCTTCCAATGAGAAAAAAGATCCTCGGGCCCTGAGGAATTCGATCCGGATCAACCGTGAGCCCCAGCTCACGATGCGTGGTTCTCGGCTCAGTCCCTGCACATCCCCTCCGCTCTCCCACCTCCACCCTCCAGTCAGGGGCGCCAAGCCTACCCCACACATCGTGAGCGTATAGAGTAGCACAGAAACCTGGAGTGCAGTCATATTTCGACGCACCAGGTGACACGCCTACTATAAACCTTACCCTGTGTTTCGTTCGCTTAAGCATCTAGACGACACGTGAAATGCACTCACCATGCAGTCATTCGCTTAGCGAGGTGAGGCCGAAGGAAAGCGAACATGCCGCTGCCTGACCGGAGGGGGAGCCGAGCATCTCAGCAGAGTGGCTGCGCAAGTTGCCTCACACGCCTGTATGTGAACATCGTATATTAGGTGCTATTCTTGTCTCCCGTACATGCAGGACTAGGCTTATATGGCGGGTTCTTAAGCCGTTAGGATAGAATAATCTAGAGTAAGGGCTACATTAGTGCGGGTGGTCTCACAGACGCAGACACAATATTGTGGCTATTAATTATGAGAAAACCGATCGTAGCCTACCTACCTGTATCGACATGTTAAGCGAGCCGGTCGAGTGGAACTAATGAGCAACGATCGCCGACGCTGTTGTCGCGACCATCAACGAAGAAGGGCGAAGCAATTGGCATGCTTAGCGCGTGACGAGATGGCTGGATGCGGTTCTTGGGCTGATCCATTTGATATTAGATTATCAATGCTGCAGTGCAGTACGGCTACTGGAAAGTACTTATTTCCAAGGAGTTCGTTTTCATATTCCGGAGTGTGGCTCATCTAGGAGTCGAAGTTCTCGCTAGCGACCTGTAGTACACGGTACAGACTACATTGATTTCTATCTTGATGATTCGTGTGCTTTACCAAGCAGAGAAGAGCGTTCTGGTGCAGGAGAGCAGGTAAAGGTACGTAGACGGCGAGTCGAGTGTGCATAGATCGGCGTTAGCTACCCTTACCATCGAAGAGTGGCCGAGTATCGTCCAGACTCGCGGGGAAGTCAACATGGTCCAATCAGAAAGGAGTTAACATGTGGCCATAATGCTTCGTAGATTAATTCATGTTGCTCGTACTGAGGGATGTTCGTCCATATAGGAGGAGGGTTGCATCTTGAGATGGACATGCCCCCCTTTCGGTTTTCAAAAAGATTGTACGGTGTTCACCTTATGCCTATTCGCCCATCCTCAAAGTCACCGATTCGTCAGCGACCCTTGCATTTTGAACGATCTTCCCCAGATTCTGTCGACAAACCAGCATCCAGCCGACTTAATTTATGAATGCGGGACAATGTGTAAAGGTGAGAAAACTAGTTAACCAACCAAGCCGCCACAATCGGCACACGAGTTCGCAGGCATCTAGAGCTGCAGACCAAAGTGATACTCATAAAAGTAATACCGTATAAATTCATGACCTCGGTCAGCCACTGAGCCCTGGGCTAATAATCTTAGCTAAGGCATTCGGAGTCTGAGTTATAGGATTTATCGAAAGTCCCTAGGGGTATTGGCTGCTATCATGGAAGCTCGCTTTGCAGGAATGTAATGGATGTTGAATGGTTTAGTGTTAACCAACCACATTTCCTCGAGAGGCGGCAAGCTGTGCCTCATAATACATCTCGGGGAAGAATACCACGATATGATCATAGCGGTGAAATGCAGACATAGAAGAATGGGAAGAATAGCTTTGGGCTTGTGGCCCTGGATTTCTGTTTACTTGGCTGTTTGGTATTGCGTTACCTGCACACGTAGCAATGACCTCACGTCTGGCTGAACTCTGGCAGCTACGAACCCGACCGTCTTCTTTCTTTAGCTGGAAATGAAAGCGGTGTGGCCAGAACATAATACACTCCAGAGCTCAGTATGACGCAGTGTTATTCAGCCGGCTGGATGGCATCCTCGGTCACAGCCGTCTGTACAATGAGCTGAAGCCCGGCGCTTCAATTCTGTGAGGGTAGCTAACTGAAGGGTACGGTGTTATTGTAAGGGCCTGCGGTCCGATAAATACCCCTGACCTTCTTGTTCCTGGGGTCAATGCTACGACTGTATTGTATCATCGCATCCGCCAAGTGTCCAAGTTCACGCAAGTCTCCACAGCACCTACTTGGCTAAACCCGGATCCTCAAAGCGAACTCCGGGCGTTTCGCCTATGAGGTGGCGCTATTTTTGCTGCGAGGCGGCCATTCAAGGCCCACAATTATAATCGTAGTACTTGACATCGGCTGCTAATGCCGTCGAATATGCAAGTATCGTCAATAGGAATGTATTGCTTCGTGATAATTTTGATGATTTCCTGTGCTACCATGCCACCAGTGAGCGCAGAAATGTTGTGAAGCTCGCCGCCTCTAGCCCTTGCGACTTCCTGCGCGATCTGCCCCATTCTGTCATAACTAGCAGCTTGGGGCACTAACTGGGTGACTGTGTTCATGATTTCATCGGCGGTAGCGGTCGGGTTATGAGCCGTGGCCTTGAGCGCTAGGTAGATGAAGAAATTGGACAGGGGCAGGCTAAAAGCTCCACCAGTCTCGACCTTCATTGCCTCTGCTGCTTCGTCATCGGCTTGCTGGGTGTCTGGTGAATGAGATCAGAAGAAGGCACTCTACATCTGAAGAAATCATCATACCAAAGATCTGGCTGAGGTCTGACCCCCTTGGCTTTGCATTAATCAATTTGACGAAGCGGGCGTTCTTGCAGAATAAATCCACTTCGGTTGGGTCGACATGTTCGCCACCAGCACTTTCCCTAACACTCTCAAGCACCTCTCGTGCATCTTTCCGAGCCTTTTCTTTGTATAAGCTCTGCAGCTTGACGTAGACGCTCGACTGTGCCTTCATATCGGGCAATGATCCAGGGAGTGGGAGACAGCCATGCTTTTGGTAAAAGATTTTGACGGCCCTAGCAATGATCCTGAACGATGATTTTTGCTCAACCTATCATTTTCAGTTCAGTTTAGTGCCGACTGCTGTACAGGATGGATCTTACCTCGCTTGCGACTTGATGATTAAACACCTCTTCTAACCCAGGTTCTAGCTCTGACACCTTAATATTTTTATTGATTGCGTCGACAGCTTCCTGGAAGTTCTCCTCGCCACCTTCAGGATTATTTGTCCTCATGCCGCTCAACACTAGCCTACCAAACTCCTTCTTCTCCTTAGGGGTGGTAGGATTTTTGCCATCGTGCGATTGTCGCCACCGTTCAAGGAAGTGGAGCAGAATAACAACGTACGGTAAGTGGCCGTGCTCGTGATCGTCAAGGGTCTCTATTCCCTTCACCATTTCTCTTGCAAAGGCAGAGAGCTCCGGCCAGGGTTGCAAGAGGCGAAGGTCTGTCGTCTTTTCCACTTCAGGGTGAGTGTCGACGATCGGGAAGGTTCCTTGCAAGTTAAAGCGAAAGTATGAGTAGAACCCCGCAGAGTGAACGCAGACCACAGGCGTCAGGTGCTGGCTTGCGTAAGACTCGATCGTGGCGAGGTTCTCTTCCCGGATGGGATTTGTGTACATGATTAGCGTGAAAGGACCCGAACTGTTCAAGACGTCTCGAAAGTCCAGTCTCTCCTGCCTCATACTGTTAACATTAATCATGTGGTCTCTCGGGCGACTCATACCCCATTCTTTGGATACCAATCCCCCTGAACCTCTGGGTTTAGCTCCAACAGGAGACTTGAGCAGCACTCCGATCGTGGCCTCCCCAAACAGCTCTCGTCAAGGAAGAAGTTGACGCCCAAGTCAGGCTCACCAACAAGAGCATCATCAACTATCACGAATTTGCCAATACCTAATCCACATCAGTGCTGTTCTCTACGGATTCTCTCACGGGTCCCCTACCTGGGAGCACAAGATTCTTCAGGGTCTCAACGCCAACCGTACCAGCACCAGAGTTGACCAACAGAATATTAGCCGACTCCAGGGCGGCCTGACCACTAGCAGCCCAGAGTCTGAGCTGTCGATCGTATTTCTTTTCTTTTTCAGTTGGGCCGCGCAATACCGGCGGTGTCTGGTCTCTCACGACCTCAGCCATGCTGTTTGCGAGTAAGTGATTGACAGGCGAAGCGCGTCTTGCCGAACGGAATAAGCCAGGGATGGCAGACTGTGCGAGAGGATGGCACAGTGTGACGGCAATCAATATAGTCGATGATCGCCTGCGAGTCTTCGGTATATTGATCAGGCAGCCAACGCAGCTCCTACCAGACAGATATCTAGGTAGATGACCGCGAAGCTACCTCTAACGGAATGACGTCGCGGGGTGAGGCCTAAGCGTGATTAGATAGGTGACTAAGTCGCGCCGAGGTGTTGGTACCTGGCCGCCTGCTTCTTTTCCGGTGCCTACCTTTTGGCCAGCTGTCAGGCAGCTGTAGACCATTGAAGAACAAAATGATCCAATCTTGATACGAAGATAAAGTCCCCTCTAGCGTATTATACTGTGTATTTTGCAGCGAACTCTTCGTATCTGTTTTCATCCATCATTACTATTCACTTCTTAGATAACTAGAATTCATATGGTCTAAATAGATGTCTCTTGCGCTTTCAAGGTAAATTTTCACTTCTACCCTCCGTTCGGTTGAAATGCCGGAAGCTTAGCTGCGTAGGGGGTGCTGTCTATTTCTGCTCGATTTGCTACCTAGGTAGTTGTCTTGCAGAGTATTCCGCTATAATGACTTCCACCATCGTAGTGGTTTGCTTCATCATAATGATGTGCTCCGCTAGTGCCCTCATAGGGAAGCTGTAATCCTGTCGCTACCCCTGACTTTCTTCTTCTTAAACCCCAAAATAGGCCGATTATGAATGCGATTCTGGCACTCTACTTATAACAGCGCCCGCGATGCTGCTTCTAGGGACGGTTTCGTCGGTATTCTGGCTCTCTGTTGGTTTGAGGGTGGTCATTCTCGTTGCTGGTGCCATCGTGGACGTGCTAGGAGATACTGAGAATTAGATCACTGGGATACGCGCTTCACATTGAACAGCGAAGCATGCGAGTATCACTTCCTTTAGTCGACAGCGGCGACCAGGACTGCACCGTCAGGTAGAGCCTCGCAGGTGTAGCACGATCATCGGTGTTCCTCAATCATAGCCAACTTGGCCCGCTCGCAACAGAAGTGACCACCGTTATCATGCTGCCCACGAGTTATCTGCACACGTGTGCGTCTTGACAAGCGAGCTCGTGTAATTCATGCTGGGAGGATAACATGCCACATTATACTGGCTTGGACAGTCCGACGAGGACGGGGCAGCAGGCTCGAAACGAATTGGTTGTTTCTTTGCAGTTAACTCCTTTGGTCAACAGACGAGACATTGCGGCGAATTGCCCAGCCGAAGTCTGTAAACATATTGTAAAGCCGCTCGTCTAGATAAGAGCGAAATCAGAACTTAACTACGCATCAAGAAAATACGGTATAATGAGTTGTTGAGTCGAACAGGGACCAGCGTGATTTTCTAACAAGCCTACAGTACATAATGAGTAGGAAAGTGTTCGGCTTGTAGCCTACCTCGTACTACTTCTTACCCGATCTTTTTGAAGTGCCCACTTGCTGTAATAGTACCGCAACAAGAGACCAGAAAGTTGGGTGGCCCAACATGAGCGAGCGGCTTTTAAGATGCCAGCAGTGGTGTAGCAAAATACTAATGTTATGGACCTGTGAAACTCCCAGTCTTGGAAGACTTGAGTGTAAATAGAAACCGACTCCTGTCTAACGGTTCAACAGTCGATTCCAATACCAATGGTGAGTTCGTACGTCTACTAGCAACAGACGACGTAGAAGTAGAACTTTCTAGACTAAGCAGCAGAGACTTCAGCAGGTCAATGGATCCTCGCAGCTAGAATCAACTATTTGACGCACGCGGTAGAGAAGCTCCTTTATCTGCGTTGGTTTCAAGCTAGGTACCCAGAAGCTAGGTATCTCCAGTGACGAAGCCGAGATTTTGAAGCCGTTCTTATTTGCACTGATAAATTATGAGATATATTCCCCAATCTACTGCTAAAGATATGATCATCTCTTCGTATGTCTATCCTATTATCCTACCCTGACTATTAATAGACCGTACCTCTTACCTCTTTCTCTATTACATTTTACTCGATGTCCTCAAGGCTTCTAAGGCATATATCGCCTTCTCGCATTGTGTGACTGGCTTCAGCAGCGAAGAATCCCCTGTGCATGCCACCGGTATGAGTGAAGTATGTGTAAAGCTAAAAGCTCGCCTATGAAGTTGTTGTAGTCTTCCTCGCCGTAAGAGCATTTGCATATTCCTATTCCCTATAGGCATGGAATAGACCTAAATGTTTCTGGCGCAGAGAGAAAGGATGGCCAGGTGGAGAATTGCCGTCGTTTTGAGGCCTATGGGAGCATCCCAATGATTTCGATGTGAGATTATACTACGTATCAAAGCAACTGGCCCTTTTCTTGAGAATATCCATGCTGCTAAGATGTTACGTGTCGTTCATGAGACGTTGAAGCGTGGACGTCCAGTCTTCCATCTGACGCTTATACTGAGTTGCCCTTTAAAAAGAACTGATTCGACTGACAGACACCAGACAAGACGTCATAACTACAGACGGCATGTCGAGGTTATGACGCCCTTACTCGGAGAATGTGCGTAATTAACTGCTACCTATAGTAGAACTTCGATATTATTGAACTGTTGGTTTCACATATACCCTAGCGGTGTTGTGAGTCGGTGTTGGTTCTAGAAGGCCAGGTCAAGCAGAGAGTTTCTGACTCGTTCTAAGGTGTGTCATGCATTGCAACATATGACCATCAACAGATGATTTGTGTTACGGAGACCACATGATTTGAAACTTGAAATAAGCCTCTAGTAGATCTAGAAAGTCTTTGTAGCATGCGAAGTATTTCGGAAGACATTAATGATAAATGCCTTGACGCATCAAAACAGAAAACTTTGAACTGATTTATGACTCAACCCTCCGCTTCACCTTTCGAAGATGCCATTAGTGATGACGGAGTTACACGATGCTAACACATATTGATCCAGTATAGGCCTATGTGGAACATCTAGTTCCATAGCCGGTAAGAACAGTACCTGTTACTAAGGGCGAGGAACTGCCTCAACACATTATGATTCGTGCAGAATGGGACATGACTATGGAAAGGACTCACTACGATAACTGAGGTTCTGATAGTCGCCAAATCGCTCGATAGAAAAATCTAGGAGATATGATGATTGAAGAAATGGACTGCCACTCTGAATGAGCTGATAGCCAGGGGGCTCCAATAATCGAACCTCGCGTGGCCTTTCGCTGCGGATTACACATGACCAGCTCGATATTTACTCTCCGATTCAAGCCCAAATCGCAGAGCCTCTGTTAGCGATTTTGTCAAAGGATGATAAGACATCGCCTCTGAACTCACTGGTGCGGGTGGAATCTGAGCGCGGGTAATCTGTCTCTTAGACATCGGAATGGCCGAGATTTGGTCCGACGTAATGCAGAAATAGACTAGCATGTTTGGTTACTAATGGATTACGATAGGCCAGAAGGAGCCACAAAGGTTTCAATTAATGTGAACTTGAATAACACCAGCTGCGACAGTAACGTCCAGTACAGCGTTATATTTCTGGGGAGATTGTATCTTATGGCGGGAAGTCTTTGATATGGAAAACATACCGGAACGGAGAGCTTTAGATTGACACCGTTGTTAACAGTATTTTTGCAAATTGCTGTAGCATATGAAGCACTGGCCTTACTGTATACTCACGGTGAAGTAAACCATAGTTGAGAGTTGTCAAGTCAAGATTCATCGTCCTATAGGTATTGCAAGTGCTAACAGGCAGGATACTGATATAGAGTGTACAATTATGAGACTCTTGGCTAAGGCGGAATGACAACAACCGTGGCTGTGACATAAACGCCATGACGGTATCCCGCCTACAGAACGGATAAGAGTATAAACCAAGCATGGTAACTAGCCACCTACAAGGTTATGCCAATCGAGCTCGGAAAGGTGGCCTATGGCTTACCTACTTTTTATTCGCTAGGCTGGGTTCAGGTCATGGGCAAATAAAGGCTGTGCTCAGATATCAATGCATCGATCGGACGAATACACGTCCTTCATAAGCCGAGTGGAACCCCCCCAGCCTATACGATTTACAATACGTGATATTGAATAGAATCCTATCTTCATTTCCGAAAAGATCCGTAGATCGATTCTGGTTCTCAACAGCTTGCCAAATGATTGGCGTGATATGATCGCCATTCTGGATGAGTGTAGAGTGCTGGTACAGGCCTCAAGAACAGCTCACGTTGTGGTATTCTGGTGGAACCCAAAAACGTGTCGGAATATCCTACTGTATCGGCTTTAAACTACAAATACTTTCTGGAGAAGCTATTCAAATGCTCGCTCGCCGCCGTGTTTCCACGCCAGGACCGTGGGGAAATGGGTCGGTAAATTGGTGATACGGTACCACATGGGTGTACAATAGTGGCAACGACATATCGAGCAGCGATTATCAGTTATTGTACCCCGTACGACGAAGTGCAAGAAACTTGGCTAGCGATGACTAGGGAGGCCCTTTGCTGTCCGCAAGGGACGAAATGAGATATTGCGTAGCTCACATCTACGGATATAAACTTGGCATCCGAAAGTTGATGTATTAGCTCACGCTTGCACTTACCTTCGTAACGAATCATCTGTCTCTTCTTATGACCAAAAACCCGAGGGGAAAGCGACCTACATTACTTGTTCGGATAAGGGTACAGAAACGTTCTGAGTAACATCACGTGTCCGGCGATTCCTTAGACCCAGACCCAGTTCACAGCCGGTGTCTTGTATTATAATTAATCAGTTCGTCTCGGCTGTCAAGGTGGTAGACTTAAGCGCGTGCGTCGGAAATCGAGAAATCGAGAAATCTCGAAGTTGCTGAGCTGTTGGACAAATCTATCAATGAGTCCTCAGTAGGTAAATTGTCATATCGTATGACAGTCGCTTCAATGTACGATGGCATCGCATCTTCGGGTGGATGACCATTCTAGCCTGGGTTAGTTCGATACGCTGATATTTCCGATAGGCTAGATCGAGTAAGCGAATGCGAGGAAAGTGGAGGACAGGTTGGTGCCGGCTCAATGGACAACCCGAGGATTGGCTGCCTCGCATTCGCCGCAAAGGCCTGAAGTTGTTCCGTTTATACGCGTTACTAACAACATATGAATGTTGGTACTTTGCTGTAATGGCTGTGTGCTCTTTTCCCCCCTTAACGCAGTGAAATTTCAAGGTGTTGCAGAAAATGACATCTTCGCACTCGCATAGTATTTATTTGCTATCTCTCCCGGTTATACTTGTTGGGATTCACTTTCGTCGGATTTGACCGTAAGCTTGACAATATATATGTGTCTTAGTACAGAGCCATCTGGCCATGCATTTATGATCTTTAAGACATGTGACACTGTGCCACGCTTCTAAGAAAGATATTGCTTCTTGCCTAACCATTTTTGAAGTCAGCAACATAGGCTTTTCTCTTTTACTTTTCATACGAGAGATGACCGGAGAATCCAGCGAGAAGGAGAGGGGGGATGATTCCGCTCTGGGTTCCAACTCGTCGAGTATCCACAATGAGCAACGGCAAGAAGAAATCCCCTCGGGTCGCCTAGCACTTCTAAGTCTTGGGTTAGTTATGCTGATCAGCTTATGTGGTCTCATACTGATGCGTAGTTAGCCTTTCCACTGGGCTATTTCTTAGCTTTTTAGACAGCTCCATCGTGGCAACGAGTCTCTTCGCTATTGGCACTGAGTTTAACGATATAGAGAGAGTAAATTGGGTTGCATTGGCTTATACCCTATCGTACCTAGGATGCGCAGTCTTTATTGCTCGCATTTCGGACGTGATTGGGCGACGGGATGCTTTTCTAATATCCTATGTCGTCTTTATAGCCTTCTCACTCGGGTGTGGGTTTGCTCAAAATCTGGGCCAACTCATTGCGTTCCGAGCAATCCAAGGAATTGGTGGTTCAGGTGCGTCGGCTTTTGAAGAACAGCTCCCCGATGGAGACCCAACTGACCAACCTAGGCCTATACTCTATACCCAGTACGCATTCTAGAGTTAATTATTTCCCATCCAGGCAAAGGGTTGCTTCAATGTGCTCTGGCATGCTCCCTGAGTCAATTTTTCTTTATAGGCGGCACATTTTGACAGCTTGAATTTTGTAGTGATCATCCTCCCGGAAATCGCCCCTCGACGGCTCCTGCGGGCTCTTGCCGCGGGTATTGGAATCATCATAACCTTGAGTAGTGTTTTGGGACCAGTACTCGGTGGCATTCTCACTCATTACGCGACTTGGCGCTGGGTTTTCTGGATTAAGTGAGTTCATACAACCAAGCAGGGAAGAAATGATGGCTGCCACGGTACACTAACAGACTTCAGCGGACCCATTGGTGCGGCGTCGTTTCTGTTATTTTTTCTGACATGGCCTCGGCCGCAGTATTTGCCCAACCTCGAAAGACGATCCTGGAGAGAGTTGGACTATCTTGGATCCTCCTTGCTTATTGCAGCAATTGTGCTTATTGTATTTCCCTTTCAAACCGTCGGCACCGCTACCAACCAGTGGGACCAAGCGATATTCTTAGCACCCCTCATCATCGGGTTAGTTGCCTTGTTAGGAGTATTCGCTTGGTCAATTTTTGCAGACAGGCGCTGGGGAGACAAACTCGCCGTGGCGCTTCCCATGACTCTTCTTCGTGACCGGGTATATGCCTCGGCTGTCTTGAATACCATGTTCCTGGGGTTTCCTTATATTCTTATCATTTATGCCTTTCCACTCCGGTCCCAGGTTGTCAACGGCAAGGATGCCTTAATAGCTGGCGTAATGCTCTTGCCTATGTTAGGATCTAGCGCCATAGGTTCTGCCGTATCTGGCAAGATCAACGGAAAGGAGGACCGTAGCTGTGAGACGCTTGTTGTAGCCACAAGCTTCATGGTCTTAGGTTGTGGGCTACTCACCACGGTTTCGGGATCAATGAGCCTTGAGGCCAAAGCCCTGGGATTTTTGGTATTTGTTGGCCTCGGTTTTGGTCTATCCGTATCGACGACGACTATGCTTGCGGCACTGCGGTCGTCTATACGGGATCATGGTGAGCCCCCAATCCACGAACAGTTGCAAAATGGCGAAGGTTAACAGAATACCAGCTCCTGCTCAGGGCATTGTAGCGCAAGTGCGAGTTTTCGGTGGTAGTCTGGGCATTGCGGCCTCTTCGGCAATCCTAGGGGTGTCAATTCAAGCTCAACTGGGTGGATCTGTGACTTCGCAACAGATTTCCTCGGCTGGCGGCGATGGTGCTGGCCTATCTCCAAGCAACCTTATTGCAATCAGAAGAGCATACGCCGATGCATTCCGTCAAGACATGAGAGTGTGCACGATCATCGCAGGCGTGGCTCTTGTCTGGGCTTTGGGAACATACAGTCGCAAGCGGCTCAATCACGCTGAACGACGAGAGCAACAGGTCAGAGACGAGGTTGAACGAAGAAAAATTGCCGCAGCCGACGAGAGGCCACGACCAGACATGATCAAACACGCAATATGAGCTGGATGTGGCGTCAATCGAAACGTCAAGAGGACGAGGCGATAAAACTACACTTATGGGAGTGCATCATTTGGAGTTTAAGTCTCTAGATAGAAGCTATCATGATACATCTAGAAAGGCGTGGGTTTGTTATAGATACTAATTTTTTCTTGGCGAAAGGGCTACTCACGAGGTAGAATGGCAGTAAAGTATGGAATCAATTGACCAACATGTCTGATAGATCTCAAGCTTTGAGCCTCAAGGACCTAGAACCTGACTGCACTTGGACGTGGGTAGGTTCACAAGGTAGATTAAGCTGAGTTGACGGCTGAGCTGGAGGAAGATATCTGAACCGCCAGGTATCTCAATGCCTCCTCGAAGCCTTGTGCGTCTCAACCGTCTTAATCGATGATCTCCATAATTCAAAGCTGACTAGATATTTTATGTTAAGATACATATAACATGTTGGATGCGTCTACATAAGGTCGGCTACGGCGGTCTTTGGGAGAGTACCGGGTGAACGTTGGAGGTGCAGGTTCTATAAATAGTGGATCATATGCTGCCGGTGCATGCTATCCAGGGGCCATTATCCAGAAGCTGCAGGTGATAAAGGCTGAAACGCGACGGCTCGTCATCAGTGGGACCAGCGGTACTGCAGCGGCATAGCTGTGGCTTGTATTATGGGGTTCTGGGCATGCCAAGAGCCTAAATTGGCCTAGAGATTCAAGATCAATTGAATGAATTGTTACTTACCTTTCCTCCGTACCGGCCAAGATAGGTACCTACTTAGATAATGATCGTCCGAAACTCCATGAATACGACACCTTTTTATTCTCTGCATCTTTTGTGCTACCGCGGCCACGGCCACGTTCCGACGACGTCCTCATTCGCCGCAACCTCGAGACCCGAATAGATCCCTAGAACGCTCTGGTTAACTACTAATTTGTCCTGTATTGTCGATGACGACTTGCTGAACCGCAAAGGGGCCGAGGTCTCTCCTGATAGGTGGCCTCCCGCGCGCGTGTCTCTTGTCGTTCTCGTCGTAGTCGTCATTCTCTCTTCAGCTCTGGGAGACCCTTCCCTTCATCTTTACCGCCGCCCACCAGTTGCGAGTCGCGTTGGAATGGTGTCCATGCTTCCTTCATATGCGGCCCCCGCAAACTCCAAAGTGATGTCCCGGCATCACCCCGGAGTCTCTAATGGCTATCCGCGGGGCGAGAATGACTTCGACTTTGCTCCTCACAGGTGACTATCTACACTTTGCACGTCTTCAGAATTGCTAGGCGCTGACGTGGATGCCCCGTCTAGCTTTCTCCCTCGCTCGAATGCCGCCACACGACGTCGGAAGAAGCTGATGACGAGACTGGGTATAATCGTTACGGTGGTGCTTCTCTTTGGGCTCTTTGTTTGGCCTGGGGACTTGTCCATCACGTCCGTATTCTCGCTCGGCTTGGCCGGCTCTACGACCGATGTTCTCATGGACACTGTTCGTTACTACGACCTCTCTAATGTTCAAGGAACGGCCCGTGGTTGGGAAAGGGAGGAGCGCATCCTCCTCTGTGTGCCCCTGAGAGATGCCGAACCTCACATACCAATGATGTTTTCGCATCTTCGCAATCTTACATATCCGCATCACCTGATGGATCTCGCCTTCCTAGTATCCGATTCTAAAGACAGGACGTTGGAGCTTCTTATCGAGATGTTAGAGGAGCTTCAAGCCCATGAGGACCCCAAACAACCTTATGGCGAAATATCCATTATTGAGAAGGACTTCGGCCAGAAAGTTAATCAGGATGTGGAGAGTCGACATGGGTTTGCCGCTCAAGCAAGCCGTAGAAAGCTCATGGCGCAGGCGCGGAACTGGCTGCTGAGCGCCACTTTACGCCCATATCACTCGTGGGTGTATTGGAGAGACGTCGATGTTGAAACGGCTCCCTTCACTATTGTCGAGGATCTTATGCGGCATAACAAGGACGTTATTGTACCCAGTATGCAAGCTCAATGGTGTATTTCTGAACCTAACTGATCTCTCTTACAGATGTGTGGCGACCGCTTCCCGATTGGCTTGGCGGAGAACAACCATACGATCTTAACTCTTGGCAAGAATCGGACACTGCGTTGGCCCTTGCTGAAACTCTCGATGAAGATGCCGTCATCGTGGAAGGTTACGCCGAGTATGCAACTTGGCGCCCTCACCTAGCCTATCTGCGCGATCCGTATGGCGACCCGGACATGGAAATGGAGATTGATGGAGTAGGGGGCGTGAGTATCTTGGCTAAAGCACGAGTCTTTAGATCTGGTGTGCATTTCCCAGCTTTCAGTTTTGAGAGGCACGCGGAGACTGAGGGGTTTGGCAAGGTAGGAGCCGGGCGTCTCCCAAAGACCTGTTTTATTGCTCACACAGATGCTAGATGGCTAAACGCATGCAATTTTCTGTTGTTGGCCTTCCCCACTACACGATATGGCATTTATACGAGCCGAGTGTCGACGACATAAAACACATGGAGGTATATTAGATGGCTTCTCGGAATTCACACATTTATGCTAACATGGCAATAGGAGATGGAGAAAGAGCGGCTTGCCAAGGAGGCCGAGGAACAGGAGAAGGCCGAGAAAGAAAAGAAGATCAAGGAGCAGTTCAGCGATACAAATAGCCAGTGGGAGAAAGACAAATCCGAGATCCAAAACATCGCGAAACAGGCTGCTGCAGACCAGAAGTCAGGGTCGAAGAAGAAGAACAAGCTCAAGAGCGACGAGGAGGACGACGATGACTCATTAGAAGGGTCTCAAGAAGTCCTCCAAAAGCCGAAGAAAGCGAAGGACGTCGAAGATGACTCCAAAGTCATAGACACGAGGAAGAAGAAGAACAACCTGGCCAAAGAAGACTCATAGTTGTGGACGCATTTCTCTTGAGAGATGTTGGGGGTTTGCTCATTCAATTATTCTCATTATTCCGGACGGCGTAGCAACGCACCGGTTAATGATTGGTATTACTATAAGGTACTAGCATTGGGAGTGAAGAGAAAAACGCCGCGCTTAAGGTCGTCTGTATAACAAGCGGACTTCAGGAAGGATCACAGGCCATGGCGTTCGGTGCTATTCTATTTTAGACATGATTATGAAGCATAGGATATCGAGCATAGCGGTCGATGGTGCTCCTTATTCATTGTATACAATTACTGATGCGCTCTTCCCCAGACAATGCAAGTAGAACTGTGTTTTTTACTCACAATTCTCGGTTTCTCCAGAGAGAAATGACCCGTGAGTTGGATCTATACACTTGGACAACTGAGGAGGTAATTTAGGTGGTCTACTCAAGTAAGTAGGTAGGTATTCGTCATTAGAAGTTGCCGCCACGCTGGCTACAACGGAAAAACAGCCAGCCCCGATTGGGGCGTACCTACATGTACCTACCTAGGTAGGTGTCCAAGCCCGACCCCAGTCAGGTACATACTACCTGTAGTTGTGTTAGGAGGTCCGTAAGTACCTATAAAAAGTACCTAGGTAGCTATAACTCAACCACGAAATGACCTATTAAATCCATAGATACATGCCTCAAGGGTGCATCTTTATACCTCCAATCAACTAAAGCTGTAGACACGCCAATGCGACACAGCACGACGGGCGCCTAAAGGATTTATTCGACCCGTCAAAGAATCTAGACTAGTGAATACTAGGTAGTTTCTAGATTCATTGTTCAAGCCGCTGTGTCTGTTGTATCGACCAACTTGGACTGCAACTCGACCGACACGTCCGCTCCCCCAATCTCCATCCTCGACTCGCGAACCCCCCGTCTGCCCCGAGATTAGCTGTCGCCGCGTGGGCGAGAATGAGTCAAGATGCGCAAAGTGATGCCACAATGGATGCAGCGCTCACAGCAGCTCGGGGAAGCCTTGAGGTCTCCCCACGTCCAAGCACAGCTGTGCCCCCAGTCGTGAGCGTCGACGCCCGCGCCTCCGACACTCAGTATAGGAGCCGACCCGTGTCCGTGGCCGTCGACCCGGTCTCGCTGGTTATATCGGAGTGCATCTCGGTGACGTCGGTCATGCGCAAGCATGCTCGGTGGGCGGGTTCTTCAGTGTCTTCCATTCTTGGCGGTAACCCGAATCCTGTCCAGCTTGGGCCACCCAGTCCGCTTCTGCGCCCCGGTAGCAAAGGCTCTGCTGCGAACTTAAGCATGGATGGTACACAGGATTTGGGTGTCGCGAATAGATGGGGGCTACGGGGCAAGAAGGGGAAGAGCATGCAAGATAACCCGCTTATGGCGGGCTTTGGACGTCTACGCCATGAACTGTCAAGCTGCAAAGGTAATTCAAATCTTTGCATTAGACAACAACGTCAGTGGCTAACGAACGGTTAGATATACATGAATTCGACGCTCCGGCGCTTCTCAGCCCCTTTCTCCAGGTCATACAAGCCTCCTCGACGTCTGCCCCTATCACAATCCTTGCTCTGAAGGCCATACGGAAATTCCTCTCATATGGCTTCATTAGCCCGGATTCGCCGCGTTTCCCACTCGCCATGCAGTCATTATCGACGGCCATAACCCACTGTCGATTCGAAGCTAGTGACTCGGCGCAAGACGAAGTTGTCTTGTTGATGATCCTACACCTTATGGAGGACATGCTCTCTGGTCCGGGGGGCGCACTGCTCAGCGACGAGAGTGTTTGCGAGATGATGGAAACCGGTCTGACTATGTGCTGTCAGTCGAGGCTGTCGGAGCTCCTCCGGAGGACCGCCGAGGCTGCTATGGTCCGAATGTGCCAAATCATCTTCGAGCACCTTAAACACCTCGAAGTACAAGCTGGTGATGATTTGGGAGCACTCGATAGCCAGGCCAATGGGGATACGGAAGCTTTGAGGATGGTGCCGTCTACCAATGGTAACGATGTGATTGCATCGTCCGATGCCCCCCCAAGTGAAGAACGGGTATCCTCGAGCACCGAGCACTCAAACAATGATATGGAGAGTAACTCTGCGTCTGCACCCTCGGACGCGCCAGAGTCGCTCGAGATCAAGCCGTACTCCTTACCATCAATGAAAGAACTATTCAGGGTTTTGGTTGATCTCCTAGACCCTCATGACAAGCAACAAGGAGACACTATGAGGGTGATGGCGCTGCGTATTATCCATGTCGCGCTTGAAGTCGCAGGACCTTCCATTGCGCGGCATCCGGCTCTAGCCGTGGTGGCCGAAGATCGATTATGCCGGCATCTATTTCAACTCGTCCGATCAGACAACATGGCGATCTTGCAAGAGTCGCTCATTGTTGCCGGCACTTTGTTGGAAACGTGTCGAGGCGTCTTGAAGCTGCAGCAAGAACTATTTCTCTCGTATCTAGTCGCGTGTTTGCATCCACCCGTCGAAATACCGTGGGAACCAAACATTGACCCGTCGCTCTATGATGGTATACCGCAACGTCCAAGCACCGCTAAACCTCCAGCCTCGCAGGCGGGTAGTGGAAGAGCAACGCCTGTGCCGGTTAAGGATCGGCAAAAGCTTGGTATGGAGGGCGGAGCACGCAAACCCGACGCCCGCCAAGCTATGGTCGAAAGCGTGAGTGCTCTTGCTCGTATGCCATCTTTTCTTGTTGAGCTTTTTGTCAATTACGACTGTGACGCCAACCGGGTAAATCTGTGCGAAGATATGATTGGCTTATTATCACGGAGCGCTTTGCCAGACTCGGCTACCTGGAGCACTACGAGTGTCCCTCCATTGTGTCTCGATGCGCTCTTAGGGTATGTACAGTGCATAGCGGATCGCCTTGATGATCAGCCAGTTTTAGAGGGGCTTCCAGACCGAGCAGCTCTTAGGGAGCAAAGGCGACGCAAAAAGATCATTGTCAAGGGAGCAACCAAATTCAACGAGAAACCGAAGGAGGGCCTCGGATATCTGAAGGAGTCGGGGATTATTGACAACGATCCTGCCTCTGTTGCCAAATTCCTAAGGCAAACCACACGAGTATCTAAAGCGGTGCTGGGTGATTTTCTGTCCAAAAAGGGCAACGACGAATATCTCGAGGCTTTCTTGGACTTATTTGATTTTTCTGGGAAGCGTGTTGACGAGGCACTGCGTCAGCTGTTGGAGAGCTTCCGTCTTCCTGGGGAGTCGCCGCTTATCGAGCGAATTGTGACCGCCTTCGCGAAGAAGTACCATACCCTCTCCGACGACGTGGCGAATCAAGATGCCGTATTTGTTCTAACCTACGCCATCATCATGTTGAACGTGGATCAACATAGCCCAAAGATCAAGAAGCGCATGGAACTGGTAGACTTTGCGCGCCAAGTTAGGGGTGTAAATGATGGGAAAGATTTTGCTCCTGAGTTTCTTGAAGCGACCTTCGAAGCCATTAGGACAAATGAAATCATTCTTCCGGACGAGCACGACAACCAGCACGCATTTGACTATGCCTGGCGAGAACTCCTGCTCAAAACCGAGTCTGCAGGGCCCCTGATACACTGCAACACGAACGCCTATGATGCTGACATGTTTGCAGCGACCTGGAAACCTATCGTCTCCACACTTTCGTATGTCTTCATGTCGGCTACTGATGATGCAGTGTTTTCTCGAGTAGTGACAGGATTTGACCAATGCGCTCAAATTGCGGCGAAATATGGGATCACGGAAGCGTTGGACCATATCATTCAAAACCTCAGCTATATGACCACTCTTGACAACGAAAATCTCTCCAACACGCTGCTCAACACAGAAGTCAAAGTCTCTGACGAAGGTGATAGTATTATGGTTAGCGAGCTCGCCGTTAAGCTCGGCAGAGATTTCAAGGCCCAGCTTGCTACGCTTGTCTTATTCCGTGTGGTTAAGGGAAGCGAACATATTATTAAAAGTGGTTGGGAACATGTTAGTCTTTTTAACTGTATCTTGTGGATTATACTGACCTCTTGTAGATCGTTAGGATATGGCTGAAGCTTTTTGTCAACTCTCTAATTCCGCCATTCTATAACAGAAGTCATACGCACTTGAAATTACCCAAGATCCCCGTTCACACGCCTTCACAAATCATTGATCGCGCAACAAAAGCTGCCGACACCGGCCTGTTCTCTGCCTTATCGTCCTATATCTCTAGCTACGCAGCTGATGACCCTCCAGAACCTTCAGCTGAGGAGGTGGAGAGTTCACTCAGCACCGCTGATTGCATCAAGGCCTGCCATTTAGATGATATTTTTGCCAATATTTCGTAAGCGCCTTTCGTCCTTTACGAAACAGCTTGAGCTTACCAGAGGTAGAAAACTTCCTGCTACTGCGCTATCACCATTAATGGAAGCGTTATTGGACCAGCTCCCGGATGATGAAGGTTCAACTGTACCGGCTATAACCGTCAAGCCAGAGAGTGTACCTTCCTCTCCTGCGAACGGAGCAAATAAGAACCCCCACAGAAAACCGAACTACGATCCCGCTGTTGTGTATATTTTGGAATTCTGCACAGTTTTAGCTCTTAGGACTCCTGAAACTATAGAGTTGCTCGGTAAACAAATTGCGGATGTTCTTCAAGCAATTCTCCGTAACTCAGCACGATATCACTCCGCACTCGTGTCTCGAGCAGCCTACTATCAGTTTAATGTTTTAAAAGCTAGTTATGTGAGTCATTTCGAGATTTCCGCCGGTTTCATTTCTGACAAGTCAGGATTACGATTATGTTCGAGCTCCGGTATTATTGCATACAATATCTAGCTTTCCTAGAGAGATGCTGGCGAAGACCTCGCAGCTGGTTCTACAAGGTCTCAAAGTTTGTATTGAGCAACCTGGGCCGCTTCGAAGTGAAATTATGACTTCCCCGGATTTTTGGTTAATCTTGCGCACCCTAGCAAGCAATCCCCATTCATCACCGACGGTCTTTGATATTTTGGAAGGGGGCGTTTCCGGCTCTCCATCAGCAATCATTGCAGACAATTACGAGGCCGCGATCAGTCTTTCAAATGAATATGCTACTGCTGCTCAAGTTGGAGCAGCCGATGAGCAGAAAGGGGAAAGACGCCAGAGAAACGCGCGACCACCGAAGAAGGAGGCGCCGAGGTGCGTGGTTCGCAAATATTATGCCGGACATGGTCTAACTAAGATATTCCAGTGAGAACGCAGTTGTGCTGCGTGGCGTGAAAGCTATCAACCTCATTTCGAGTATGACAGCGCGGATTCCACACTTGATGAAACAATCGCATCTAGAGAGCAATGAAGGTACTTTAGCTAGGCTTTCTCATCGCACGTCTCGGACCGGAATTAACTTCTCTTTAGCATGGTCTGCCTACTGGCTTCCAATTTTTCAGGCGCTTACCACGCAATGCACCAATCCTTGCAGAGAAGTGCGTCAGTTATCCTTCTCGTCACTGCAGAGGTCACTCCTATCACCGGAGCTCACCTGTAGTGACCATAAGGAATGGACTGCCATTTTCGGGGAAGTATTGTTCCCACTAATCCTCAAGTTATTGAAGCCAGAGGTCTACTCTTCAGACCGCGACGGGATGAGCGAAACACGAGTGCAGGCCGCCTCTCTCCTTTGCAAAACCTTTCTACAATACTTAGTGCTTCTGTCCAAGTGGGATGGTATGCTAGACCTTTGGCTGCAGATCATAGACATAATGGATAGGCTCATGAATAGTGGACAAGGAGACAGCCTAGTAAGTATCTACCAGACATTCAAAATGCGTCTGGCTATTAACCACACTTGTTAGGAGGAAGCTGTACCAGAAAACCTGAAGAATGTGTTGCTGTTCATGGCCAGCAGCGGATATCTTGTGCCTCCAAGCAAAGACCCATCGCAAGAAACACTATGGGTAGAGACTTGGAAGCGCATAGATCGATTTCTTCCCGACTTGCGGAAGGATCTATCACTGGAAGGCGAAGAAGAGGCTGTAGTGCCAGAAAAATCAACAGCCGAGTCTGAAGCAGTGGTCGAGGAACAAGCCCATATACCTGTAGGGCCAGAAGCTGACCAGACAGAAAAGGCTGCGGCTGGAGAATAATCGTGATGGAATTGTATCTTGTAAGGGACTTGAAAGTCCGAATCATCGTTTGGGCATGCAGTGGCTCTTGTCTTCAACTAAGACCAGGTAAAGAGAGTAGGAGAAGGTATAGACTGCATTTAAAGAGCAGCGTTGTTTAATAAAGAATAAAATACCCTTCCCAACAAGGAAATCTCTATATATGATATAGATTAGGTACTACACATACTAAAAGGAGCTTTATATCGTACATGGACATTTTATATGCGCGGTTGATGTAGGTACTTACTTCTTACGCTTTTATAGGTATAGGTAAGGTTTTCATAAATTGGATCAAGAGGTACCTGGTTAAACAGTGTAGTAAATATGCGGATATCTAAATTCTGATTGGTCTCCACAAAATTTTAAGTGTCCCGAGGACCGCACTCTATGTAATGCAGGTACGCAGTATGGTAATCTAGTTGCGACTCCCCAACTGAAGCATAGGAACATTTGTTTACAGCTTTCAACAAGAGCAAAATAAGCATTTTTGTAGAACCGCAAGATTATTGCAGCAATATGGCCTCCGGTCCACCCATCGCCACGTATGTGTCATTGCACTCCGACACATATCGTCCCTGGCTTTGTCGCTGGTCGCGCGTTAGCTAACTACGGAGGTAAACAGTGTCTATGTGCGCAACCTCGAAGAGCGCGTGAAGCCCGAGGCGCTCAAGGAAGCTCTGATGACCGTGTTCTCCGAGTATGGCAACATCATCGACATCGTCGCCAAGACCAACCTAAAAGCAAAGGGCCAGGCCTTCATCGTCTTCGACAAGCCCGAGTCCGCCCTCCAGGCTATAGAGGAGGTCCAGGGCTTCGAGCTCTTCGACAAACCCATGCAGGTGGCTCTCGCGCGGACGCGCAGCGACGCCACCGTCTCCAGCACGGGGAACAAGGAAGAGTTCGAGCTGCACCAGCGGAGACGGCTGGCCGAAAAAGGTGTGTATACCTTTCTCAAGTCGCACCCCACCCCATCGCATGCCATGCCATCCTGCTTTCCCGGTACTTGCTACTTGGCAACATGAATTGGCTAACACCGCGCCACATAACAGACAAGAGGAAAGCAGCCGAGGCAGCAGAAGATCAGAAGCGGCTCAAACGCCCTGGCGCCGTTGCGCCGGCCACAGAAGCGAACCGCCCCGCGAAGACAGCCCGCGGCACAGGTCTCAAGGCAACCGGCGGCCCCTCGGCCAACGCCGTCGTGCCCGACGAGTACCTGCCCCCCAACAAGATTCTCTTCGTCCAGAACCTGCCCGACGACTACGACATCGAGGCCCTCACCGGCATCTTCGGCCGCTTCGAAGGCTTCAGGGAAGTCCGTCTCGTGCCGGGCCGTAAGGGTATTGCCTTCATCGAGTACGAGGCCGAGGCCGGCGCCATCACTGCCAAGGAGAACACGGCGGGCATGGCGGTTGGCGATGGTAGTAAGTTTATTAAGGTCACCTACCAGCGCCAGTAAAAGAAATGCGTGGGTGGTTATGAAATTATAGCAAGACCTTCTCTTGACGTAGGTAGAGTAGCTTGCATGTATGAGTGCAAGATTCTATGAATATGATGTATTGTTTGACCACAATCTCAATTCACCACAATCTCAAAGCAATATTGACACCACAACCATCGTTTGTGCATCTGATAGAGGTTGGTCTGACCCTGCTCAAGATACTGCAACAGATATTGGCATTGAATACCGAAGATTCAAGTCAGCGACCTCTTGGATCAAAGCGCTATCATAATTCCTGTTGTTTCATCGTAGGTCACTGCGTGTAAGCTAATTTTGTCGCTGGACCATATTCTTCGGGGCAGTTCACAAGTATATACATCGCTCATCGTCACTGGGGCTGGAGCGGTTATCGATGCGCTACGCAGCTCTTCATACACAATAAGTATCCGTGGCTGTCGATTGCCGCAAATAGCAGTGTAACAGTTTGTAACCGTCTAAATCTCACTTGTAAGCGGTCAAACTCATGATAATGTGGGTATCAGTCCTTTGTTGCGGTGAAATGTTGTCAAGATTAATTATCAATAATAATGATTAGCCATGATACGCCTGCCCCATGACTTTAACGGCACACGGTTGAAGACCAGGTACTCGTTCTGATGTCCTCGGCAATTCTTTACTCCGGGACGCCTATGCAACGCGCATAACGCCTTGCTTTAGAATATAACATCATCATCCTCCCCAGTTGCTAGAATATCAGCCGGCGCTGAATCGTCCTCTGGTTCGACGTTCTCTTGACCTGACTTCGCTGCTGCTGCTGCCGCTGCCTTCTTGGCCTTCATTTCGGCGTCGGCAGCCGCGGTGTCTCGCACTTTCTTACCGGCCACCTTCTTGAGTCTGTAAAACTCTTCTCTGTCTAACTCATCAAGCTCGGAATTGATATCTGTAAAAGTTAGTTGGTGTTTTATGCTCTGGACAAGGATTCGAGGTACATTTGATGGTGTTCTCAGTTCTCGGTATAATAACATGCTCGCTATGAAGAAATATTAGCAGGTGCATCAAAAACGATGCATGGGACTTAATACATGGCATTGACTGTTGATGAAGTTAGCTTATGTTCAGCTCTATCTTAAATTGGGAGAGCACCGACCTCTTCGGTTCACAACCTTGATCACCTCATCTAGAATGACGAAAGCAGTTTGCAGGCTTGCCAGTTCGACAAGCGTCTCTACGGCTCGAGCATACGTCTCTCGGCACCTCTGAACTTGTTGACCGCCCTTGCCCAGACCAGTCAGACCGAAATCATTGTTCCCGTCCGTTAGGTAGCTCTCAAAAGTGGGCAAGAGAACACCGGAGACGTTCTCTTGCTTTGTTCGTAACCTGAAGCGTGCCGACTTCGCAGATTCCTGTACTTGGTAGCCGATATCACCGCCCACGGCATATGTGACTTCGGCGAGGGAGAAGGCAGCAATCTGCATGACACGACCCATCTTGCGCTTCGCCTCGTCGATTCGGCGCGTGATTTCTAGATGTCATTAACATTCGACCGTCATCGGAGCATAACACCGGGGTCTGTATACCTCGAAAGCGCCTGTTCGGGTGTCTAGGTCAGCTCATGGAAGTACAGCAAGGTCCCAGGGAGATGGCTGTACTTAGTCAGGGCCTCGCTCTTCCGCTTGAGCAAACTGTGGCCCGTTTCGGCCCCCTTCAACTTCGCCTTCATGAGACCTAGCGACTGTCTCGTCGGGAAGACAGGCTCCCGGTCCTGTAACCAGCATTAGCTTGGGTGAAGGTCCTGACAGAAGCTCCTTGCTTTGGACATACTGCGGCGCCCGACATCTTTGGTCACTTCGCTTCCCGATGTGTCCCCTTGGTTGTGCTGAGATAGGCTGACAGGATGACCAGGTCGTAGCCACAGTAAGGTGTGTATGAGGCTGCCTATGTTGCGGTGGAAGAAGCTTGAATTGTCTCTCTCAAGTAGATCTAGGTATTGATAGGTTCAAATGTTGCTAGGTAGGCACATGCATGTGTCGCCTGTACCTAGAGCTAGCCGCCCGCATTAGATGGTTCGCCATGACGACCTTCATACAGTGTTTATAATTAGCGTCTATATATATATGCACTGTATGGACCCCTTCAGCAGTCTCAAGAACCCCACTTTAAAAATACCTACGAAAGTCGCGGTAGGTTATTATTAGTCGGCGGTACTAGATAGATGCCTTATAGAGTTTACCCTATCCTGCCGCGACTGGACTGGCAGACAGATCGACCATTGTCTCGTGCACAACCCTCTCCATAACCGTGGCGCCCGCCATCGGAAGCTCTTGTTCTTCTCGTTCCTGTTCTTGTTCCCGTTTGCTTCACGATGCGCTGATGTGGTGAGAAACTCCTCATTCCGCAGCCCTGCAAACCCACGCGGGGACAGTACCGTCGACGAAGACGACGACGACAACATCAAGCTCGGTAATCCTCCAAGATGCCGCCCAATGGGGTCGCCAACGGAGTCGCCAATGGCAACCGGATTACCCCGAAGCCGGACCTAAGCCTAGTCGTGAGTACCCTCTATCCGATCTTCACGTTGGCGCATTGTGTGCCTTGTATGCATTATGTGCAACTGCGAATCGCATTGCATCGCATCGCTAACCGCCAATCCTCCAGTCCGACGAAGACGCCGTCTACGAACAAGACATTCTACGAGATCCGGGCAGCACGAAACCTTGGCTGGCATACATCCAGTTCAAGCTTCAGCATGGCACGATACAGGAACAAGCTTTCGTCCTCGAAAGAGCTTGCCAGCAGCTCCCGAGATCCTACAAACTTTGGAAAATGGTAAAGTTACTCTACTCTTCCCTCCCACCCCCGACTACCTGCTCACGCTCAGCAGTACCTTCGATTCCGTACGAAACATGTCTCGAAGCTCAATGCTGCTGTCTTTGTCGCCGAATACCGAAAGGTCAATGCACTGTTCGAACGGGCTCTGATCCTCTTGAACAAGATGCCTCGGATATGGGAAATGTACCTCAAATTCTTGCTACTACAGCCCCTCGTCACCCTGACGCGACGCACCTTTGATCGGGCATTGCGTGCGCTGCCCATTACCCAGCACAACAGGATATGGGCCATATATCGTCCATTTGCAAACTCTGCTGGGGGCGATACCGCCGTCAAGATTTGGAGGCGGTATATGCAGGTTCATCCCGAGGATGCCGAGGACTTTATCGAACTTCTGACACAAGTCGGCCTATATACCGAAGCCGTCCAGAAGTACATCGATATCCTCAATAACCCGCGGTTCAACAGCAAACAAAGCAAAGGCCATTATGAATTGTGGAGCGAGATCGTCGATTTGCTCGTTGAGCATGCCGCCGAAGTCGAGACTGGCCACGAGACCGGTATCGACGTCGAACGGATCATTCGAAGTGGAATCGATCGCTTTGCTGACCAAAGAGGGAAGCTTTGGTGTGGTCTAGCTACATACTGGGCGAGGAGAGGAAGCTTTGAACGCGCCAGAGATGTATTCGAGGAAGGTATAACGACAGTCATGACAGTCCGCGACTTTACGCTCATTTTCGACACATACGTAGAATTTGAGGAGTCAATCATTGGTGCGCTGATGGAGATGGCGTCAAAACGTGCAGAAGAAGGGATAGCAGACGAAGATGCCGACTTTGACTTGGATATTAGGATGATGCGCTTTGAACAACTAATGGATAGGAGACCTTTCCTTCTGAACGACGTTTTGCTACGACAAAACCCCAATAACGTCACTGAATGGGAGAAACGCGTGGCACTATGGGGTGACAATAAGGCTGAAGTCGTCCAAACATACACTGATGCCATTGCTGCCATCCAACCAAAGAAAGCTGTCGGGTCTTTCCACCAGCTATGGGCAAATTATGCCAAGTTCTACGAAAAGGGAGGAGACATCCGGAACGCTAGGATTATCATGGAGAAGGCCGTAAAAGTACCATTCAAGTCTGTCGCTGAACTTGCCGACATGTGGGTGGAATGGGCCGAGATGGAACTCCGTAACGATAACTTTGACGATGCTGTCAAGATCATGGCAAAAGCCGTACAGGCCCCGAAGAGGTCCAAAGTGGATTATTATGACGAGACTCTTTCACCCCAGCAAAGGGTGCACAAGAGTTGGAAGCTATGGAGCTTTTATGTTGACCTAGTAGAAAGCGTCGGTTCCTTGGAAGAGACAAAGAAGATATACGAGAGGATATTTGAACTCAGGATCGCCACACCACAGACCGTGGTCAACTATGCCAACCTAATGGAGGAGCACCAATATTACGAAGAGTGCTTCAAGATATACGAGAGAGGGCTGGATCATTTCAGTTATCCAGTAGCCTTCGAGCTATGGAACCTCTACCTTACCAAAGCGGTCGATCGGAAAATCGGGATCGAACGCTTGCGCGACCTTTTCGAACAGGCTGTAGAGGAGGTTCCGGAAAAATTCGCCAAGGTACTGTACCTGATGTATGGTAATCTCGAAGAGGAACGAGGGCTCGCACGACATGCCATGCGTATCTACGAGAGAGCAACAAGGGCAGTCTCTGACGAAGACCGTGCGGACATGTTCAACTTGTATATCACGAAATCTGCTTCAAACTTCGGACTCCCTTCCACGAGGCCGATCTACGAGAGGGCTATTGCGGCGCTGCCCGATGAAGAGGCGCGAGATATGTGTCTGAAGTTTGCCGATATGGAGAAACGTCTCGGTGAAATTGACCGCGCTCGTGCCATCTACGGCCACGCCTCCCAGTTCTGTGATCCCAGAACCAACCCGGCATTCTGGACCAAGTGGGAGCAGTTCGAGGTCCAGCACGGCAACGAGGATACCTATAAGGAAATGCTGCGCATCAAGCGCAGTGTTCAGGCGCAGTACAACACCGATGTCAATTTCATCGCGTCGCAAGCTATCGCCCGCAGTCAGCAGGCCCGCCTGGCGGAGACGAATGGGGACGCAGAAGTTGGAGATGCCATGGAGCAACTTGAGCGTCAAGCACGCGCACCGGCGGGCTTCGTGGCCTCGAGTACGGGAATCGCCGGGACGCTACCAAAGGAGCAACCGGTGGTGGCATCGAATCCGGACGCTATTGATATCGATGGCATGGATGACGACTGAACGAATATGCAGCTGTTTTCTTTGTTCCCCATATGTATATTTGGCATAATGAGAAGGGGGCCTGGACTGGTCGGGGTGGCTCATAAGTTATTAGTATTACCCCAATATCTCAGGTCGCTTAGTATGATGCCGTATAGGCTGACATACAAGATAGTTCATGAATCTACGTTCCCTTCAATGGATGCCCACGATAAGGGTCAATAGCAATCCACTTTTTATTCTATTCTTATGCACTTCATAGTATTCCAATATCGCAGTACAGGTAGCTACGGATGAGTTTCTCCATCAAGTACACCCATTATCTACAACCCATCACATTGACATACAGCAAAAGCTCGTACTACCCTTAAAGGAACTCAGAAATAGGTGTCATTTCGTAGCGGTCGTTTTACAGTCTTGTACAAATCCAAACATAAAATGATACAGCAGCAGGCAAAGGAGTCGAACGACAGCCGTAATCAAACAAACACCGGAAGCAGTATCCTCCGTACCCCTTCCCACTCCGTTTCGATTGCCTGTGTGTATCAAATACCAGCGTTTCCGCGATTCCTAATCCAGAAACTCCAGACGCATCGAATCCCCATGTTCCTTCTTGTTCCTCTTGCCCAACGTCTTGAGAGCCGGGAAAAAGAAAAAGAAGACATCAGAAAAAATAAGTAGGACAAATAAAAAGAAAAAGGAAGGGGCAAAGGCAAAGGCAAACAGCGTGTTGTATCTTTCTCCAGAAAGCTCCCCCTTGAGCTAATTGGTTCCCCCTTTGGGAGCGGAATTGGTTGATTTGATTTCCCTTGTGGTCTACTTTTTTCTCTTATTAATACTTCATTCGAAGGACGTGTGCACCAGAGCGAACATCCTGCCGTTCGTCCACTAGGCGTTGCCGCTACCGCTAGCAGTAGACTTTCGTCTCTGTACGGGCGATGACGGGTCAGCGGCACTATGGCCACTCTTGGAGCTGCTAATGGACCAGCGCTTCGAGTGTGCCTTGTGGAATTCCTCGACGGCGTCGCGGTTGCGCTCCACGTGGCCGTCGCGAGACGAGGGCGTGGCGTAGATGCTGCCCTTGCGCTTCTGGAAGCGGGATGGGGGTGTCTTGGAGGCGTCTTTACGATTCGGGGTAAGTACATGTTAGTCTTTTCTTTCCTCCGTGATTTTTCGTTTGTTTAATGCGGATGATGTTGTGTTGGAGGTAGGTAGGTAGCTAGATAGGTAGGTGCATGAAAGATAGTGGCGGTTATAGACTAGGTATGGGATGTTGGGGGCGGGAGATGCGAGAGACGAATGGATGAGGCGTCCTTGATTAGAAATACGGAAGATTAAGGAAAGGATTTGGAGTATGTAGCATATATAGGCCCGTGTATATCAGGCACAAGAATATTGAGGCAACGGAAAAAGCAAAAGAACTCACCCCATTCGTCCGTAAGCGTGTAATCTCGTGAGTTGGTGCGTTGGCGCTCCAGAGGTGGCGAGCCGGCCTCGAGGGTGTTGTTGAATTGGGGTTGCTCGACGTTGGTCATGTTTACGGTGGTTTAATGTTTCTGCTGTAATATGGCCATGTCAGCACAAGGTCGGTGGTTTGGCAGTTAAAGAGGATCACGAACTAGCGCCTGAGTTTGTTGATAGTGGTAGGACTTATTTTCTTTGGTTTAATGAAGTCTAATTCTTGTTTTTCACAAGAATTGAGCTAGCGACTGAGGGCGTGCCCGATATTGTATATTTGTAGTAGTAGTAGTACTATTGAGGGTATGAGTGTGAGTGTAGGTTAACCTCGGTAGGAGTGATACGAAGGGGATGGGTGAAAGAAGTTAGGTATAACACGATTCAGAATTTGAATGGCGTAGATATAGGGCTGCGCCTCTGATGACGTTGAACAGACTGAGCAGACTGAAGACTAATTGTGGCAGGTGATGTGATTTAAGTCGATTTCAAGGTTGCTCCTGCGGTGGCAAAGAAACAAAGGGTCAAGATGGCAAGCTTGACAAGCCCGGCGGTTGCCCTTGACTTTATACAACTACATAGAACCTGCCTAAAGGTACACAAGTAGCATTGGTTTTGCTTAGTTACTTCCTTCCACACTTTCCAATAGGTACGCAATCTTTGGAAATTGCCGAACTAACGGCCCTCTGCGTGCTGATCCCCTATTTTATTATTCGTGGCACCAGCGTCATTGAGATATACTGTAGATATGGGGTACCCGATCTTAGTACGGACGTCGGAAGCTGCTCCAGATCCATACATACATACGATCTTATTGTCCCTTACTAAGTAAGTACTACATATCATCCGCCTAACCTCTCCAATCCTCTCCAATTGCTCCAATTACTTAGCTTGCATGGTTATACGTGCTCGCTTCCATTGCGCGAACGGCGATGAGAGAGAGCGCCTCTGCTCCCACCAAAACCACCATCTCCTCCCTTTTCCTCGACGCTCGTCATCTGTTGGATGCCTCCCGCCTGCGTTCACCACCGATTGGCCAAGCTGAAATATGCTTTAAGAAGCCAAGAGGCTAGGGACGACGGGGCAGTGCAAGGCGGGTGATGCCCATCTCTCTCTCAGCCATACAAAGACCAGCACATGCTACGTACAAACGGTGCAGGACTACCCGAGAGACCAAGAGGTGTCTGGCCAGTACCCAGCCAGACGTCTGACGCCAACTACTAGTGTAGTATGGTCGCTGCCATGATATTCTCTGCCCATAATCCATCTCTAGTGTCGATGGTGGTGCATGGGGGGGTTGATTGGTTGGTTGCACTGTGATGCGTTGGTGTGGTGCGCCGTTTGGTCGAGCCGGCCGTGATAGGTTGAATTCTGCCCGGCGCAGGCCGGCGCAAGACGAAGAGACCGGGAAGAGCCCCCCCCAGTTCTACCCAGTGCCGTCGTTGTCGATGTTGTCGATGCACGGATCGACCAATCACAGCGTCGACGTTACACCACCTCTGGGCCGAACTGCTGAGGTCGTTTGAGCAAGTCTGAGTTAGCACCTTGAGCCACCAGAGTTAGCACTGCTCGGCTGCCCCTCCCCCGCTTTCTGCCCGCCCTCTGCCCGCTTTCTTCTGCAGTAGCTCGCTGTACTACCTCGACAGGCCCAGTCTAGTGCTGCGGATAGCTTGACGGCGGGCAGTAGTAGGTACTACAGCATACGCAGGTCTATCACCGGATCAGTCTTGTCCCACCGTGTCACCTTGTCTCTCTGTCTCTTTGTCTATCTCCCCGTACTATGTGGTACAGTGTCCTGGTGTTTTCGTAATAAAGTTTGATGATAATATTAGCGTACGCTCCTAAGATTCTACGGGATATACGGTGGCCCAGCCTGACTCAAACAACGGGCATTTTATCTACTTTTTGCCAGCGGTTGGTCTGACTTAATCATCTTGGTCGTATCTCACTTCTTGTTGGGATATTATGTCATAGTGGCTCGAAGCTCCTAGATTCGTGACGTCACCTGATAATCTCGCTCAATCGCCTGCAACTACACGCAAAAACTACACAAATTAGACCACCGTGTGCTAGAACAGAAAACGGCAACAGCATCTATCACGCCTGTGTATCAATCTGTAGCAAACCGTCGATCATCCCTGAACTTGTCCGAGATCTACAAACATGAAGATACGTATGGCATGTATTGATTGGATACCGGGATGTAATGCAGATAGATTAGCGTTGTTCGCAGATTCATTACATATGTGCGTAGGATTCTCCGGCTCGTTAGCGCCGCCAATCTCTCGCAAACGTTGCGCCATGATCCCATTAGCTAACATAGAGGTATGATGATGAGTTCTAGACCTCTGGATTGTCGTTTGCAGAGGCTACGTGCATCTAGTCTGAATCTGGTGACTTGATAAGTAGGCTCACTCCGTTGTAGGGGGTTAGTTGTGTAAGGAATTCGAAAGCATAACTGAGCCGCCCAAATACTTAATGGTAAAAGCTCACCTTTATGAGCCAGATTTTCAAAATAAGAAAATAAGAAAAATAATTTGTTTATGTCTGAGAGGATTAGAAATATATAAGAAGTTAAGCTAAAGTATGAGAAATACATAATATTATCTTTTATAAGCTTCTTGGTAAACCAAAATCGAGTCACACAAACTTGAATTTCTGCTTAATCTTAATATACACCGGGGGATTCGCCATGAGATTCTTGTCACAGTGCGTTCCATATACCCGGCCCTCTGGAAAGCGTTTAGAACTTTATGCGATGGTCGTACCACAAGACCCAGGAGAAGGAGCTTCTCTTCTGTCGGAACCGCGATGATTTTAGCAAAGCAGCCCTGTACTGGTATGAACATGTACATCGTTTCGGGGAGACATTCCCGGAGCTCTATTCCAGGGCCATCGCCGGATATATCTACATGGAAATATTGCACACATCTCTGGGCTGGGAAAGGCAAAATGATAATTCGATTTATATCCCTCTTCCTGACTGGTTTCCGGTCCCCCCACAGGCGACTCGATGTCGATATAGCCGTCCAAGGGCGGAAGCAGGGAGTTATCCTGTGGCCCTGTACAGGTTGCGCCGCGTATTGTCAGTCCGGAGACCTTGAAATACTTGCCGTCATCATCAAACATGGGCATGAATTCGACGTTAAAGCCATAACCCACTCCCAGCCGAAGTACCGTCTGCATCTTCGAAGCCCAGCTACACGAAGGCGCGTAGTAATACTCGTGGCCGCCTCGAGAGCTCGCCGGCTGCACAGCCCACAGAAGCATCGAGCTAAAACCCCCCTTCCATAGGACAGCGAGATAGGTCAGACAAGTGTTTCGCCCTATGACCGACGCAACCCCGGCCATAGCGTGCAAAATATCAGACTCGAAGGACAGATCTTTATTGGTCAAGTTCTCGACTAGCTCCTTCCAGAGCGATACAGGATCGTCCGAGTCCAGTTCCATCGAAAAGTCGAGAGCCTTTCTCCTTGCTGTATCGCCATCTGGTTCCCTCGAGCGCCGAGAAGCCCTTGGCACACTTGCAATCCCTTCACTCTCTATTCCCAGCCGAGTTCGTAAGCGCCAAAATAGAGCTTCCGGGGCGAGAGGAGCCGCTCTTGGTAGGCCCAGGCTCGTTGGTATTCCCGTATTATGCCGTCGTGGGACGGGCCGTGGCTGCCTGTGTGGTTATCTTCCCTCTCGTTGTTATATAGCGCGTGCGTAAACCGCCGGACAAAGTGCTGAGAGCCGACGAACAATACGCGCTGCTGCCACTTCGACTTCCTTTCAGATGATGACAAGCCCGCGAAAGCATTCTCGCTTGCATCCGCAACGATGGCCATCCGCAGCGTTCTAATAAACGTCACCCATAAGAGTTGCTTCATGCGCCCAGTCCTCGGGCGAGTCCTGGATGATGCACAGCGAAACCAAGACAACATCCCGAAAGGTGCTCGGCAGTGTGTCGAGCGCGAACTCGGGTTTGAAGGCAGAAAGATTACCTAGAAGTCGCAGTGGCTATTCTTTACCTTAGCAGAGGCTCAGGACTACATACCGGTATACAATAGAGCTCGCTATTAACGATGAAGACTCAATTATTTTTGGAGCCGTCTGCTCGTCACCTACACCCACCAAGCACGTTGGAAGCCAATCGCGGAAAGGAGAAACTGAGAGCGAGCATTTTGCGTGGGAACACAGACATAGGTCTAACCACGAGACTGTTAGGTTAATACAGCTGTCTGATAGAGCTTCTGATTCGATTTTTCGCGGCCTCGAGATCCAAAGCCGTGGAGACTGGAGGCTATTGCAGAATTCAGCATTGCACTTCACGTGGGTGTGTACGCGAGTGAGCTGCATGGAGAGATACGCTGACTGGGTAGTAAAGACATTGATATGTGTTGAAGTCCCGTCATCGTTAAACGGTCCGTCATCGGCGCAGGGTCGGAGGATGAGGATTCTCGTAGCAGCTCCCGCCGGCTCACACCGTGTTTTCCGAGAGTCGAGCAGGATGGCGGCAAGTGAGTCCAGCGCCCAGAAGACCTAGATAGTTTCTGCTACCAGCGAACAGCTTTGACAGGGCCGGGTATCCCTGGACTCTGCCAATCTTGGCATCGAGATGAAGTTACACGTAGCATTTTCTAGGTTATTACATACCGAACAGCGCGCATGCCAGCGTCCACCTCTTCGCCGATTTGTGCAACGAGGCATGGGATTGATCCGCCTTGCACTATGATAATTCGGCCGAGTTCATATATTTTTCTGGCGTCGAAGACTGACTGATGGCTTTTGGTATGATGTGTATATCCTTGGCAAGTTTCCTAAGTTAATAAACCTATTAGGACGTATGAGGCTGCCCCTTAGTTCAATTATAAGCCAGTTTACCCCCTTTATGCGAAGGGAGCCGAAGACACCATAACTCAATAACCAACAAAAACGACTACACTTCTTTAGAATATGTCGAATTTATGTCGAAATCATTGATTAGTGCGAAAGCAAGTGTCTGGTATATGTTCCATTCTCGAGGCCATGTGTTAAATCAATGCGCGCAGAAGCTGAAAATCAAAAATCTACACATATACGCAGAATACACGGACAGATCAGCTAATCCTTCCTTACCCAAATCAATCACCCCCTATCACGATGACTTATTAAAATGAATGGGTTGAGAACAGAATAGTTTTAATGAACTGTGCGCATTGGGAGTAAAGCGACTGAATCTATTCGTGATGTGGAAAAAAAGAAGCTGGGCTGGTCCAGCGCCAGCCAAGAGAGATCTGAGTAGGCTGTGGAGGGCCCGTGGGGATGCAGCTGCTGCCACCTGTAACGGCACTTTCAAGTACGGAGCATGCCAATGAAAGCAATCCTCAGGTATCACCAAATTTGTTCTGAAGCAGCCTACGGATACATTGAGACTCGGACTATTAGCGTTCGTGCCATTGTAATACCCTCGCCGCCTAAAAAAGATACGCTGCGCTTTTCTCTACCGATTTTCCGGAAAATACATCTCTTCATACAGCGGAAGCTCGTACTTTTTTCGACTTTCGAGTCACGCCTTAGCACTTCTGACTTGACTCACAGCTCGAGTCACAAATGATTCCATGCCCGTTCCACCTCGCCTCATCGCAACCACACGATCAACAATTTTGACTTCGTATTTCTTATCACGCGCATACAGCTTTATTTCTCTCATGTCCAAGAGAAAATCAGGTGTATTAGAAGATACCTCAGAAATCCGCCGACCACATAGGATAAGAAGGATGGCTACACAACCGGCAACAACCACGATTGAACTGACTCCCAAAGAGGCTCAACTCAAAGACTTGCTTCTTGACACGGCCAACTATATCAACAGCTCGCAACCAAGCGCTGAGCCTGTCATCCTACGATGGGCTGGCGGGTGGGTCCGCGACAAGCTGCTCGGCATTGAGTCTCACGACATTGACACAGCTATCAACACTATGACTGGTGAAGCTTTCGCCTCAAAGATATGCGAGCTTTGTGAGCAGCCCGATGCGGTAGTGAAGCACCGCATCACCGGCAACGATATTGGCAACTTGCACAAGATTGCAAAAAACCCAGACAAATCGAAGCACCTCGAGACAACCACGATCAAGCTGTTCGGGTTTGACGTTGACTTTGTGAACTTGAGGAAGGAGACATATAGCCAGGATAGTCGCAACCCGCAGATGGAGTTCGGTACCGCCGAGGAAGACGCGCTACGGAGAGACGCCACTGTTAACGCCCTGTTCTATAACCTTAACACAAGCCGAGTCGAAGACTTCACGAGTGGGCTTCGGGACATGGACTCAAAGTTGATAAAAACGCCGCTAGAACCATTTCAGACCTTTATGGACGATCCTCTACGAGTGTTACGGCTCGTTCGATTCGCTAGTCGGTTGGGATTCACAATTGATCCAGCTGCTGAGCAGGTTATGGGCGATGCCCAGGTCCTCGATGCTCTCAGGCTCAAAATTAGCCGTGAACGGGTCGGCGTGGAAATTGAAAAGATGCTAAAAGGTACCTTTCGTACTGATCAGTCTAATGCACTCATTTCTGACTGTGATTAGGAAAGGACCCTCGGAGATCATTACAGTATATCCGCGATTTGGGTCTATACCACACCATTTTCACAGATCCAACTAAGCCGAATATGCCCTCGCCGGATCTTTCCCGGTGGGATAGCGCCTACGAATGCCTTAGCTATCTGTCCAGAAGCCAGGTTGGCGAGGCTATCGCCAACGTGCTTATCCAGACAGACGAGGCTTCCTATTACGCCTGGACACTATCCGCTCTGGTGCCCTGGCACGTTATTGATGAGCCTATACACACTGGTAATGGCAAACCTCCTCGTCCATTTATTACTCTGGCCGGACGTGAGGGAATTAAAGCACCTAATAAGTTATGTGAGCTTATTACCGCGGCGCACCGAAACAGAGAAGACATATTAGCTTTAAAGACAGCAGTGGTCGAAAAGAGATCTCATATCAATGAGCGAGACCGATTCGGTATGGCAATAAGGCGCTGGGATGCGAAAGGCGGTTACTGGAGGCTTCAGGTACTGTTCGGCCTCCTCGTTGAGGCGACGCAACGTTGGGAGGTTCAAGCTGTGAGCTCTAGTAAGTATCACACCTCATACTCACCGCGTATTCCATGTCCTAACCCGGCATAGCGAGCAATGACGACTTCCTTAAAGAGTGGCAGTTATTCATAGACCATCTCCAAAAATTGGACGTTCTGAATGCTCCTTTAATGAAGAGAATCATTGATGGTACCCAGCTTGCTAAGGCCTTGGGTGTGAAACCAGACAAGTGGTTGACAGGAGCATTGGAAGTCTGTGTTGCATGGCAACTTCGCCATCCCGATGCGACGGACCCATCTGGAGCAATTGAAGAGGTTGACAGGAGAAGAAAGGAACTGGGCATACCGTCTGGTTAGGGAGAGATGGCACTCTAGGTAGGCACTGGCCATTGCTTGGGCAAGAGACAAAACCTGATAGGTAAGCATGCACTTCGATAATTTATTTCTGCCCTCGAATAATAGTTTTACGACAGGAAACATTTTGCTACTGTGCGGTTCCAATGCCATGTATCATGTCTTGTTCAGTAAGGCAGATTATGTAGCTTGACCTTAAAGGCAGATCGCCCACCGGCCCGGCACCGTGCGTCAAATTAGATGTGGCATTCGCAAAGCCCTGCCGGTTCCGTGCGGCGGCCAGATGGAATTTTGCGTCGAAGTTACGGTGTAATAGGCTCCTGGATGCTCGACATGAAATCCGATCACTATTCTGCAGCCACAAATACGGTTCAGCTCTTCCTTTAGCAATGAATGATGTGAAACAGACTGAACAACGGTGGCCCAGATTCTGGCTAGTCTAACGTCGATCCTTGCAGCTCTAGCGCTCATGGAGAGAAATTGTTGCCCAATCAGCCGTGGAGCTTAGTTTCCCGTCTGAGCAATAATGCTTACCGTCCAATCATTCACCGCCGCTGTCGGCTTCAGCCAATCGAAATGCTTCCGTCCGAAGTCCCAGCATCTTATCCGAACACCAGCATAGAAACTAATAGGCTCCTCTGATGTTTCTTGACGTATCTAACAATCAGAAACAATGGTCAGTAAGGATTCAACTGGGCGCACTCAAACAAAGGGACATTGTTTTGCGATGACAACACAGGTGGTCTTTGGTCCGCTTTATGGCCGTGACAATGCCTTTGCTATTCTCCCTACCCTTTGACTTTGTGCCTTGACCGGAATGATTATAAGAGTCGCGAAATAACCGCCTGCTTCTTCCTCTCTCACCACCATCTTCGACATTCAGCACATTCCATACATAGATTTGTTTTCTACTGAGTCTGGCACTCATCGCTTTACGGCTTCTAGCATACCAACCTCAACATAAATCGTTTAATAATACACCACGACATTATGCAGACACGAACACAAACTATTATGGCCGCCTTGACGGCTTTGACCGCCGGCGTCAATGGCCATATTATCATGAAGAGCCCAGCGCCTTTCGGCTCTGTTGGCAGCACGAAATCGATCACCAGTTCGCCTTTAACCAGTGCCAATTACCCATGCCAGGTTGGCTCCAATCCCGCGACCTTTTACAGCAAGGAAGGCCTCGACAACAAGATGGAGATTGGCAAAACTCAGACGATATCTTTCGAAGGTTCTGCCGTACACGGAGGCGGTTCATGTCAACTGGCACTTACGAAAGACTCTCAACCATCAGCCTCGACCAGTTGGCAGGTTATTCTCTCTATTGAGGGTGGTTGCCCTTCCAAATCCGGAACCGGTGTTGACGAGTACGACTTCACGATTCCCGACTCCATCGCTCCAGGAGATTACGTCTTCGCATGGACTTGGATTAGCAAGCTTTCCGGTACACAAGAGTACTACATGAACTGCGCTCCAGTTACAATCAGCGGAGGTACCGGCAAGCGAGACGTATCATATAACGAGACGATGGAGCTCTTCTCTCGGGACAATGCACTTCCTGAGCTCATGGTCTCCAACTTGGCTGAAATTAATGACTGCAAGTCGACGTTGTCTACCGACCCGACATACCCCAACCCAGGGCCCAACGTCATGAAGCCGGGCTCCTCCAACAGTTTTGCTCCTATCTCGGGTACCAATTGTGTTCCGAAAGGAGCCAAGGAAGTTAGCCCAGGTTCTGGTTCTGGTTCTGATTCCGGCTCTGGCTCAAGCTCCGGTTCTGCATCAGCTACGTCGTCAGCTGCTGCTACTTCTGCTGCCACTTCTGCTGCCTCTTCCGCAGCTAGCAGCACTCCTTCGGGTTTCGTCACAGTAACTATCGCAACGTCCTCGCTCTCACCCACCACTTCCTCCGCAGCCGCTTCTTCCTCATCCTCTGCCGCGCAAACCCCCACTGCATCTGCATCTCCGGCATCGAGCGCCCCGGCCAGCGGACCGAGTGGCTCGCCTTCTTCCGGTTCGGGCTCCGGCGTACAGGGGTTGACGGGCGCTTGCACCACCGAAGGCATGTTTAACTGTATCGGCGGAACATCCTACCAGCAGTGCGCTTCGGGTAGCTGGAGCGTAGTCCAATCCATGCCGGCCACAACCAAGTGTGCGCCTGGCCAAACGATGACGCTTTGGGCTCGCGACTTGAGAACTGAGAAAGACACCCCTGTGATGCGTCGTCGGGGCTACTAAGGTATTCCCCTTAAAATAGATAATTCTGGTATAGATCTGTAAAAGACTTGTACTTAGTAAATAGAATGTGACCCAGCGGGCTGGGTGCTCTTTTCCTTGTTACTTATATTCCCTCATCTTAGTGACATTGCGTACTATATCGTATGTGAATAACAGGACCAGATTATCTTCTCTCTTATAGTGACCTTTTTAGATATTTTTGATTTATTTTGTTAGAAACGTGCTAAAGTCAAGATCTCGTCATCGGGGGCTTTAATCGAGTGATGTTGTCATGACTCGGTTCTACCTTGGTCATCAGAGATGCGCAATGGCCTGAGATTCTCTGCTTGTAAGTCCTTGAGCAGGCGGATACGGGAGAGAGAATGGCGAAACCCCAAGTGAAATTCGTATATAGGCCACCGAAAATTAGACATAACCGCTCGATGAGGGTGGCCGGGTACCTAGAACTGCTAATTCATATATTCATTTCTGGAATAGGCAGATATGCTCTTCATGTTACGTGTCTGCTGAACAATTTTGTTGAGGAATATCTAAGTATCTAGTACACGCTCTCGCCACAAAGCCTGAAAGTTAGATTCTGCTACCTATAAAGCAGCTACTCCGAGCTTTTCAGATCGCTATTCGTCCATGGAAGTTGAGGTACCAATGAAGTCATGTGCAGAGGAGGTTGTTACATATCGCTAGCCAAGAGTTATACTAAAGGTGCTACTTGTTATGAGCACGTTTTTGGTCCACTCGATATACGCCAGCCACTTCATAGCTGCATGCACATGAATCCAACAAGCTCACAGCAGTCTGCGAATCGAAGACGTCCACCTCCAAAGGATGCCCCAGCCCCCAAACACCGATGATAACCCCGTGAAGAGAATAAGCGGGCCATACGTTGAAGCATACCCAAACTCACCAATCGAGACCCCGTTGCCAGCCTTTAGGAGCGGAACACTCGCAAGACCGCCGCTGACATAGCCGATGCCGCGAGCCCCATTGAGCAATCCGTATATCATGCCAGCATCAACTGCCTCATTCCAATGTGCCGCCTCGCTCTCCAGCTCGTTGATCACGCCGCCCCACGTAGCACTATACCCGCCCGCGAAGAAGCCGAACGTGCCCGAGAACAAGAGCAGCAGCGCCAGACTGCCCCGGGACGTGAGTCCCCAGAGCAAGAGGGCGGCAAGAGATGAACATAGCGCCGAGATGGCAGTCACGGTGGTGGCGGAGAGCGGGAGGTACCTGTTGTCGCTGAGGTAGCCGAACAGCGAGGAGGCCAGGATGCCGGGGACGTTGAACACGGTCAGCAGCAGCGTCGCGGAGGTCTGCGAGAGCCGCGTGATCTCGCGCGCGTACGTCGGCAGATACGTCTGCGGGATGCCGTAGCCGGCGCTCTGCAGGATGATGGCCACGGCGTAGACGTAGAACGTGCGGTGCCGCAGGAAGTGCCACGGGATGTTTCTCCTGCGGTGGGCCTCTTCTTCTCCGGAAGGGCTTACGAGAACGCTGGGATGCGTGGGAATTAGGACGATTGAAAGTACTGCGTCAACTAAGTTAGTATGTAATACATATGGAATGGCTCACTAAATATTGAAGGTATAGGCATTCTGGAAGCTATGGAATATCCTGGGGCAACAATTCAGTTCAAGGGGTTTGGACGGAAGCCCCCTGAATTTTTTTAAAAGGACCAGATGAAATTTGAATGAATTATTATGAAGATGCATGAAAACATTATACTCACCACTGGTCCCTAATGCTACGGCAGCCCAAATGCGCAACGCAACGCGAAAACCGTAATGCTCAAGCAGCGCGCGCGCAACGAATGGCATGAAAGACCCAACGACGTTCTTACACGACAGCGTGACGCCATAAGCGACGGCGCGATGATTCTTCATCCCACCCCCATTGCTACTCCCCTCCGCAACCCCGGCACTAAACCACTCGCCAAGCGAGAGCGTAGTAGGGCTATACACAAGGGCGCAACCCAGGGCCGCGAGCACGCCCTGCGTGGCGACGAGGTGCCAGACGTGGGAGCTGAAGGAGGACAGCACGAAGCTGAGGGCCGCGAGCGCAGCGCCCGCCGCCGCGGCCGTCTGCCGGTGCGCGGCCCAGCGGCGCGTGAAGAGCGCCGACAGGAACGGGATCGAGAGGTACAGCACGCCGTTCGAGGTCGTGCCGATTATGCCCGTCACGTCGCGGCTGCCGGCGAGCATCCAGTGGTTTACGTAGTACTCCTGGAACACGCCGTAACTCATGGAGAAGCCTGGGATGGCTTGTTAGTGACGCATATCCTGGGAAGGGGGTTATACATGATACATATGTATAGATGAGAATAGAATGCGGTGGGAGGAAAGGTCGTACGCACCCCATATCGGCAACTGCGAAATCGAAGCGCCGAGGAGAATAAATGCTCTCTTCCTGCTGGCTTCTGTCTGCCGCGCATCAGGAGTTGTCGTCAGTGTCCTGACATTATTATCACCATCACCGCCACCACCACCGGCGGCATATGCGACTTGTTCGCCGCGTGCATCGGTTGACGATAGCTCATGAAGTGAAATGCTCTCGGTTCGACTCATCGTGTTTGTATTTGCGAGCTCATCGATTCATTCATTCGCCAGTTCAACAGCGAATTGCCAGCAGCTTATTATGAGGGGGATGACGTTGATAGCTAACTAGACCACACGGTTTAACCCCTTTGGAGTATGAGGTATGCGCCGATCTCGGCATCCTGGCTGATTCACTAGATAGATAACCTCTTTTGTCACGGGATCAAGATCCCAGGTTTATTGTATTGTATTAGCATTCACGAGATATTTTCATCATTTTATTGGGATGTCCACACCGCAACTCGTAGGGATATATCTTGAGGATCCAGCTTTTTAAGCAAGCTCCCCTGAGGATGAATCTCACCGCTTCTTCGTAACCGTCTTGTACAGACCAGGATAGATCACACCGGGCTTTACCGTACACTAAAAAGGTATTTTACAAAATAATTACCGTCGATCTAGATCCTTGAACCATCATGCGCAAATGCTCTTCATGCAACGGAGGGAAGACGCCGCCAGACATGTCGTCTATATGCCGAGAAACACATAAACCCGGCCATCTTCAGGGGTACCGAAAAAGCTAGCAAAGTAAAATCAAGAGAAAAACATCGCTCGCACGCCGAAACACCAATATCTATACTTCATCTAGAGAGACGAACTGGGGGAAATGATTCACTTACTCTACAGCCTCATGTTTTATAGGGTGATGCAATAGTGGCCGGAGACACATTCGATCTGTCCCATCTTCTTCGCTCTTGCGGCCACCCTCGCCGTTCTCAGGGGCACCCAGCCAGCGACGCCATAGTGCGCCGCTAAACCCCGAGTTATAATAGAAAGTGCCACCCTGCATGTTGTGCTCGCCTCGGCCAAAGGGGCTATCTTCCGGTGTCCGGGGCTTATTGAACGTTTTGTCGATCGCGTCCAAGGGCCAGTCTCTATCAAAATAGACGGGATGTGGTGCATAGAGGGCCTTGTATCCGTGGTGGAATGCGACACTCGGTGCCCACATCTCGGGAAACATCGTATCTATAAGACTTGGGAGTCAGTGATTGCTGTTTTGAGCATGACACGTAATTATTTCAAATCGCTCCCCAGACCTGTCGCTAGGCCGAAAGAAGTCTTCATGCTTTAAGGCCTCATAGCCCTCGAAGACTCAATAGAAAGTGAGCCAGGGATCTACTCACGGTGTACACGCCATGTCTCCTCATGCATCGTATTCAACAACCGCCTCGAAAGACGCGCAGCAGTCACGATAGCAGCACGCCGTGGAGGCGGAGCGACCGAAGTATCGTAGCCCGTAACGTCATCCCGAAATACCCATTTGGTCTTAGACGGGTCGAACAGAGGATCAAACGTAATCAAGTCTGCGGCCTCACCTACACCCCATTCATAATCGTCCTCAGCAAAGGTAGTGGGCGGCTTCGTGTCCTCAGGTGAGGACAATACTCTGTATTCGCCAGCCGGGAACGGTACGGGACCCCAAACTGGCGTCTCGCCGTTCTTTGCCGTTTCCTTTTCCACAAGACTGCTAAAATTCTGCCACGACCCATGATACTCTGGGATCCAGAATCGCGAGTTGCGCTCCCACATGAGTTTCCGAGGCTGCTTGGCCGCCCAGTTCGAAGCCCCGTTGAGGAACTCGTAGTAATGACCCGCGTATCGCAAATCCATCTCCCAATTCCAAACGAAGTCGTATTCCTGGTGCTGCTGGGAAAACCACTGCAAGGCAAAATGTGCCGCCCGGTAAACGCCGTAAATATCGGCCCCTGCATGATTGGCCACGTTATCCTTCTTAAGGAAAGGGCCAGGGTAGTAGGTTTGCAGCTGGCGTTCTGACCATAAAGTAGCGATATCCCAAAATTCCTCTGGCACGTTCTCCCTGAGAGTGGTATCGTACACCTCTTTGGACGCCCATATTGGTAGGCCGTTGTCCTTAACGTGCACCAGTAAGTGTACATCATATTCGCCTCCCGATTGAAGAGATAGCTCGTTGATCATAGCTCTCATGGTAAGGAGTTGGATATCGCTATATTCGTATCCTGTCCATGTGCGGAGGACAAGAACCGAGCGTGGCAGTTTCTTTTTGTTATTGCCAACTTTCTTCGATGCAGTATCCTTCCCACCGAACCGTCTCTTGTTCTTATCAAAGCAGCGCTTTTGGGCTCTACCCCATTTCACCTTGCGGTAGTCCACCTTGTCGATCATGGCCTGTACTTTTCCCGCGCCCGCATGTGCTGAGTTTTTCGAAAGACCCAGACCACCTTCTTCCCGTTCGTAACTGTAACCGTATGGACCAAAACGCCCGAATCGTTCATAACATCTGTCTGGGGCGATTCCTAACGTCTCGTAATCGCCCCAAACCGGTGCGGCCATCATTGCAGGGACTCCCGTGTAAGCATAAATATCTGGAGCCGGGTGTTTCTCGTCCTCATTTACGTAGCAGGTCTGTACGGGGTGGTATGCTTGCAAATAATCGTCAGCGGTGAAGTTAGGAAACGGGTCAACCACCTGTGGGTTGAATGGCAGTGTATCATGGATCTTGAATTTAGCTCCAGGCGGTAATTTTTGTTCTGGTATCCAGTCCGAGTAGGCGACGAGGGAACGGATTCCATTATAGAAGCTATTCAACCTGATGAAATTATGTTAGCACAGGGTTTCAATGTGTAACATGTGTTTGTCGACTCTCTTACCTGGGGAACGCCTCCCAATGGTACGGTGTCTTTTGTTCTTTTATTATTGGGTGATGATATCCCTTCAAAGATCTTGTGATTATTACAATGAAAAAGGAGAAGCAGGTTATTGAAAGAAGAGAAAATCTCTTGGGTGAGGTGCGAAGCAAGAGGGATAAGCGCCGACGTGCTGTCATACTTCCCCCACTACACCGACCTTCAGACAGGGGAATACTCGTATCCAAATCTGAATCCGTGTACCCTCGATCGTAGGTCGGCAGGGGACGATACGCGGCGCCCGAGCCGCGAAGCGAAGGCAAGCCCAAGAATAGGTCTTCGAGAGCACCCATGGGTTGTAGTTATAGAAACGGTTGAAAATGCGCAAAAAGTGAAGCCGTCGCATAAGCCCAAGATATTCAGGTTCCGTAACATGTAGTTGTGGTTATTGATACGCCTACTTCAAATAGTTTGGAATGTCTACTAGACAAGACTGGGCGTCATAGGACCGAGTATAGGAATTTATGAGATTTAGTGAAAAATGAAGAAAACAAAAGGGAGATGGGGACGAAAAGAATGATGAAAGCATGATCAACAACATATGGGTCTACCTTAGTAGACACCAAGGACTGTAGCACGACGTAGGTAACACCAAGTTGTGCACTATATGACTTGTATGGGGACGATCGACATTGATTGGGCTGTGCAACTTAAAGTTGTTGCCATCCCCGTTCCATAATTATGAACGTGCATTGTGTAGACAGTGTACTGTAGTACGGTAGAGGTATCGTGAGCTTGATTGCCTTAGGTGGGTGAGGTGGACTGTTGTTATCAGCAAGTTATTAAACATTTCATAAACCTACCGTGCATCCCTTGGATACAAGGTTGTCGTGGATTGATTGGCAGGCACGAGGCTAGGTTGCAAAAAGGGATGCAAACAACTTCCCTTGATCTGCCCATGACCCTGAAGTCAACATCAACAGAGCCCTCTCCGTCAATTCGGTTAAATATGAGAATGGGAGAGACGTCACTAGACATATAACACATTAGCTTTTTCTAGCAACAGCTACCATACTTAATTACGTGAAGCTTTTAGCTTTTCCACCGGGTTAACTCTAAACAGTATCTATTTACTGTAGCGGGGTCCGCGCAAGGGCCCCTAGTCAAGATCGTGTAGTATATTTCCCGACCTCATGGATGAAACAACTAGTGTAGTTTCCTACGTGCCGCGCCGCGAGTTTGCGGCTGTTGAAAATCAACGGTGTAACGTCTACTAAGCTTGTTCTGGAAAGGATCCGTATATTCTGCTCTACTGTGTATGCAACATGCAACACTTACCTAACCCCTCCCTAAACTGTAAACAGTCCCGAGGCGGGGCACCAGCACGTGGGGTCTCAGCCACCAGAGAAATACTCGAAGTTGCACTCATTATCCAAGTAAATATCACAATCACCGCCTAGTGACTCGAGACGTCTGAGTATAGTTGCTCAATTCTTTTGGCGTTAGTCTAACTGCCTGGTACTACTACTGTGCTCGGTGCTGCCTTCTTTCCAGTGCTTTCCTCTCTCCTATTTATCGAGGTCACACGATTTTCTCTCCGTCGCCCAGTTTAGTCCCGCACGTCTCGCCAATGGTATAGGTAGTCTGCGTGCGCAGACGATCCAGTCTGTTTAGTAAAGCGGGATGACATCATGTTTTCTTTATCGTTTGACACCAGGCTAATTGTCAAGTACGCATTTGAAAAAAGAAATGTGACAGTATATGTTTTCATGCGCAAGGGTTCAGCGTAGAAGAGTACTACAGGCACTATCAAGCTGACACAGAGTTAGATAGATTCAAATCCTACGAGCGCTGGCATGTGTCTGCTCTTTTTCCGGAATGTATCATGACGAAAGAATCACTCAACAAGTATCGTGTAATTAGATTAACGAATAATTTAAATACATGACCAGAATGCGCACACCCATCTTCGTCCTCGTAAGTCCTAAGCCAATTCGTAAGTACTATCTATAATTTAAATTGAATGCTGTCAAGACGAAACCGCTGATGCTCCCCCTTATCTACGCCAACGTTCGAGACTGCCAGTCATATGCCGCGATGCTATGCTCTAAGTGATATAAACCAATGTCCAAGAGGTAAAATGCATCGTAAAAAAGAAAAAGGAGGGAATCTGGAATCGCAAATGATGAGATGCCAAGACCATATTTGCGCCCGTTTCTCTCCTCACATGCTATCCTCCATCTGCCGACTTCGCACTTTTGCCCATTCATCTTTTTCCTTCTTACCTCCTTTGCTCTCGAGTCCCATTCCGCGTTCCACCCATTCCTTACTCGACATCTCGCTCAATCGAGATAGCGCACGCACAAAAGCGAAACGCTCCTCGTCGCCCGAGAATAAATTCGATTCCGCCAACTTGTCGATATTGCTGTCCATGTCTTCCATCATATGCTGCATAACATGGCTGACGGACTCACCACTCTCGTCCTCGGTCGATGTACCACTCTTCTTGAGCGAGTGATGAAGCTCTTCGGGCGAGACGAAGAGTTGGCTCAGTGGTACAGCTGTTGTCAGTACTAATTTAGCGCGCGATTCGTAGACAGCGTCAATGAATGTGATAAACCGCCTCGCGAGGTCACGTTCACGGAATGTCATTCCCGGTACGTCGGACACAATGAAGGCGTCATAGCTACGCATCAGTTCAAGGTAGTCAGCCGCTCCGGTCGCGCGGCCAATCAGCTCTTGGAAGGTGAACCAGGCACAGCGCCCGCTGACACGTGGTACGTGGATCTCACGCCCCCATACTTTTTGTACTTCGGGATGAGGCTCGGGGTTTTCAGGATCGCCTAAGAAGCGAAACCACTTCTCGACGTGCGAGGCAGCATGGCTATCAAGCGGCGTATGATAGACGCCGGAAGGTGGTCTGGGGATCTTGCGATAATCTGTGGGCGAGTCGAGATTAATGACGTGAAGGCGGGCTTTCAGAAGCTCGATGGCGGGGATGAAAGATTCTCGTTGTATTCCATTCTTGTATAGATCGTCAGGGTGCCGGTTCGAGGTCGTGACGAGTACCACACCATGCGACATGAGCGACTCGAGGAGCCTCCGTAATATCATGGCGTCGGCGACGTCGGTGCATTGAAACTCGTCGAAGCACAGAACGTTTGCCTGTTCGGCAATATCGGCGGCAACAAAAGGAACGGCATCTATGTCGTTACCATGTTCCATCTTCATTCGGTGCAACCGCTTATGTACATCCTGCATGAAGTTGTGAAAGTGTATCCTCGTCTTGGATTTGACAGCGCTCGGTAATGTCTCGTAGAAAAGATCCATCAACATGGTCTTGCCGCTTCCAACGTCACCGTACAAGTATAGTCCCCGCGGGAGGTCGCTAGGAATGTCTCGTATGGCGCCGGCACGTGTCTTGGATCCAAACCACCCAAATAACGATTTCGTCGGCTTTAGGGACTCGAGGGTCGGGTGCACCACAGGCCGAGCGGTATAATGCACGAGTTCATCGTGTAGATGCTGCAAGCTTTGGATGATACCGCGCTGGTGTTCGTCCTCGCGCAGGCGTCCCGCCGCCACTCGTCTGTCGTATTCTTGTATGGGGCCGACATCATCGGGCGATTGTGCTGCTCACACTCAGGTGTAAGCAGGGGCCGTAGAACTTGCCGGAAATGACCTACCCGTCTCTACAGGGCTGGATACGACGGTAGCATGCTGCCGGCTCACGACGATCGTGGGTTGGATGCACCGTCGCCATTGACTCGCGGGGATCCTCGAGCGCGAGCGGATACTGGGTAATTTTGTCACATACTGCCGCCTTCCGCCGACGCGCAAACACTGGACCCGAATTCTCGGGTGCGCTCCCACTGTTGTAAGCGACTGTAGGGATTTGATGAGTCGGGCGGGGGCCGTTCGGCTTGAGCAGAGCCGCATCCTCGGAGATGTCGTCACTAGAGGGTAGGGCAAGTGGAGGGTTCTGGGATTCTAGGATTCTAGGGGAGTATCTAGGGGAGTAAAACCGCTATCAAACAGTCGCAATACATTCTAAAGCGACGGAATTCTGGAATACAAATCTTAGGGAGCGAGGGGGACTAAGGAGGTGGTAATTTGACTGCTATGGATTAAGTTTGTCTGTGAATACTGCGTTCAAAACTTCAAGTTCTAATGCGATTCAAACAGCGCCAGAAGGCCGGCCTTGACCGAGTGAGCACTGTGGCCAGGAACGAACCAATCAGAGCTCCGTGCCTCTGTGCCGAGGTTGTGGAGCACCATCACTTGGGGCTCAACTCTTTAGTGCTAACCAGCTATGCGTACCTTACCCAGCCGAGCCAGCTCCCCAGAGTGTCTGGAAGCGACAGGCGACGGCGCTTAAGTCTTCCAGAAGCACTAAATGTTTAAGCTCATCCGGGGCCGAAGACAGCGCCATATCCCAGAGCCTTGACCGAGTATGATGGATGCATCGACTCCTAGGTAGGTATAAAGATCAGATGAGTATGTCAAGCTTGAGCGTTAGGTTTCAAGAACCAGGGAATGCCTCAAAAATATAGTATGTTTTCTGTCCCAGCCACAGTTGCGGCTTTTCAACGGCCGGAGAAAACGAAGCGAGGGTTCTGCATTAGTCTAGAATCTGACATAACGATGAATTATTGTCGATCGGGAGTTACGTACATAATACAGAGTATGTATCTCATTTGTCGCCTATCGGACACAACCGCGGTGATTTAGGTACCTTATGCGTGAATGTCGCTCTCCCCATCCGCATACTATACCCCAATGACACGCCATTCTCGGAAATCGAACGTGAGTCAGACAAGATAGACAGAGCCTTGGTTGGGGAGTGTGCTGTATAGCATTTGTCGTCTATATGACATCAAGAGAGAGCCTACTGAGTAAGTACATACATGCCTACCTACATACTAGTAGGATGCCCACGGCATACTGAGTAAGTACAGTGGTAGTGAGGTACGGTAAGCTGTCGATGACCCGCGGGGATGCAAAGGCAGGCCGCAGATGGTGATGCTGCTTGGTGCTTACCAATACGGTGATACGGTGATTTAGCGATAATCATAGACGATCGTCGGCGACACACATCATTCCATGCGAGCTTCAGTCGCCGACCAGACTTTTGTTTCAGGCTGACTGTCAGGCTGTGGGCCATACAGATGACATGGTTCAGAAACAGTTCTGTTGCCAATGGTGCAGCTATAGTATGTTCCCCTGTCCCCATCTATACCGCACGAGTTAATACAAAGAAACAAGACCGGGCGGATGAACACGATTGGGCACGATATAAGCACGATATACAGATGCAGCACATTGAGACATCAGCTGAGTCTGAAGCCACCCAAGATCACTACTCTATGCCGGCTGCATGGAATGGAATCAATTAGTCCACGCGCGGGGAATGGACAAAATAAGCGAGCTCGTCTTCGCGCCACGACGCTTTAGCGAAAAGACTTAAGTATTCGGCAGCGGGTCCTTGAGTATCGAGCTTGGAGGTTGTGGGAAATATTACCTCCTAAGGTAGGTACTTCTGTAAGGGGTACCATCAGTATTGCTAACTCTGTTCAATGTTGATAGGACGATGAGTGCTGCAGCTAGTTCTAAAGATGCCGGTAACTGTTGGCTACCTAACTGGCTTGTTGTTGGCTTGCTGCAGAAAATACTGCAGACAGCAGACACCACTACAGGAGACACTAACGTAGATGGCGAACCGCGGACCGCATCCGCATCTGCGTTCCTAGGTAAATACTTGAGTATATGTAAGCATGGTGCATGAGCATTAAGGGTAATTATGTACTACCTGAGTTACGGAGTACCTACTCAATCTCTACAACGGAGTGCAGCACTTACTTAACACTTGAGCAATTACAGTACCCAGGTAGCGTGGGAGATACCGCGCTGCATAGAAGGTCCTGCTGGGTATAGGCAAGTACTCAAGTACCTAGGTAGACATGTCGGTGGGTAGGTCCAGCCGTAACGACCGGGATATACCTGCGAGTCTCAGGCCACTCGTTGCGTCTGTTCCGGGTCAACTCAGTGATATTGCAGGTGGATTACAACAGACTGCTCCTCCAACCGACTCAGGTCCAACAGTCGTGCCGTTTTGGAGGGGCACGTCTTCGTCTTCCCCTTCGCACCGCTATCGTCCTTCGCGATCGATCGAGATAAAATGTGAGCAGATTCCCACATTTTTTACCTGTCCAATACCCTCTCTGGCTGCGAACGTCTCGAGGTTCTCTTGGGAACACGTAGGACAGCTCGATTCGAGGATCTCCCTCTGATTTGCATCGCAACCGAGTAGCCTATCCGGGCCACCGCTCTTCTGCCTATCTATCTACGGTACCTCGTGGGTGTGGTCTCCCCACTAATCACCGCGGGGGGACCCATGGGTGAATGGGAATTATCAGGCGGTCCCGGTATTGCACACCAACAGAGACCCTGGTAGCCGGTGTGTGATGAGCCGACTGGGGGGTCGGGCCACTGGACCTCTGGACGCATATCTTGCCCGTGTTCGCCCTGTGCCGTCACTGACATTGTGTCGAAAGTTCCCAGAGTGTGTGCGTGTTGTTGCGTGCGCCTGTACGTGTTGTGTGTCTGTGTCTGCTGTATCTTGTGTCTGCCTCTGCGTGTATGAACTGCGTGCCCGCCCGCCCGTCTGTGGCTTTGTGGTACGCTCACTTCAAAACGACAGCGGTGCTCTCTTTGGCCCCCGCTCTCCCGCTCTACTCTCCGCTTGCCACTCGCCACTCGCTGCCGTTCATCTTGCTGCGTGGCACTGCTGTCGGTGCGACTGAGGATCACACTCGAACGATTTGATTAGGCCTGTTCGCCAGGGTATGGGAAGAAGGGTGGCTTCAACTTCTTCCAGCCTCCCCAGCTCCCTCTGAAAAATCTCCGGACTGTCTTATCGGAGCTCTGATTTCTTGTCCATTCCCATTCTCCGCCAAGCGCCGTAGCTCCTCCATCGTGGACTGCCTAGAGTGAAAACAGGAGAGAGGAAATCCTGCCGGCTGGACACACTGCCCACCATCATTATATAGATTGTCATTACCTAAGTCTTCCTACCGAAGACGGAAGCCACCAGATCCTCACCACACCTATCGCGAATCCCATCACCACCTCTGCTTAGCCCGGCTTTCCGCGCCTAAACCGTCATCGTCATGGCCGAGACAGCCGGGGCGCCTCCCAGGACCTTTCCCGGACCTCTGAGAAAGAAGTTTGCTATTCCTCCGGTCAAGATAGCCTGTTTGTCTTGGTATGTATTCCGTCATACGCCAGGCTGTCAGAACGGCATCTTGTTCGCGCCGTGTTACCTAGTACTGATAGCGAAACAAAACAAAGTCGGGCATCTAGGACGAGATGTAACGGCGAGCGTCCGTGCGCCAGTGTATGCGTTCCCCATTCTCATTTGGTGTACTGAACCTGTCCACGCCTATTACTCATAAGCGTGCGACCTGACCGCGACAAACGAGCGAATCTGACTCGTCCCAGTGTGTGACAAAGGATCGCGAATGCGTTTACAAACCTAGTCGGAGGGGTGGCCCTCGCATCCGCAAGAAATCGCGCCCTCTTTCTGATTATCAGGACCTTGCAACGGCCCTACCTCCGAAAGCTGAGGAGGTTCCGCAGTCTGGTGAGATGTTCGGTACTCCAGCATCAGGATAGGGGACTGACGAGCTGCAGAACTCCTTGTAGAAGAATACATCGGCCCTGGCGCGGGCCTCAAAGCCCTGGCCGACGTATTCCAGGACAGCGATACCATATATGACCAGCTCTTCCAAAGCCCCTTAGATGAAACGCACTTCACTGTACATGTGCCTATTGCTCGTACCTATGGTAATGATGACCGTGCCATGTGAGTCACGGTCCTCTGGCCACGCCACTGTCTGCGCTAACTTCTCCCAAAGCCTGAATGCGTATTATATATGGATACATCCATATTTCCCAATTCTGCCACCCCCTGAGCAGATACCGGAACCCGACCAACCGCTCCCTCTGGCAGAAAACCAGGCTGGTGGTTTTCAGGAACCCTTGTCTGCGATCTCTCTAGCGATTTCTGCCATATTAGCTCTTATTCCGAGCCCCCTTGACTTCAATCCGTCGAGCGAGGAGTCCATTCGTTGGAGACGTACTTATTCTCAATTTCTCGCCAAGGCGGCACTAGAAAGCATTGAAAATGAGAGTGAGCGGCCCGAGTCGTCTGTTGAACCCTCCAAGGCTCTCGATGACTCTGATGAGGAGATATTCCGTGAAAAGTTTCATCCTCGAGTCCCGCTGGAATTAGAAAGCATCATTGCTCTCGACCTGTTGAGCATTTACGAATATGCGCAACGCGGGAATCTGAAAAAGATGCGCGCAAGAGCTGGCGCTGCGTATGTAGCAGCAATGTCTTTGATGCTGCACACGAACGATGAGGTGGAAGACGAGTACTCGGAGGCACGCCGGCGCGTATGGTGGATGACATACATTTGTGTCTGTCAAGGTTCAATAGTTAGCAACACGGTAGATATTCCAGCCCTCGTTTGCCTACTGTATCTATTCACTAACGCCTCCGTAGCCTCCAACCTTCGAGATATCAGGCCCTCATTACACAGCTAGGTATCCCACAATTCTAGCTGATCCAGAGGTATGAGATCCACCTACTTCTTTATAGCTGTACTAACTTTTTGAAGGCTTGGCCGACTTTTGTGCAGTCCCAGCGAGCCATCCTAGCCGCCACACAGTTTGTAATCGAGTTCAACAAGGTCAGGAAGGCCGGAACAAATATGAGTCGAATCTACGAACGTATGCGTGAACTCGAGGGGCTACTGGAGCCGCTAGTAGTTCAATCAGAATCATGGTCTTCCCAATACCCCTTAGCACAGCCAGTTGATCGCAACGAAGCCGTTTTGGCTAACGCTATGCGATGTATGTCGCGGATTAAGTTGAATAGGTAATGGTACTGCTGCATTAGTAATTGAACAATGTGCTGACGACCACGATCAGTGCCCGAATCAAGGTGCACCGTTACTGCGCCTTCTTCGACATTGCGGTATTCACCAGCAAGCACTGCGATCTAGCCAGCCTCCCCAAAAAGGAGGACGATAGCTTTGAACCGCAACGACTTCAAGCTTGTTGTGTGACAACCGTATATAGCCCCCCATCGACCTGCAGTCGTTCTACAGGATCCCTGTCACCCAGTGCGTCCGACAGTCCATCACCGAATTCGAATGGCCATACACAACCATCTCTTCCTGAATTACCGTTTTCGAGGCATGAGTCGACAAGGATTTGCTTAAAATCTGCCCTTAATATTGCCGCAGCCTTTGATGCTATGCCCTATCCGAACCCCACCGGCCAATTTGGCGAGACGCCAATGTACCTAGGTCCCAGGTCAACATATATCACGCCCAGAACGATGCCCTCTTTCGCTTGTTGCGCAATGCAGTGTAGTTATGCCTTACTCATGGTTAAGGATCGTACCGAATCTATATATCCCAAGTCGATCGGCAGCAACAACGTTCTTGTGGACAATCTGCGGGACCGCCTACAGCAGGGGCTTCTCTCTGTATTGGCAACTCTGGAAAACTACGCTACAGCATTTGAAGCATTGGGTGGTATGCGAGGTTAGTTGCCCTGCAGTTGCACTGTTTCACGAAATTCATATGTCCATACGTAACTAACACATTAACACGATGTTAGATCAAATTCGAGATAAAATCGATCTATCGTTTAATTTCAGCATCTGATATCTCCAAGAGAAGGTGTTTGAGGTACAGAAAAGTTTATGAGGTAAGGTAAAGTGCCGCTGGCGGCCAACATATCCAGGCTTCGAAAGCATTCTTTGAACGAACGATTGTTGGTACCCTGGTACTTAGCACCGGAATTTCCTAGGTTAAGGACAGGTAACACGGCTTTACAATGTAGTCTAGTGTGTCAGACAGACTAATTGTACCTTACTTTAGATTAGCATATGTGCAGTCTCACGCGTCTGGAAAATGTTGGCTTGTATCTATATTGAACCAGTCTGGTCATCTCCAGGCAGACCTAGGCCGGCACGAAATGGTCATACCTCTAATGGAACGAAATACATGTATAAGCTATTAATGGCTATCAGCATCTATCGTTGTACAATGTCTTATTCTGACACTACCAACACGCTTAGCATAGTTTACAATAACGATCACGATATACCAGATCCCTCTTTCTAATTGGGACCTGTACGTAATGAGAAAGAAACAAATCAGCATTCATTAATCTCTAAATTAGTTCTCTATGTTATAGCTCTGATCATAAATCGTATCCATGAAACCCCTTTAGATGACTAGTCACCGATACCCACCTAGTGTGGCTACAAACCACCTCTCTCTCCATACATATTGCCCAGTACTACATTGCTCAAACGCCTGAATTGTACGCCGTCGGTACATGATCCACGTTCTGCCTACCGCCTCTATTCGTCCATGCAGTGTCATCGCGGCCACCAGTGTGGAAGACGTCGTCTTGGGCTGGGTGTATGAGGCCTTCGCGGTCGCTATCCGGAGACTGACCGCGCGAATATGCGCCGGACACCTTCTTCGCGTCGATCTGAGCGTACCGAGGTTTACCCCACGTCGGGACTCGATCTAAGAATCCCGCGGTAGTCCGGGGTTCCCGCGACATCAGCTCGGTGTCGCCCGCGTGGACGTCGCGCTTCTCGCGGTGGTGCGGCAGGCGGTAACCCGTCGTCGCCGCAGGGCGGATGAGGAACGTCAGCGCGAAGGCCGCGATCGAGGCCACGCTCGCCGCGGCGCCGAGTCCAAAGGCCGCGGCGTTCGTCGCCGTCGTCACCCCGACGTCGCTGAGCGTGGCGTTGAAGGCGTCGCGCGTCTTGACGAAGGTCACGATCGATGCGATGGTTGCTGCGGTCAACAGCGTCGCGGCGAGGCCAGAGCTTATGCGGCTGGCGAGGATGGCGCGGTCGAAGCAGCGGGATAGCACGATGGTGGTGCATGAGAGGACGATGAGGAGCGAGGATAGGATATAGGCCACTGCGACGAAGGTCGAGACTGATGCGTAGGTGTGCAGCTGGCTGTATTGCGACGCTGTGCCGGCGAGCTTGAGGTTCGAGCCCGGGTTAAAGGCAAACCCGACCCGGGGCGCATAGCACGACGCCGAGCCATCGTCGCTGCGGCCACATGCTGTTAGGAGCGAGACGCTGTAGTCACTGGGCAAGCCCAGGCTCTGCCTTGTTCTAATCTGGCCGACGAGGTCGCTTCCTGAGATGCTGGAGAGATCCCGAAGGAACGCAGAGCCGCTCAGTTTGGCCGGTATGGCAAGATTTGTAGTATCGACCTAAACTTGTCAGTACTGTCCTTCTTGGGATTATAAACTAGATAAGGGGGAAGGTACCGTCAGATATGATGCTGTAGTATGACTGCCAACGCCAGAGAGCAGGGTTATCAGGGTGAAGAGAAGTGATATAAGAGATAATACGATTGCGATGGCCCAGCTGAGCCCAAGTGGCTTTCGTGCAGCCATTTTACAGCTCAAGATAATAAGTAAAAGAGTACTAACGCAGCTGACTACCTAAGGGCCGTATTTATAAAGTGAGGACAAGATGCGAGATGAATAATTACTTAGTGTAGCGAGACTTATCTTTTACAATCGCGGGCCACGACCATTATAAAGAAGAAACAAATCGATGCCCATAGGATCACGACTTATCCACACCGACTTAACAAAAGAGGAGATAACAACACGAATAATAGCAGCAATAGCAGCGGCAGCAACACCGCATTAGCCACATTCACAGACCTAAATAAAGAATTACAGGTTCGACTCTGCAATCCCCAGTTTCAGTAACTTAAGCGACCTGTGGTATCCCTTTAATGACCATTTCGGCACCGTGACTTTTGGCAAGGGTAATCCAGCCAATTATATTCAATATTTTTGGGATACCTGAGGCACCACCTATTTTGTATGGTAGAAGAGGTCACTACGTAAACAGCCGTTACATAGCGCTACACCGGACTCGATGTCAGCCGGTGCTAGTAACTCTTTGGCAATATCTACAGCTTTATCGAGTTCGCCAAGTATTGCACTTTTAAAAATAAAAAAAAATACTAGGAGATAAAAAAAAAATCCGCGCTTCCAAAGAATATATTTATTTCTACTAAAGCTGTTGCTGAAAGTTAAATTTAATAGTATTAGCAACAGATTATATATTATCTCGCGAACCTGTGATGTCACTACTGTTAGCAGGGACCTTGTGGGGCCCAGAAAAGTCACGGTGCCGAAATGGTCATTAAAGGGATAACAACCCAAAAGGAGACCCAACCTCGAGCCCAAGCTTCCGGCGCCTAATTTACTTACTCGCTCGCTTACATTGCTAAGCCTCGCCGCCCAAGCGCGGAACGTTGGCAGGCCGTGGGAAGCGCCCCCGGTACCATACTACTACTACTATTACGGTAGGCTGCAATGCCATGTGCGATATGTGCGTGACTCCTCAATGCGACGTTCTTGCCGGAAATAATACAGAGGACCCTGCAGCGTTTGATGGCTTGCCGTATCTCAAGAAATTGCTGCGATTCGTCGCTTGTTTCCCGCAACCCAGGTATCCCCAGGTCATCGCGACATGGAGGGCGCCCTGGTTTCGTGGCGCAGTCGCTTCTCGGAACCTATCTTATCCGGCCAACCAGCCAGCCAGCCAGCCCATTGGATTACAAACCTCTTCTTTGTTTCAAACACCCGCTCGCCTGGGAAGAAAACGGTATACAAGAAACGATAATATTTGAATTTTGCAAATCATCGGCCCCGCCTGCCGGTGGCTTGTCGTTCGGCAATCTGACGTCCGAAGTCTTTGATCCTAGATCTAAGATTGTCAGTCTATGCTGTACAGTCAGTTAGTCGGTCGAGTCGGTCAGCCAGTGAGGTAGCCATGTAGCTAAGGTTATCTTGTCTTTGTGTGACTCCTCACAGCCTGGGCCCTGCACTCACTCGTCGTTGTTGGGTTGCGCCAAGGACAGGCAGGGCAGGGCAGAGGCTGCCAACAGCCAACGCTCGGGACGACCTGCAGCCGAAAATAGAATCCTACTTTGGCCAATCCTTCTATGATACTGTTTCTGCAGTATTGTGTTGAGCGGCTGTTATCGTTGTTATTATTGTTGCCCGGAGAGAAGAGTAGTTAAATAAGAGCGAACGCCCGATGACGATGTAGTAGTCAGTGTGGTTCCTCATCTAGACACGCATTTCCCTCTCTTTCATTCATTCACTCTCGGTCCATTTTTTAATATCTTAGACTCGATAATAGTAATGTCGTGGTTTCGACCTTCAAGCCTAGCCCTCGGGCTGGCATTCTTCACATCGTTCGCAACTGCGGCGAACATCGAAGTCACTGTCGGCAAAGACAGCAAATTAGAATTTAACCCGGCCAGCATCAAGGCTGAGGTCGGAGACACCATAACATATAAGTTCTTCTCCAAGGTAGCCAGCGAGATCCTCCGATATTTGACTCGCAATATCGACTAATCGGGCACTTTCCAGAACCATGCCGTCGCTCAATCGACATTCGCCGACCCCTGTCACCTTCAAGAAAATGGAATATTTTCCGGCTTCACTCCGAATACGTCTCCGGACGTCGTCGCCCCGACTGACTTCACCATCACCGTAAATGACACGAAACCATTGTGGTTCTACTGGTGAGCTCCCCCTTTGGACCTGGGAATCACAGTCAGATGCTAATCCTCCTTAGTCCCCAAACAAATGGAAACCACTGCCAGAACGGAATGGTGCATGCTATAAATGCGTATGTCATCCAAGATATAATTTCGAGAAAGGTGGTTACTTAACTGACACTGGGCAGTCCGGATACGGGAAACACATTTGACGCATACAAGGCCAAGGCGCAGACAGCGGCAACCCCCAGCACACCACCAGCCAATACTCTTCCCGTCGGTGGACTGCGAAAGCTCCATATCGATGTTGGGTTCAACGGCGAGCTGATGTTCAACCCGAACAATGTCACCGAGCTAGTCGGCACTGTTGTCGAATTCAGCTATAACCCAGCTGTGTGTAGCCTTGCTCCTGATTACCGCATGAAATTCACTAACAAGTATTATAGAACCACTCCATCGTTCAATCATCCTTTGATAAGCCATGCCAGCCCCTCCAGCGAGACGGAGGCGGCTTCGCAGCCCCTTTCGTCCCGACGCAGCAGACTCCGTCGGGCGTGACCTTCGAGGTCACCCTGACGAACACTGACCCGATCTGGTTCTACTGCGCGCAGACCAAGAAGTCGCATTGCCAGTCGGGCATGGTAGGCTCGATCAACGCGGCAACAGAAGGCGCCAAGACCTTCGACGCCTTCAAGAAGCTCGCCGCGAGCGCCCCCGCAAGCACCATCGGGCCGGACACGCCCCTCGTCGGCGCGCTGAAGCTCAACGGGACCTTCATCGCCAACGTCGGCGGCGACGTGCTGGACATCACCACCCTCGACCCGGCGCTGGGGTCCCAGATCCCGCCGCCCGAGACGAACTACCCGCCGTACATCGGCGGCATGGCCGGCGGCAACCAGCCCGCGAACTACTCCTGGGGCGCGGACATCACGGACGGCGCCGTCGCGCTCCTGCAGTCGCTGCAGTACATCGACAACTTCGTCGTGGCGCTGCTCCTCGAGGGCTTCGCGCTCCTCGAGCAAGGCGGGCAGTGGAGCGGGACCTACCCGGCGAGCATAACGCAGACCATCGGGTCCCTGGCGGCGCAGAGCCTGGTCCACCGGCGTACATACACGGACACGCTGCAGCACTTCGGCAAAGACATCGTGACGCCGTGCGCGAAATTCGACCTCGCGTCCTCCCTCACCGACGTCGACGTCTGGCTTTCTTCCGTGCTAACGGGTCTGCACTTATCCGTCGGCGCGACGCTCGACGCGCTCTCGGCGCTCGGCGCCAGCGACCCGTGGATCACGCCCGCGCTCGCCACGGGGCTCGGCGCGCAGGCGCGCATGAGCGCCCTCATCAACCTCATGCAGAACCACGTCGCGGCCGCCGCGCCGCGCGAGGTGCTCCTGCCCAGCGCCCTCGCGACGTCGTACGTGGCGGCGCACTACGCGCAGGACTCGAGCTGCGCGCCGCCGAGTGCCGACGGGAGTAGCGCTAAAGGGGATACAAAAGCGTTCCCGGCGCTCACGATCAAGAACAAGACGGTGCAGGCCGACACGAACCGCGTGACGGACATCACGGTGGCGATCCCGGACGGGAGTAAAGGGGACGACGGCCTCTTCATCGCGTGGCTGGGGCCCTGGGGCGGGCTCAAGTACACGTCCGTAGACGGGCAGTCGGGCGTCGCCGACGTGCCGGGCTCGTTGTCGGGACACGTTTGGGCTGTTCTGACGAATAAGGACGGCGTTGCTGCTGCCGATCTGGACACTGTTACTGTTGCTGGGCCGGAGATCCTGTGGGTTTCGCAGCAGTGGTCTGTATCAGATCTCTAGGTATATAGAAAGGGGGGAAAGAGGGCCCTCGGAGAGACCTTGGTTCTCTACCGGTCTATGTTCCGTGTAATTGTCACAGGGAGAAAAAGAGAGAGACAGATTGGTCGCATGGACATGGCGTTCAAACCTTTTGGATAAGGAGCGCAGGCGTTGAAGGCTTCTTTGAACATTCTTGTTACGAGGTTATCATGGTCTAGGGAGAAACTCTAGATAAAGGTCATGAATTATGATAATTGCTATTACCGTATTATCTGATAGTCTGGAGGACTTTTGTGCTTCCACCAAGCGTTTGTAAGATGAGCCCCAGGTTCACAATGTACGCTCGCCGCAGCGCCTACCAGTAATGCCCAATACGGGGCCTTGAAAAATTATAATGTCATTATACTCATTTTATTCTCTGTCCATGTTTACGTATACCTCATTGCAATTCCTGGGTAATGAATAATAACTAAAAAATCGCAAAACTCCTTCGCCAAGCAAAAGCTGTATGCAATCTATACTACTCAACAGGTAGTGCAAAAGGCGAAAATCGGCCTCAATACTCCGCACCATTCGTATAGCCGGCCTCTCTCTTCATTCTTAACAGTCTCGCCTTATAGGCAACAAACCCGACCAAACAGATACCAATAGCCAAGCCTAGTGAGAGCAAGATCAGGTTGACGGGAATAGGGTCACCGTTAAACGTCTCGTGGAACAGAAAATCGAGCCCGCTCTGGCTGAAGTTGAGTAAGCCCGCAAGGCAGATGATGGTACCGTAGACGGTGCCGAAAGTTTTAAATCCAAACACCTTGGCGCTGTAATCGCTGACGGCTGTGTAGTAAAACGGACGGTACAGAACGAAGAGGCAGACGTTGGTATACGCCGCCCACTCGAATGGTAGTACACCGAGGACGCCGATGGTCGTCGCAACCGTGACGAGTGTCGCTAGCACAGTAACAGTGCTCGTGTTGTCGAGGACGACGCCGATGAATGGGATCGAGATAATCCCGCCTAGTGGCAGGGCGAGGTCGAAGAAATTGTTGATTGCGGTGGCCTTCTCTACCGAGTCCAGTATAGCAGCGTATTGCACCCGGATGGTCGCCACAAAATAGTTGATTCGCGTCATCTGCAAGACGGTAAAGAGACAGATGAGGACGAACCAAGGTGAACGGATTTGTTCCAGTGCAGTGTGGTTGTGCATCACACCCCAGACACCGCTTAGGTTGTTCGTTTCCTCCTCTCGCTGGGCCTGCTTGTCAGCCGTTTCCGTACCTAGCAGTTCCTCGATCTCGTGCGCGATGTTCTCGTGCTGTTCTCGCTGTTCCTGGCGCAGAAGTGCAGTTTCCTCGTCAACCTGGTCATCAGTTTCGACAGCGCTAGAGTTGAGGGGATCATTATAAGCTGGCGTCTCATAATCTACGATCATCTCCCCCACAGTCTTATACGATTGGCGGGGGAGTATGGTGAGTTGCATGATAATAATCACTATAGGCACGGCCAGATAGGAGAGAAAAAACTTCGTAAGCCCGAAGGCGCCGTTGGTTTTCTCAAATATGATACGGTATAGAAGAAACAGTGCACTAGAGGCGTCAAAGGCGCCAGTGAGCAACGCCAATATCAACCCGGAGTTTTGGGGGAATGCATTCGAAAGCTGGAACGAGGAGATATATGTGAAAGGGCCACCAAGGGCTAAAAACAGATATCCCGGCAGCAGCGCATCGAATGACACATTCTCGGCGAAGGACATGAAGGCAGCACCAATGGCGAGGAAGATGGCCCCGATGATTCCGCAGACCTGAGGCCCGTAGTGGTCGAGAATGGCACCGACGGGGAGGGCAGCGACATTCGTAGCCACGGCGGCAGTGGTGAACATGAAATTCAGCCGGATTTCTATGCACATGTCATTCCCGTCACAAATCTCTTGATATGCCCCCGTCCTCTTCAGTACAGGTTTGAGAGCCGCATAGCCAAACACGACGCCAGCGGCAAATAAGCAGTATATCACCGCGCATACAATTTGAACTGCTTGCACGTTAGCTGTCACTGCCAGATAGGTAGACGGGCGCCAGGCGGGTAAGACTCACGGATTCGCTTCCACCTGGGCACCTCGAATGCTCCGATGGTCTGAGCCGGATGGTCTATGTCTCGAGCGATGACGGGATCCCACGACTCGGGCAGAGGGTTGAAGCTGAGTCTGCGCGGCCTCACTGAGGGCGCCGTTGACGCGATAGAACCCCTCCGAGATCTCTCACCCTCGGTGGGGACGCTGAGAAAGGTCTCAAGTGAACCAACCCGCGGAAGAGACATGGTGATAAGTGTTCGTGAAGCTCTTCTTTAGCTCGCTCGGGCGGAGGATTCTATTCTAATCGTGGCGAGAGCGAATACAGGCGACGGGGACAATCCTTGTCGCTCCTGTCGGCAAATTGGCGTCTAGATTCGAAGATGCTCGACACCCAACATAAGAGGCGGCCAGCAAGGTTGAGCTCGCCGGCCCAAGTAGACTTTGACTGCGATATCCCTGGACCAGCGCGGTGCTGGCGATGCCACGGCAGACGGTCTGTCAATTTCGGAGGTATAAATTGGCTTAAGATTGCGACGTATGTGTATGTCAACAATCCTTAGGGCGAACCGAGTTTCATAGAGGTGAAGAACAGTATGCAACCTGGAGCTTAGGTAGGATGAGACGAGGATGAGGTGGTTGGCTGGTGGGTAAAATGACGGAATCGAGATGCTGGTTGGTGTGAGGGGCTCCATTCAATCCTATACAACCTTGACAACCCTCTTCAAGCGGCAAACTTTATCATGCACTACCTAACTCTAGTATGCTATTAACTTGAAGAGGAGTAGGGTAGTGGCTACCTTTTCAAAAAATACTGGATACCAACCCGGAAGCTAATACGCTTTGAACGAAGGGCAATTACAATTATGTAAAGCACGTAGGACAATGCATGCTACTTCAGAGCTCGACACAGCAACAACTCCTCTTTGTTGCCCATCAAGACGAGGAAACTTGCCACTCCGATCGCATCCCGGTCTTCTGAACAAGGTTAGTAACGAGTTGTCTATGCAGGTTGCCTGCATGTGTTAGGTTACCCCCGGTCAGGCTGCTTGGGTAGAGCGAGCATTAATGAGCTTCTCGTAGCTCTGCAGACTCTCTGGCATACTATAGAGTCAGGCATCAGTAAGAAGGCAGACAGACAATCTTTCTTCTTGTACGTAAAAAGTACTAGAAGTATGAGATCAAGTGACCAGATGCAGTTGGAGGTAACGTGAGAGGTTATGCGTGTGGCTGAGCCGGAGATGCAGTGACATGGGGGAGACATGAGCTCCAAGACCTCCTTCGACTTTCAGCCGAAGCCGGTCAGTGGTCAATGGGCTGCCCGGAGCCTGTCGGCCACACAGCCGGACGTACGTTGATGTACAGCTGCGGCGCCCGGCTGGCATTCAGGGGCCAATAACTTACACATGTGTCTCACCTGCCAAGCCCAAAGAGGGACTGTGGTGAGACATGATGTACCTCCCGTGGCTGACCGTTGTGCATCGTCGCGACCTCATCCCATCCGTTATACTCCTTGTTCTACGATCAGCCCAGGCGCTTTTCCTCTCGTCGAATGCGTACGACTTGGCTAGCGAGCCGGCAAAGAATCATTATCTCACCAGTTTCAATAATAAGCTTAGATACCTTGCTCGCTATCCCTCTAGGGTAACGTCAGGAGACATAGGATATTTACATTGATGCTACAAGTTAACAAGTGTGGAATGTGACTCACGGCTCCCAGCAACCCCTCAATTCCATAGCCTTGTACTGCTTTAATAGATACCACCACGGGAAGGGTCTTCTAATAGGATAGATAAGTTCATTTATAGGTTGTTGTCATGGAACACATATTACACTACCAAGATCTCCTTGACCGCGGTTCCAATTATGCACGACCAGAATATACACAATAACAATTAAATTCGATATACCATCATCATAAGCGGATCCGTGAAGTATCGCCTTTGGTGAGCCTACATGGTGGCAAGGAGGTATCCATTAGAAAGCAAGACGAAAAAAGCAGCAAGAGTCAAGAACATAGGAGCACATATATCAATCCCTTTAGTCGCTGAATTTAATGACAGCAGATCCTCCGCTAGGAATACCAGTCTGGGAGATACTTGGTTAGTCGCGGTGATTCATGCGTATTGAAGTGGGCAGCAATGTTACTTACTGTGCAGCCGTTGCTGCCACCAGAGAATCCTTCGCCGACATGGTAGTAGCATTCAATCGAGTTGTCGCCTGAGATATCGATGTTGAAGTCCAGCACGGCTGTGGAGACTGCGCTGTTGGGGAAGATAGACAGGTACGTAGTGCCGTCAGAAGACTGACCAACGCCGATGTTGATGGGAGCCCAGTTACCGCAACCCTTGGGGTCCTCGTCGCAGACCCATCGGCAACCCTGCTCGGCGCTGACACCTTTCTTGTTGACGTAGTACTGGAGAGTCGTCGCCTTGCCCTCCCAGACGTAATAGCTTTCAGATGCAATGTTGGCGAGATCTGATGAACTGCCAGCAGTGGCATCGATGGGGATGACCATGTTCTCCGTGCCGGGATAATCGGTACGGCACACTGAAGTTCCAGAGTTCATCGTGTTCTCAATGGTAATGCCTGGAATACCCTTCTCACACAGTTTCTTGGTAACATCGCCCCGGGTTAACTCCAACTTGCCCTGGCCGTTACAGAACAGACCACCAACAGACTGGCCGGTGTTACCCTGAGCAGAAGGCCACTGTGACTTGACATAGCCAGCCGGGCAAGCATATGAGTAAAAGCCCTTCTGGCCAGAAGGCTTACTGACACCAGTCTCGATGAAGCTAACGGCCAGATCTTCCAAGCTGAAGTTGGGCGTGAACTGGAGTCCACTCCAGCCACCCATTCCGAGGTAGTCAAGAGCAACTGCACCGTAGTCTGAAGGAAATGTAGTGCAATCAATCTCTCCATCGGGGAAATCAGCATCGATGCCCTTTGCACCGCTGCTCACCGGGTAGGAGGTGGACGTAGTTGGCTTCGGTGCGGGGGTCGATGTGGTAGTCGGTGTGCTGGTGGTCGAAGGGGTCGAGGTGGATGATGACGACGAAGAGGTCGTGACTTTCTCGATGAAGACAGCATCTTCTTTAGACGATGTGCTAGTGACAGCTGGTGCAGGCGGAGGCGTGAAAGTGGGCGTGCTCTGGCCGACGACGACGTATAGTCCCTTGTCCAGGCCAGCCTGCGCGTCTTCAGGGCTGACTTTCTGGTCACCTAGCATATACTGAGTGACTGTAGCGGGGACATAGGTAGTCACGACGTCACGCTGCTCGAGAGGCGAGTTGGCGCGCTTCTGATGGTGAGCATGATGGCCATGTCGGTGAGGTTGGGCGACGGCGACAGAGCCGAGGGACGCCGCAATGGCGAGGTTCAAAATCGTGGCCTTCATGATTGTTGCGAACGGTATGATCGCGTTTAACTATTATTACGTGTGGTAGTGTTGATGTGAGGAGTGACTATATCGAGTCGTCCCTACCCAAAGTTGTGGTTAGCCTCGCAAGGCAACGAAGGCGAGAATTAGCGCTCTTCTGTTTGAACAGGCCCGAAGTCCTCAAAGAGGGCGGTGAGTGTGCAATTTCATCCGTAATGAATGAGCCAGCCTCGACAACACTAATAAGACACAAGCCTTTGTAATATCCCTTTGGCTCCTATGAGAATTCGCTTACCGACAGTTGACGTGCGATGCTTTCGCAAACCTCGTGGTAAACTTGACTTAGGACGGGTTCGCGCTCGTGTTTTGCTGAAATGAACGTGTTCCCTATTCCAAAAGAATGTGGATGAGAGCTGTTTGACTCTCAGTTGGGTGGAATAACAACGCAATATTATGGTTGGAAGAGAGGAATGGCAGAACGAGTGAAGATAGGGAGCGAGGGAAAAGAAGGTGAATATGTCGGGAGGGCCCAAAGAAGGGGAGGAAGCCCAGGCTAGTGACACCGGCCAGCGAGCCCTCGGGTCCCCTTGTCCCCAAGTTTCTGTTCAATGGTACCTAGCGGCAAAGGAAATGAATGTGGGTCCTGCAGCCAGCACTGCCAACTTAGTGTACAGATCTTGTTCCCAAGCTACGGCCAATTGGGGCTCCAGGCTTTGTGTACCTGTTCTAAAAGGGGTCAGCATGGCTTCCTAAGTGGGTCCCATGTTGAGCCAACTGCCAGCACTACTGCAGGTACGAGCCAGTCAAGGAAGGGGTTGGATCAATGCCTCCCATAAATGGCACGTAAACAGCACGTATTTGGCAGAGGTGTCGAGAATGGAGCACTCCAGTCACGTTGCAGAACCATACTAAGTTAGCATAATTGCCTTTGGCATATCGTACTACGTAGTAGTATACATACTGCTGCTAGTACACTTCACAACTATCTTTTGTTATAAAATAAGCCGTATTGGATCAGCATGTCAGTCGAGCAACTAGAGAACATTTTCATCGTAGCCTAGGTAGTGTTAGAAATTCTTCTTCCGGCATACTTCATGGTTGTATATACCCAACTGTTGCCATTGAGGCTATGTATCTTATCCGAAATGAGTTTAACGGCTAACAGCTACCTATGTGGCGCGGAGGAGCTAACCGGCGTAGACTTCCAATGTAAACTTACTAAGCGAGTATATAAGAGACTCGCTACTCTAACCTGCAGCCAAACGTTTACCAAAAAAAAGAAAAGTTCTAACAGTAGAGGCAATTGTAAACAATACTCTCAGAGACACAATATATTCTTACTTAAACCCCGTTTAGCTTAAGACGGTATTGCACTGACTTGTTGCGATATGTTAGTTGTAGTTTATAGTACATTGCTGAGTACTTAGGTACATATACCTCTAGGTCCTATTCCCCACAAGATTACGAAGAGCGACGCGGCAGGAACCTTCGAAAAGGGGCTTGGCAAGAACTTCCCATCCGGCCTAGGCTCACCTGAGACAATGATTGCTGCAATTTCGGCATTTCGAGAGGACTGCTTTTCAGGTGGCCCCCCTTTTGCGAATTATTCGTTGTCGCCTACACGGGCTAATCCCCTTTGTACGTAGCCATTAACGATTTGATTGAGCATTGTTACCGCTCACTTCTACGGAGTACTCCGTACTAGAATGCCTACCTATATTTTCACTCATGCAACCGCAGCGAATCAATTCAGTATTCAGTCAACGTTCCCTTCACATGTTACGCCAGGGTATGCAACATACTGAAAAGACCTACCAATGATACATCTCAATCCGATAATTGATCGGCTGGGAGATCACTGTGCCTAGGCGCGGTTTGCCAAGAGTTGCAAATCTCGTAAGTCATTTTCGTGGGCTACTAACCTCTCCAGGAAAAGGGCATCGTGAATACCTAGTTGCAGCCGCACCTAGCTTTGACATAATTGCAACCTTTGCAATTACCTCATAAATATCGTGAAGGATCATTAGGCGTTAGAGTACTTTTTTTTTCTTCTAGGAGAGAGAGAGAGACCTAAATCAAGATCATTGAGATGCCAGCACATTTATTTAAGTAGTCGTCATCAACTGCTTAAGTACCTCACACCACCATACCATAAATGACGTGGACGATAGATACACTATCAGTATAGGTACCTACAGACACCGGAGAAGACACGGTTTAAGCAAGGCCTGCTAGTATACAATGTAGGTAGATATATCGCAGCGTGTGTACGCTATATATAGACACGAGAATGCTGTATATAGGTAGCCAACCAAAATCAATTAAGCATCTGTTCAGCCGGGCTAAGTGGACGGGTTAAGACGATTATGCCATGGATCTCGGCCGGAATTTCCCTACACTAGGCCTTATCTGCTGTCCGGATAGCTCTGGGCCGGGTTCCGGACGGTCAGCCTCTATACGAGTACTTAGTAAGTGACGGCTTCAATAATCCTATAAGTATCTGGCACCCTTTTTAGTTCATCGGCCCATCGCCATAGCAGACACTCCTTATTCAAAGGAGACCAGCGGACAGTGACATTGCGGAACATAGCGTACGTAGAAGTAAAGACATACAATGGCACCACAGTCCACGATATCGTAGTTGTGACTTATAGTAAGCAAGAATTCCTAACAAATTCATGAGCACCATCACCTACAGGTCAAGTAAGGGTGAGCGCTGGTCTGTTGGGTGATTTTAGTATTCTTAAGATCCCCAAGTCAACTCATGCCTCTAGCGCGGCGTCGTATGACACGCGGACTGCGGACCCATCACAATGGAAACATTTTTATACTTCCGGAGCCTCATATACAAATACATACATATGGTCTATAAAATCATCTACTTCCAATCAACGAAACGGGTTGGTCATTTTCTTATTGGCTCGTGTTTGATATGTATTTGATGTGTACTTCGATAAGCTACAGGCGAGTGAGGCCCCAGAGGCTATGGTTAACTAATCTGAGGCAGCCTAAAGGCGTTATGTGAACTTCACATGACGGCTCACCTCATCCGGCGTGCACTCATCACTCACTACTATCTATCAGAGCACTGGCGCGGCTTTTCTGTTTCATCAAAGACGGTTATACGTTCCGTCTCTTCGCTTAACTCAGTAATTCGCCGGTGTAAAGCCGCTTTCTGTGAGCCAGCCAGATCACAACAATCTTCGTGATCCAAAACCAGTGCTTATAGTCAAACATCGCAGTAAAACGATACATTAGCAGGATCTTGAGATGATCAATGTACACTCACAGCGCATTAATATGAGAAAGATACACCTATGTCAGGTCGAACATGTCAAAAGGGAGGGGTTTCGGCGAGTGACTGTAATCATAGATCGACCACCGCAGCCGGTGGCTATCAAGTCATCAGTCTATATAAACTTTACTTCCATATTCCCAACGAAAGTTTAAGGTGGAAATGGGGTGTCTCCATGCATATATAGAATAGTACTACGGGGGAAACGATCAAAAAAGGGAATAGTGAAGGATACATCTATGAACGATCAACATTGACCAACAACACGTAGTGCCACTCACACGTACGAGTTTCCATACTGGAGGCTAGAGGTTGACGGGCGTAGTGTAAAAAAACATGAACAAAACAAGTAGATTTAAATGCTGACTTGGATATTCTACTGTACGACCCTATACTGGTGTTACAACCTTTCTTCTCTTCTCATCCCACCTTTTATATCCTCTGTTTCGAAGGCTTTGGTGTACAGAGCACTGAGTTGGGAAGCGACGCGAAAACCTGGTCAAGCGAAAAAGTTGTTCGAGGATTGTTCATGAGAGCAATGAATCCGGGGCCCGGCCCTATGGATAGCATCTCAGCTGAACTGCCGTGGTGCCTTTTGAAATACTCAGACAAGTCGATATAATAGGAGCAGAAACAAGGACAACGCAGAAATGAATGGTCGGCGCATCCACGAGTTTCGCTCCTATTCCCGTTTCTCACCCTAGAAGATAACATTCATTATTTACTAAGTACATTTGGCTCTAAGTAACGACTCACAATCATACCCAGGTACATTCTAAGTAATTTTTACCATCGTGTATCTCCGGTCTAATACTTATGAGCTTTCCCTACAATTACGGATTTAGAGGCGACTAACTAAATAATCTGACTGCTAGGGAATAAGTCGACAGCCTTCACATGAACAGAAACGATTTTTATCATTCTACGCTTCCGTGTCTTTAACTACTACTAGGTCCCAACGGAAATCAGGCCTGTCCTGCTCGAGTCCAAGCTGTAGTTCTCGTGCAACAAAGTACTTATGATAGCTTAGGAGTACTTAAACCTCCCCACTGGGGGAATGCGTGACCATTCGCAACAACAGAGAAAGCCCTTATCAACTGCCAGGGACGAATGTCGGGTTGAATCATCGAGCCTACCGCTATTCTATAAAAGCTTTCGAGGTCTACACCGATTGCGGCGATGTTCTGTTGATGCTGTGCAATGCTACCCTCAACCTCCAAGCCCCAGAGTCGGGGCCCTCGTGTTTTTGGCCGCCAAATCATGAATATACTGGTGGGGTGGCTTACAATCACTATACAGGTCTACTTTTGGCAAGCCTAAGGTGGGATTACAACGATTCAACATGCTATCTATCTAATTTATCACAATTCCACACCGAACACTTGATTTTTCTCATTCACCACGGTTTCCTCCCATGTTAACTTTGGTGTACACTTTGTCGGTTGTAGAACAATCGAGGGGAGAGAACTTGGCTCCGGATTGGCTCTTTGCGGGCGTGACTGCGACAAACTCGCCCCAGACAGTTCGTGATTACTACGTAGTGTCATGACGTCTCTGTCCAGTCGCTAGGGGTCTGTGCAGCTATTTTCCTGGTTTAGGTGGGATAATCACGACAATAGCAATCGGGTGGTGCCACGCACGCCCGATTTGGGACAGTCTTATGGGCTGGCTGTCCGTTTTGGGCCGTAGATACCACGCACTTTACTCGTTAGCGACAAGTCCGTCTGCGCATTGGGGACGTTGGGGATCGAGTCGCGTAGTGTAGATCAGATCAAAGAGATTGGAGAGCAGACTTGAGCCCTATCAGATCTGTCTTCTCAAGGGGCCGGTGAGATGGGTGATGGCACCCGGCCTGTAAGTGCGTATCCCACCTGGCGAAGCGAAGCAGCCGGCTATCGGGTGGCCAATCGGCGTGATGTACCGAGGTTAATCGCCGACTTGATATATTACTCAGTAAGGCACCCTGCCCTTGCCTGCTCGTATCAAGGATGCACTCTCTAAAACTGTACCGAGTGCATGAGTAGGTATCTGGCACTTTTGTCGCTATCAAGATATACGCTTGGAACCAGTGTTGTCGACATACATACCCACCTAAGGTTAGGTACATACATCTGTAAGTTGTGCTTTGCGCATGCGAATTCCACACGTCCAAGCCTGGAGGACATTCCATCCCATTACGGCATGCGAGAACTTCCAGTATGCGCCCCGAGTTAACTAACCAGTTGCGCGTTTCCCAGCATGTCGCTTTGTTTACTATAACAATATAAATAAGTCAGAAATGCTGAGAGGCGTAATCCTAAGTCATCAGCCCTTCGGACAACCCGAGCTCAGTTACATTGGCGCCCTATTTTCTTAAATAGTAACTAGGTAGATGGTAGTACTTGCTAGCTATCTCATCCGGGGTTGGGTAGGAGTCCTAATCACAGCTTGGCGCAATACTGTTAATATGATTTCCGTGTGCCCTACCGAATATTTCTAAAGGCATTCTTGTATCAATCCCCATCGTTATAGTATGCACGTACATCACCATTTAATTCTCTAGAAGGCAGGTACAAAATATCGGTAGGTTACCTCAGCTAGCAGACTAGTACTCAGGTACATGCCATACTTAGTACCATTGAAGGCTTAGATTGAGATACAGCGCGTAGCGGTGCTTGCTGCCAGTGGATGGTAGACTTGGGGGAAGGAAGTGGCCGCAAGCATCATCATCAGCCACCAATAGAGAAGGCAACACCCCACTACCCGCCCCCTTCGTCCCATATTATGCCCAGCGCAGCCAATCAAAGACTATGGCTAGGCAAGACAGTGCTCTAGCGCCAAGTGTGGCCTGTTGCCTCCGCCTCAAAATATCCTGGTCCTTTTTCCGTTCCCACCTTTTTGCACCACCACAGTTGACGTCCCCCCAGCCCTTTCTTCCCTCTGCTCATCCACAACTCAACCATTCCTCCTGCGGCTCAGTCACTACGTCTCCTCGTCGCCGGTTCGCACCAGCCTCCGTTTGACTGCGAACTCACCGCGCGGTTCCAATCCCACAAAACAGCGATTGACCTGGCTGACTTTTCGGGCGGATGAAGCCCGGACTAGATTGATAAAATTTATAAAAAAAGGAAGAAAAAAGAAAAGCATAGACCAATTGCCGGCTTTTCAACGCGACACCACGATCTGCATCACAACAACACCATCGTGACAGCCACCGTCTCCAGCCACACATCCAGCCTTACCACCATAGAGTCGGCGATGTGTTGTTGATGCGCGACAGCTTCATTCACCTCGCCTTCTCGCTTGTATTCAATAATTTATTGTAGCGCGACTTGATCTCGTTGTCCACTGTCCGTTGCCCATAGGCATGGCGTCAGAAAAAGGCCCTGTCGCGACGGACGCCCCGCCCTTCTCGCCGACCGCGCCTCAAACTTCCGCTTCTCTGTCTGGCGCCTCTGTTGAGTCTATAGCTGAAGCGGCTCGCGCGTCGCTGAAACGACACCGAGGGGTGACACCGACGTCGCCTTCGTCTGTATTGCCGCCCACTTTTAGTTCCGACTTGCCAACGTCACCAAGTAAGGCTGCACGGATCGCCGGACTCGCATCGAGGCATTCTCCCGCGCCGCTTACGGGCGCCGCTGCCATCGAAGATGAACGGCGCAGAGAAGAAGAGCAATACAGGCTACAGATCTCTGGCATGACCGATAACCCGGTGTATACAGCGCAGACTGCATTGATGTCCGCTAGTGCTCTTGCTATGAGTCGCCCTGAGGATGAACCCCAGGATAATCACCAGCCTGCAGATGCGCCGCCTGTAGAGGCGCCTCCCGATGCGTCGCCACCTATCTCTGTACCGGTGCCCAACATGGCAGAATCCGATACTAAATTAGACGCCGGCCCCGACGAGAGCTCCGCAGCCATCGAAAGCCTAGCAAGTGCCAGCGCCCATGCCGATACCAACCCTGCGCCTATAGAAGTTGATACGCGTAATAGCGACACCGGGTTTGGCACGCAGCCACCTGCTCAGATGGAAGAGAAGAGTGTACAATCGTTGTCATACCCGGGCATTCTGCCTCCAAATGCGAACATGGCTGCTCCCCTATCTCGTGGAATGAGCATGCCCATGACACCAAATGCGCCAACAGCTCCGCGGTCGCCCAATTCGAAGAAGCATAAATGCCCCTACTGCGAAACAGAGTTTACGCGTCATCATAACCTAAAAAGCCATTTGTTGACTCACAGTCAAGAAAAGCCCTTTGTTTGTCAGACATGCCAGATGCGTTTCCGCAGATTACACGACTTGAAACGTCATTCGAAGCTACACACTGGCGAAAAGCCGCACATATGCCCCAAGTGCGATCGGAAGTTTGCGCGTGGTGATGCATTGGCCAGACACAGCAAAGGACCTGGTGGATGTGTTGGTCGCCGAAGTAGCATGGGGGGATATCTCGGCGAAGACGATCCAGACGGAGTAAGCCGTTTGGAAAGCGATGACTCGACAATGGCGGGCGTTGTCTATGATATGACCATGAACGAAGCTGAGATGACAGAGGAAGACAAGCGACGTCTGAGTAGCGTGCCGAGCATCAAAGCTCAACACGTTGAAGGTACGTGGACTTTACCCAACATCGCAGCTACTCACTTACCAACAACTACCCTTCAAGGCGTTAACCAAGGACAACTATTGCCTCCCAACACCGACCGTGGCTCGGCTAGCTCTGCATCTCACACTCAAGGTACCGGCATCGGATCTATACCCATAGGTGCTGGCAGTGCGTCAATGTATGCTCAGGCTGCCATAACGGAAAGCCCTAAACCTCTGAGCCCTGGACTGCATGCCCAAGATTCTGTAAATGCTAATAGGCAGCGCTCACCAAGCTTAACAGCGCAATTTCAGCAACAGCATTTCGGCCGTAACCAGTCCGACCGCCGTACGTCACCAGGTTCGTATAGTCATATATTCAACCCAACACCACCACCATATACTGAATTCGATCCAGTGTCAACATTCACCGCCGCCGATGCCGCTAGGTTCGCCGCTACAGCCGCTTCAGTTGCTAGTGCACAGGCCGCCAGTTCTCAACCAGGATCTGGAAGTTCTACACAACAAATCCCGCCGGGTTCTGGAACCGGACACACGCGAACTCCCAGTGGAGCCGGCCAAAACGGTAGTAGTGGCGACAGCACCACCAACAACCTGTTTGCCACCGACCAGGGGGTTTGGGCCTATATTCATAGCCTTGAGGAACAAGTTCGCACATTAGGAGATCGCGTCCAAGTCATGGAAGCTTCGTGGAGGTCCCAGGATGACAAAGTTGCATCCCTGGCCACCGAAGTCGCCACGCTACGAGCTCAACTTGACCTCAGCAGCAATGCAAACGAGAAGTCCAGTCAAACATAACTCCTCGGCGAGTCTAATTCGGACTAGACGAATACCACGGCTAGGACCACTATGATATACATATAATAAATTCCTTCCGCGAAAACAGGGAGAGTATGAGTTGGGTACGATTATTTTCGGTCTTTACTCGAGCGATCAGTTACCTACGGTATGGCCTCATGCTCATGTGGCGTTCAGGGGTTGGCAGAGCGCCAACAAAAAGCTATATGTTTTGTCGATCGTTATTCGTTTAGATATCCTCGGGGGAATCCTTCATCTTTCACAGGGGGCGGTCATGTTGCGTTACCTTATTATACCAGTCGTGTCCCGAACGTCCGTGTACACTAAAAGCGCAGATAGATTGCCTCAAGGCAAGGACACATTGACCGATTATTCTATCGCTTGATCTAGTAGCTAATACGAACACTTTATTATATCTCATGACTTGTTGATTTCTCCTCCGTAATGTCGAATTTGTGCAAATGTCCAGAGCTGTTTGGTGATTTTGTGCTAATAACTTAAGCACTGTGCGATTGCTGGTATTCGGCCTCTTCTCCTTCAGTTTTATACCGCTCGGGAACTTTCACGGATGACCACAATGTTGTATAGCCAACAGTAACACGATCAAAATGTGAAACGAATAAGGTTATAGGTAGATTCCCGCGCTACGGCAGCTTTTGTGCCGTTGTATTAATTCAGTTCCAGGCGAAACCAGGCCGGATCCTATCTAACTCCTTTTCCCTCACATATTGGTTGCATTTTACATGATTAATGATATATCTTAGGGTTTTATGACTGCGGTTTACACATGTGACGCTTCGTCCAAGGGCCAACTCTGTGTTCACCTCTCTATTTTGATTAAGAAAGGCCAGCCCTTCATTGAGAGTGCATTTCGGATTACGAACAAATGGGAAATTGTGTAGTTTATTTTCTATCGTCTTCTCCTTCCCAGACATGCTCGAACTCCTGCTGAAGAGATGCCTTCGCGGCGCTTATCTCCGCCAGTAACTGGTCCATAGTGCCCCCTTTCTACCTATGTACTTGATGCAATCATGTCTTATGTGTCAAAGAAAACGATTCCAGATTTATGTAGTATTTAATGTTACAGTTAGCTTTCGGTTAAGTTCCCCTTCTCGGCTAACTTCTTCGCCTTCCGCTCCTCCTCCGCAGCGGCCTGTTTCCTGTAGTGCTCTGTGACGTGGTCGAGATTTATGTAGTGGCCTGCGGGCACGTTCCAGGGTGATCCGGAGCTCAAGAGCCTGTGATGCGTGTGTCCAGTTAGCGAGTTTCTCAATTCCCTTGCTATAACGAATAAAGGTGTGTTCCGAGGCTCCAAGCTCATTCTTCCTCAAGCCTTTAATTGACAATCAAGAATTCGAGCTCCGGATATGAGAGAAACAATACGACATTCGAAAGACAAGGAAGGGGATTCGCGGATCGGCGTACTCAGGAGTCTTGAGCTCGACGTGCTGGCTCTTGCCGGCGTTGAGCAACAGATGCTTGTCGTGAGCAGCTTGCTCGATCATGGCCGTGCGCAGCGCGTTGCGGGTCTCCCAGTCGTTGAAGTAGTCGAACTGCTTTAACCACGTGCTGAGGGCGGAGGGCTCGCCGTCGGCGCCGGGGCGCGAGACCTGGTAGGCGATGATGGAGACTGGCAGGGCACCTGCGAAAACGTAGAACGCGGTCTGTCGAGAGGGTAGTAGACTCAGGTTAGCTTCAATGTCCTCTTCAATCCCCAGTTCTAATCCTGATCATAACCACAAGTATGTATTCCGAGGTCGGGTAGCTGTGAGGCATGTACATACACCTAATCCCTCTTCGACTTTGGGGGCTTCGTGGTGATGGCCGTGGCTCTCGGATGCGTAGGATCGGGATGGGCGGAGGGTCGTTGGGCGAGCACGGCGGGCCACGCCGACCGCTCTTGTTCGGAGGGCCTGCATCGCAATATTACGTCGTGTGTAGTGCCAATTGGCTTCGGCAATCTATGACAGACGGAGCTTCAAGAGCTTCGACATCAGTCGGGACGGAGAGAGGCTGCCCTCGCAGGTGGGTCGTCTGAACCAATCATGTTTGCCGGTTTACTGTACCTACGCAGTACACTAGCTTCATACAGTATTTGTCTACTTTAAGTGCAGTACTTTGCACTGTCCGCCCGAAGCCAGGTCGGAAAGATGGAGCACTTCCAGCGCTGCATGTCTTGTTCAAGATCTCGAAATCTTCTCTATGAATATTCAATGTCACGTATGACTTGAGCCTAGGAGGTTAGAACATCGATAAATACAAAAAGTAGGATTATGACACATGTGAAATTGATATCATTCATAAAGATCCCACAAATTTTTTCCTTCTATCTGTCTTGTTAGTGCTTGCAAACTGTCCTTTTGGGAGTCATCGCCACTTGCGTTTAAATTCTTAAAACTGTTCCCTGTTAGGTAGTCATTTTACCTACTCTGCCTCATGCCTCCTCATACGTACTATATACGATTCGAGCCTATAAGCTTATATTGACCTTATTTCGGCCGGGAAGCTGAGCGTCGCGAGGCTTTACAGTTGAAAGCCGGATCCGTTTCTTGTTAGGCCACTATTCACAGATCTATCTCTCTCAGTTCCTACTTTCATAGCCCCACGATGACCACACCATACTTGCGTAGTCTAGTGCGCATGATCTTTACAGTTGCTCTAATCTGTTCTGTATTCTGCGCTTTTGCCTCCGCCACATCGCCTCCAGCGGCATCACCCGCCGCCGAAACCGAACTGATCTGCCATACGGACAACCCAGCAGAATGCTATCCCAAGCTGTTTTCTGCCACGGAAGAGTTTCAAGTCGTACATGATGACCAAGACTTACCTCCGGGACTGCATGTGCAGCTTGATGTTCAGACGGGTCAGAAACAGGCCAAACTCTACAATCCAGACGAGGAGAACCCAGCCCTCGCAGGTTTGCCAGTCGACCAAGGTGTTATTGTAGTGGATCCTGAAATACCCCAAGACCAGAAGCCCAGAATACCGCCTGGTGCACCGGCATACGAACCTGTTGGGGTGGTGAAGGCGCCACAGGAGAAGAATGAGGACTTCTCTCAGGCCCTTCAGACAATCAAGAAGAGCTCTGAGCGTCGACAATCAATCGAGACAAGCGTTCTAGACGAAGCATTATTATTACTCGATGACTTGTCTCACGACATGTACTACGGTCTACAAATCGCCGAGGACACAGAGGCCGTGCAGTCACTTTTCTGCCTTCTGTCTGGAGGAGATGTACTCGGAAAAAATGAAAGGCCTTTCGCAGAGCGTACTGATTTCATGGCATCTTCGGTCTTGTCGGCAGCCATTGGTAATAACGCAAAAGCCCTTGCCGCTATCGGAAAGTCCTGGGACAGCATCACGGGAAAGCATTGCGGAAAAGGTCTCTATTCGATAAGACAAGAGTTGCTTCAGCACCTGATACCCACAAGCTCGCCGCGCACCGAGCAAGAGTCCGAAGAAGCGGAGCTCCTGCGTCTCTATCTCCCCATCATGAGCGGGCTTCTCAAGAGCCCAGAAATTAGAACCGAATTTTTGGATAACGGCGGGCTGATGGAAGGTTTCCTGCTGATTCTACTCAGAGACGGGGATGTGTGGGAGCCTAGAAGAGCGAAGGTTGCTCAGATCATCTCAGATACTTTCCTCGATGAGGACTTCGGTGCAACTTTGGGCATATGGCCTAGAAAGCAGCAGATAGATGCCGGCGAATGTGCTAAGATAGCATCTCATGATATAGTCGATGAGTGTTGGGCCTACTACCTGGATTTAATTGCCCAACAAGGGAATGGAGCTCCGGAATGGAGTGAGCACTTACGTTCGCTGATACTCCAGGCAAATGTCCCTATTCCGTCCTTCGAGACGCCGCCGAAGCATAACGAGTTATAGATAATAAATAAATATTAGCATATTCTGTTAGAATACCGTCTATAGCGTTATTCAATTGAGCCACCTTTGTGCTTGTTTGTAGGAATAGTAAATCAGATACTCGGTGAACAAGGACAAGTGTATCGTTCCCGTAATTTTCAAGTCATGTTCGATGTAGCATAGGACCCAAGGCAGATCGGAATCAACGATTACATAAACGACCTTACCTTACACATTTTTTCATCGAATCTCTCAGCCAAAGGATGGGGCTGAGGTTGTTTAAAGACGGAATACGGCATTCCGCCACAGTTCGCGCTCTAGTGGATCACCCATGCGGCCTCCTGCCGGGTGCTATATAGCCGAGCCGAGCCTGTGCGAACGTCCTCATATAGGCGGAACCAAGGGACAGCGTCACTTAGGTCGCTTGCCGCCCTGTCGCTTCACAGGAGTAGCTCTACGTTTGTGTTACTGATTGTGTAGGGAGAAACAACAGACGACGACACACTGAGGCTTACGTATGCGTGTCTGAGGGCCACTCGGAGCAATCACTTTCTTTCGATGAGAGACATTTTGGTGAATAACCGTGACGCGGCGCTTTAGTGGAAACTTGTGCCCCAGAATACGTGTGTAGGGAGCTACGTATCCAAGGGATTATGATAGTGAGATAACTAAGGTGAGTTGTCCTCACGTGTACTGGGGTGCCTGCGAGTATGAGCCCAGCTAGTCACGCCCTGATTCGATATTAAGACCGTTCTGCTGTTCTGTTCCCCAAAATCTCAATGATAGACATATCAACCAATTGATACGACCTAACGAAGAACTTCAAGATATTCAGCTCATCTCAAGTTATATTTACGGGAGCATATAATGCGACTATTTTGGCGTTGCGTCGCATATAGTATACCCGCGCACAAGAGATAATTCTTACTAGTACAGTTGACTTCTTAAGGTAACATTGAAGCTTCACTGCTTACAATAAGTTAGCGGGAAACAGGTAGGTAAGGAAGGTCCCTACCCGAGGTGGGGCCGCCTAAGAGGGTCGCAGCCGCGAAGAGATGCAAGATGCTGCAGTGTCGTCCAACCAAAAGCCTGCGGGAAGCCTCGCTTCCCCGGTGGGGGTCTTGGCCTAAACCAATTCACCAATCAGACACGCAGAGTTCAATTGTCTGGCGGCTATTTCGAACGCTCACCTGCGTCAACTAATTCGACGTAACCAGCCAGGAGCGCGCTCTCAACCTCTCATCTCCATCGTCGCGCCAAACTCTGCGAAGCCTTCCCTTGTTGGAAGAGGACAGACGAATAGAGATGAGCCATCCACCACTCAGCGACCGTTCTCGCGACTGGGCTAGAGCCGTCTGTGGACCAGCTACAGGTAGCTAATGTAGGACGGTATCTCCCTGTTCAAAAGCTGATGAGCGTGCACATTACCTAGTGCGGGTAGGTATTGTTTTGATATGCCCATCATGGGTCTTTTGACTACTTAGCTGCTGCAATGTCCTCCGCTCTGAGCAAGTGTGGCTTGCTTCTTTCAATGTGTTTGTGTATGTGAGTGCGGAAGCAAGTATCTAAGTACAGCTGTACCTTCCTCTAATAAAACTGGCCGCGGCCCTACATCTCTCTCCATGCACACTCCTTGCTCCCATTGTCTCCCTGACTCTCTGTTCCCTTCTGAGAATCTAGGTTAAATCTCTTTCTTTCATTGTTTTCCTTAAAATTGCATGCCCTTTATAGTACTACAGCACTGTTACTATTCCTTTCACAAGGGCACAACGCACCATTCTTTTAATATTCCTCCCGAGACTTGTTTGTATCGAACCTCGAACAGGTTTCTTTGAAAGGAGTGATACTATCATTTTCTCATTTACGGCATTACATCCTCATTTCTCTTCGACTCCTCCGCCGTGGGAAGCCTCGTTACCCTGTTACCATTCGACACATGCAGAATCTACAAGCTGGTATCTTGAGATTTAGTTATTGTAAATAATCGATATTTCGACACTCTTCCTGTATTTCTATTTACCATGGCTACCGTTGCCGCTCCATCGAATTATACCAACCCCTTTGACACCCTATTCGATGATCATCACCCCAAGGATGACACGAAGGACGACTGGGAAGATTGGGATGTCTCAAGCGATGATGATTCGAACCCCGTCTCGCACCCCAACGCCCTTCTCATAGACCTGTCCGAAAACCATTCCGGGCATAAGACGAGAAAGTCGTATCACAACAAATCCGCCAGTGCTCGCCTCACGCAACATCGACCTGTCCAGCTGCCTCGGGTCAAGTCTAGAGCAAGGCAAAAGGCCCAAAATGCCAAGGCAGGTATTACCCTTGTTACTGATATGTCGCAATTTCGTCAAACTGGTGCGGCAACGCAGCAACAAAGCATAGATGGTCCCAACAAAAGCAAGTTTGCCCACACTCCTGCTCTCCGAGCACTAGAGGGCGACCAGAGCTCGCCTTCAATTGGTAGCTTCGCTTGGCTGAAGCGGAAACCGGGAAACGCGGGCACCAAGGGATCGATGTTTGGGGAAGATCATTCACAAGACCTATCTCCAGATTCTCGACCTATAATTATCGGGATTTCCGTTCCATCGGACGAGGCGGGAAGCCACCAGGTCAGTCCACAGACGGCCGTTGTTGAAACACCCATGGATATGCAATCATTTTCGCATAGAGCTGGTGGTAAAGCCCAAACGCCTCAGCAACTACGCTCCGTGTGGTCTCCAGATACGGAAACCAGCGAATCTCCATACAGCGCCAGAAGGGCGGTGTCAAGCATCTATTCGCAGTATACTGTTTACGGGGGGGGCCAAACAGCTTCTGATGCACCTCCGGTTCCCGCATTACCTGTTACGGTGACCTCCAAGCAGCCTGCAAGATTGCAGGAACTAAGTGACGATGACGATAGTAGTGCTCCCTGCACCCCTTTCGAAGAAGACGATAGTCCCGTCACCACACGGAAAACAGAGAAATTAAAGCCGGTTATGACAAGCCCCGAAAGTGCTAGCAGTAGAGCACATGGCTGGTGGGATCATGTTACTACTCCCTTCACGCCGCAAGCGAGCAACAACCCATTCAAAACTCAACCGCAAAAAACTGGGTCCAGTTCCACCTCAGCCCCTCAGGAATGGTGGAATGGTCGTGATGAGAAGAAGAGCACTTCATCTCGGGCGTCGCATCTGACTATTATCACGCCTGCAAATCCTGGGAAACCGGAATTTTATACGTCAGAAGCAATCACACCTGCTCTCCTAAACGGATCTCGTGAACAGAGTCATTCAGAAAAGGCACGGGTCTTATTGGAGGAGAATCAATCCAGTGACGCTCCACCACCATACGAGTTTTCAAAACCGCATCAAGATGCCAAGGTGGTTTTCCCCCAGTCCTACATTAACCCTCAGCCTGTACCATCTCCTGGACCCATGACGCCTGGCTTACCGGGGACAATGACTTCCCAGAGTGGAATAAACCTCGCCGAAATTCCTTTGACACCATCAGGAGTACGCACTGTACCTGCTGCAGTACTCCCGGATCGTGTGGCTGGATCATACAAAACTGGCGATCATTTCTACGAAGCGCGGGGCAAAGCCAACAAAATGGAACGGCAGCGTCGCCGTCACGAGAAAGAAGATGTCATGGCAAGAAAGGTTGGTGGCTTTTGGAGGGGCCGTGGATGCATTCCAGAGGATGGGTGCTTTGGGCGGAGTGGTCGCGAGGGCCGCAAGAGGAGAAGGGTCTGCTTGGGTATCCTCGGTGGCATAATTGCAGCTATCATTCTTGTTGTCGTCCTCGTAGTTGTGCTTACTCACAAAGCTATGTCTACGACGAAGACACAGGAGTCACCAAACGCTGCCCCCGACTCATCCACTGCTCCTCACTCGTCCGACGTTCCCGTCATACCAACACCCACGTATTTCCTGAATCTTACGGATTTTCCGCCGATGCCGACAGGTGTCTTAACACTCATCGAACCCAATAACACCGCGGCGATATCTGGCTGCTTTAGCGATGAAACGCCCTCGACTGCGTGGTCGTGTGCGTTACCAAAGGAGAATCAAGGATCAACCCAACTTGAGTTTATCTTCCAGGTCCAGTTCGACAACGATACACGTGCTCTCTGGAAGCTTGCAGATGAGGCCGACACAGCCAAAAGAGCGATTGAAATGGATGAAGAGAACACACACGACCGAAGAGATTTCAAGACTGACACCGAATTCAAGCCCAACCCGGACCCTCCGTCACTGGATGAGATGAAGTTCCTAGGGAACACAACCGATGACATCAAATCTGACCGAAAGGAAGGAGAACCTACGCCTTTTTTCATTAGCCTACTAGAGTCGATCGATAAAACGATCGGTCCAAATATGCTCGCACGACGGCAAGGCAATGCTATCGGCGGAGCCCCAGGCGCTGGGACTGGCAGCTTCAACCTCACCGATATTCTCCCTGCACCCCACCTAAATCCCGACGGTACGGGAGCGCCTGCGCGCTTGTTCCCTCTCCCCACACAACAGCCCGTTCGCCTCTTCGATCGCGGCCTGCCGACCGAGCACTACGGTTTCTACACGTACTTCGACAAGACGATCTACATGGCGAACATCGCGAAGCGGGACCCAGCAGACGAAAATGGCGGAGTGCCCATCGCAGACGCGAAGTACCTCGTAACGTTTGCGCAGACTCGATTCCTCGTGCAAATCTGGACGCGAATGGATAATTCAACGCAGCTGCTGGACTCTGGCGATGCCTCCTCGTCGAGCAAAAAATCGAATCCCATGCCGTATCCTGTTACTATTGTTGAAGACATGCATGGCGGCAACCCGAGCTCGAAGGTTGACTTTTCGTACGGCGTGACTAGCGGTATGGAAATCAACCGCCTGAACGCGTCGCTGATCGGGGCGGATATCGGATTCCAGGGCACTCTTGTAACCGGGAGTACTTCCTTAGGAGGCTTTAATGGGGGCACTGGCGGGTGTAAGTGTGAGTGGGTGAATTTTGAGCGTTGAACGAAAGAGGTGGATAGATGACACATATGTCCATCTTTCGCTGTCGTGTGTTTGACTCAACTTTGGAACTTGTGGTTCTGGTAGAGATGGCTCAAGAGAGCCTGAATGAGTTTACGAGAGAAGCACCCAGAGACAACTCTCCGGCTTCTATGGATTTCGCACTTTTCTCTTTCTCTTTTCCTTTTCCTTCTCTAGTGTGCTTATAGCGTTTCTTGCAAATCTTGGCGTTTATTCCCCCTTCCTACGTCCTTGTCGTGTTTATTTTCGCGCATCCAGGTTTTGGGCTGCCTGCATAGGGTGTTCGGCTATTTCGCATTTACATTTGCATAGCAGGATTTGGAAGGGAAAAATTAGGATACCTACGAGCGAATAGCTAGATAGTTTTACTTGAGCTGTAGTAATGGCTATACAGATTCTTATTTAATACAAGCTGGGACCTATGGGACCAATACATACATACTACTGTTCGAAAGCGCTGCGATGACTCAAATGTGGTTAATTGTCTGTGACATACTTGAGGAGACGAGATTTGATGCGGGTTGATGGAGAGTCACATATATGCATGAAAGAATAGCCTGCTATAGCACGATAGGGATGTTCAAAACCAGACGTGGGCCACTTTCTAGTTCACTATATCTCTCCTCTCGCTATTGTACACCCAAGGTTGATACCTCTCCCTACTCCTCAACATTTGGATCCTTGATAGAACCCGGCTTAGGCACCGAGTTGGCCAACACGCCGCACTTGCCGCACCTCCGGTTGTCCTCGGAGGCCATGAAGGCCTCGATGGCGGCCTTGATCTGCGTGCCGAGGTCGGTGCAGTGAAACGCGGCCTCGTGGACGACGGCGCCGCACCCTTCCTCCTGGCAGTACCAGCGCATGCGGTCGATGGCGTCCGCGGGCCGCCGCTGCTCGATGACGACGCCCACCGTGTCGGCGAAGCGCACCGGGTTGTGCGGCGTGTTGCCCGGCAGCAGGAACATGTCGCCCTCGCGGATCACGACGTCCCGGAACGCGCCGTCGTCGACGACCTTCAGGGTCATTGCGCCCTTATACTGGTAGAACCACTCTGGCGTCTCGTTGATGTGGTAGTCTGTGCGGGCGTTGGGTCCGCCTACGATCTGGTGGGATGTTAGTTTTGTAATTTTTTTCTACTACTCTTTCTAGCTTTTATTCTTCTTCTCTTTTATCTTTTTCATTAATTTTCATTTTTCTTCGGCCCCTTGTTTTCCGTCATTGGGGTTTGTGAGTTGCAATTGACATTGGAAATATCAGTCAGATATCAATACACCTTTTTCCCTCCATAGATGAGGAGAGTGAGTCCTTAATAGAAAGGAAAACATGACGTACCATGACAGTAAAGCCTTCATTGTAGACGCAGTAATTATTGACTGGCGGCTTCAAGAGATGCGAGTTCTCGGCGAGCCTAGACAGGATCGAGAATTATAATTAGTATGTTATTCTATTTGATTGGTGCAAGGCTCTTGTTCCTGGTTATACAAACCGACTTACCATTTCGGCAGGTTGACTGGTACCGAGAGCATGATAGCGGGTCCAGAAGAATTGAGAACTTTATAAGTCCGACAGTGCGCGGAAGTTAGTTCTTCGAAGGCGGATGAATGTCTTGAGAATGATCTAAAGATGCCAATAGCTTGGTGTTGGTTTCCAGATAGCTACGGCGTATATGCTAAAACAACCGCTTACCTTAGGTAGGTAGTTACCCCTCGTCTTGGTGGCTCTTCGAGGTGTACGGCGGGTTTTTTGTGCTGCTTCCGGCAAAAGCAAAAGAAGCTATTCAGAGTACTCGGGTTTCGAGCATATATGAGAATTCGGCAGCATTGACTCATCTATCGGACATAATCTGCGCGGGGAATCGTTCAACCTGTATAACAATTTTGAACCCCTCCGCTTTCTAATAATCCGCCGTTGCCGGTTTCTCACTACCAACCTCGGAAACGGCCCCAGTGATGATGCACAGATAGATACTGTCTTACAGAGTTACACTAGACCCGATCATTAGGGGAGCGTGGGGTTTACACCATGTCAGCGTTGTCCTCCGGAGCACTACCTCACTTATAGCTACAATTAGTGCCAGCTTAGGTAACTTTGTGTACTAAGTAGGCATGCTACAGTTAGGTATTCCCTGGAGGCCCGGGTGCTGGTTCGGCGTAGTGCAGCTACAGGGAGTCCCTAGATTCGGTAACCCTGCGCTTCTGCCTGCACTAACGTAGGTACTGTACCCCGGATGATGTGATACAGCATGCCATTCTTCTACGTCTCAGCTTATCTACTCCTCACTGACACAACAAGTAAACACGCAGAACAGGTATTAGCATGTGAGCACATTTGAGCGGGTTTTCTTTTCTTTTGCTTGTCTTCGTATATATTCCGCAGTTTATTCAGTTCGGAGCACTGTTTCGTTTCCTACGATACCCCGGTATATATAGCGATACGCTGTTACTGAGAGTCTCTTGACTAAGGGTCCAACTAAATCGAATCATCCCTCGACGGCCGCGCCTCAGCTGTTTCAGCATTCCACATTCGATCAAGTAACCTCCCAGTGCAACAACACGCACGATTGAATATTCGCCAACATCATCAAAATGGATCATTCGCATATGGATCACGGAGATATGGACCACGGTGGTCATGGAGGCATGCCCATGCCTATGTGCAAGATGAATGTTCGTAACACTTCCAGCATCATCCTTTCTACGAGCTATCTTGTCGCAAGCCCTCTTCATTCGCGAATGCACCGTACCTCGAGCATCTCCTGTCAGCGACCCAGCGAACCGCGCTACTTGTCTCGGCGCTATTGCGATGGACGAGTAGCTGGCTGTATGCGCCGCGACCATCATCAGGTAGCATAGTACGACGATGAAGATGGTGATGGGTTACGGGATTGTTTCTTGGGCCCGAGCTCGCAAATAGAAGGGCGCGGGGCAGAGGCACTCTCTAGAATCGAAGAACCGCAAGTGCTAACTTCTTTCTTTTACCTCATAGATGCTGTTCACTTGGGACACGACGGACCTCTGCATTGTCTTCAGGCAATGGCATGTCAAGGGGAGCGCGTCGCTCGTTTTTAGCCTGCTGGCCATCGTCGCCATATGTGCTGGCTACGAGGCTCTCCGCGAGGGGACAAGGAAATACGAGTCATGGCTTTCGAATCGAGAGGTAGCGCATAGTGAGTGTCAATTGCCTTTTCCCAGTTTCCCACTTCAACACAATCGCCCCTCCCCCGTCCCCAACCTACACAACACGCGCGCGAATCAGGGGAGAAGAGTACAAGTTAGCGCAACCGAAGATGAAGAGATTATGAGTGGGTGAGAGAGATGAAAGTCGGAATATCAAGGCAGAGAGCGGGGAGCAGAAGCTGTTCATGGCCCCTAGTTTCTAGCAAGAAAAAAACAAAAGGACGCTGATATTGACGCTCTTCTGCGCTCTGCTCGAGACTCTCGCGCGCGCAACGAGCGAAATGAAGACCGCTATCAAGACAATGACCCAAACCATGGACCAGAACCAGTTGCTGAGACCACGCCATTTCTGGGAATAGAACGAATCGGCTCCGGCGTATCCAGTTCCTCCGAGTCGGCCGTGAGCCAGCGAGCGCGCATCCTCAAGGCCATTTTATACGGTGTGCAGAACTTCTATGCTTTCATGATCATGTGAGTTCCTTGTACTCTCTTTATCTAGCTTCCCTCCTCGCCACTCTTGGAACTACACCCTAACGCTATCAAATAGGCTGCTGTTTATGACCTACAATGGATGGGTTATGATCGCCGTCGCTGTCGGTGCGGGCTTGGGTTATTATATCTTTGGTTCCAATACACGCGCCACGAAGGAAACGGCTTGCCATTGAGCACCAGACATAAAGTGAAACGATGCACAACCCCAAGATGGAATAATGCATTTACGAGACTGCGAAACAGTAAGAAGCGATTAGCGAGCATGAAAGGTGTTGCCGAGAAAGGGCTGTATGATAATGACGCAAACAATGAACTTGAAGAACATAGCTGTCGGAATAAGAGTGTGCGATTTACTCATGTTTGAATTGAAGTTGAGTCGTTGGAAATCTATCAACCCCGAAGAAACTCATGAGTGAAATTCAGCTGCTCACAAAACTACTCGTATAGTCCAGATGCCCAGATTGATAGACTCGTAAAGATTTTAGAGTCCGTTGAGACCCCTAGGCTTATCAATTCCTTCACTTACTTGCCATGTTGGGTATTTATTTACTACAAATCGACCCCATACATCTATATGTCTAGTATAGCATGATTAAAACAATAAGTATTTTCTACATCTTCGCATCCTTGACCTCCTCCTTGGTGGCCTCAAGCCCGACCTCTTTTCTCTTCTTCTCCGACATCAGGATGCCACCTTCGCGGGCCGCCTGTTCGATGAGGGCCTCGTCGCCGTAGTGCTCGTTGTGCTCGAACTCGGGCTCCCGGGCGTACGCGATGCGCGCGGCATCGACGAGCATGCGGCCCGTCATGCCCCAGACCAGGAAGCGCTCGACGGGGGCGGCGTCGGGCGGCACGTCGTCGCCGAGGGCCGCCTGCCCGTCCTCGCGGACCTTGGGCGTCGTCACGCGCTGCGTGTGCACGGGCACGTGGAAGTTGTGCACGCGCCACGGGTGCGTCTGCCAGTGGATCCAGCGGCCGTCGTACCAGTGGCCGGGGGGCAGAGGGGGGTCACCGGGGCGCGGGGGCTCGTCGGTGCTGCGGAGGAAGTTGCTGAAGGGCGCCGAGAACACGGCTGCTACCTCTTTCGCGTCGAGCCGGGGGATCATGGCTTCGTCGACGGTCGGGGAGGGTGGGTGGCCCGGCTTGTCTTCTGAGTGGAGGAAGGCTACGCAGGGGCGCACGGCTAGTTCTGTCTTCGCGAGGCTGCAGGGGAGATTGCAGAGCGGCTCGATGCGGAAGGGGGGTGGGATCTTCTTGTCGTCCATAGGCAGCCCGATCTCTTCCCAAGCTTCGCGGCGAGCTATCTGATCTAGGCAGCAGGAATCTCGTGTTAGCGAGAGTTGGACACTTGGTTTCGCCTTCAAGGTCGTCTTGTGTTATTTCCTTCTGTTCTCTTCATTTCGCCTAGTGACTCGAAAACATCCATTCTCTTTCATTTCTCGGAATATTCGACATATCCCACAGACAGGGGTTGATATCATCCAATTGTCAGTATATGGACTTACACGGGGTTTCCTCGAGGGAGTCCGCTTTCCCACCAGGAAAAGCTGCGTGACCTGTTTGTTATGTGTATCAGCTTTATTTGATCCCACATTGCGAGTCGAGCAATAGCGTTGGAAGCTAATTCTCAGGAGGAAAATCATCGGAATCCTAGAACTGACCGGAGAAATTCCGGAGACTGGCAGCGCGCATTGTGATGACGACGCGCAGGTCGCCCCTCCGATCTCCAAACAGAAGGATTAGGACAGCGGCGCGCCGTGAGACTGGTAGACGGTCCCAGGTTGGGAAGGGTGGAGGTTTGTATGCGCGTAGTCGGGCGATGGCGGCCTGGCAAGAAGCGCGTAAGTATAATGTTCAAGACCGACTAGATGTTCGAGAATTTTCGAGCTATGGTTAACATATATATGTACAATAATTTGAGTATTTGTGTTATATGCGTGTCACTCCTTATTTGCAGATAGATGGGCACGGAACGAAAGCACTTTATTTTGAGGGGCCAATTGGCGAGGAAACCATAAGAGCAAAGTATAAGGAAATACGTAGTAGAAGTGCACTTTCACCAACCGCGCCCGGCCAATTGACATTAAATACACACACGCCGAAGGTTACCGAAGAAGATGGGGGTCTTTAACTGATAATAAGCTTCAGCTATACTGACCGCCGAGACTGCATTAAGCGGCGCCATAGTGGACGCATCCCAGTAATATGAAGCTTGGTCTTGCGCTTCTGCAAGCGTTCGCTGATATACAGCTTGTTCTTGCTCTTGTTCTTGTTCTTGTTGCGACTGAGTGGACGAAGCTTGCTGTAGATCGTAGGAGAGGGCGAGGGCGATGTCTGCGGGGAGGATCGCGGACGGGTCGGTGACGTGCTGGTGCGCCGCCTCGGCCGTCTCTGAGTGGTCGATCGGCGGGGGAAGGGCGGATCCTCGGGGCTGGCTATGATTGTCTTCTCGACTTGTAGGCGTAGATATAAAAGAGGCGTCGTGGTCGCCGTTCGGGGCCGTCGTACTCATGATTTATTTAGGGAAAATGTGAGTTTTGGAGAAGTTTGAAGGGTGCCGTATAAGACGAATGTATACATGTACCGCTTATGCAGGAGAGGAAGAATTCGGCCCAACGAACCGTCGACCTGGGGCTCTATGTTGACGTATGGGAATACTTGGAGAGGCCGAGGCCGGTGTCGCACTGCCGGTTGGACCCGTCCTGCTGGTGCAGCCGTTGAAGAAGGTGGGGGGTTCTCTACCGTCTTCCCCACTTTCTCGATTCGGTAACAAAGTTCAAACACGCTGAATTACCTAAGGTTACTGTGTTATCCCCTTGGCTGCCCATTCGGCACCAGTACAAAAAAGGGGAATTGTGGAACAATGCATACACCAATCACATTGTATATATCTTATCAGTATGGCCTTTTATTGGACAATCTCGCTCTTCATATTGCTTCGCTGATCCACCTTTTTGTACTGGTGCCGAGTGGGCAGTCAAAGGGATAGAACGCTACGAAAATGAAGGTCGAGGGTGGCACTTACGTGGGTGACGGGTAGGTAAGACACCTGTAAGAGACGGCCCCTCCTCTTTTTACACCAAGGGTGCCTGTGTAACAAGGCAGGCATATAGATGATTCAAAGCGTGCAGTCCTTCAACAGACGTTCCCCTGACAGGCGCCATCAGACATGGGCTGGTGGCTCAGTGGTAAAGAAAGTCAGTAGGACAAACTCCTCGTGCCATAGGCGGGCCCACGGGCAAAGCCGTAGGCAGAACGAGAAGGTTTTCCGGTCCAAAGCGTGTTCAAACCCGCGCGGGATTCTTTTTTGGAATTCTTATTAGTTATTGAAATCATCATTGAGTTTGCTTCAAATGAAGCGGAACATATTCAATGACAAGTTTGGCGGGCTCAGTGAATATTTAACGGCCTACCTAGGTTCACCTATACTAGGCCAACAGAAAATGAGTTTATGATGGAAGCCACCTACTTCCAATCTATTGGTTACCACCAACAATATTTATTATTGACTATTATTAAAGTACGCCGAGCTACCTATATGAACCCATGACGCATTTTATTATTTCCCTACTGAGGACTATCAGTATGACCATGCTCGTTTCCCTAAATGTGTCGCTTGACATCTCATCGGAGATACAGGCATCGTCCCGCATTACGCCGAACGAACTTGACATTAGTACTCGTTCCGTCCTTTCTCCCTCTTGGATTCGTCGGAGCCAATCCCCAAACCTTGCTTAGCTTTGGATAGTATTCCTTTGGCCCTGGAGTTTGGCGAGACAACACCGTGCCTGTCCAACTGACTTAGGATTTCTGTGAATCCGGGAGGGGGTTTCGGGCTGTTCTGCCTCGAGGAACGACGACGCAGGCTACCAAATCTACCGAGCCCCGATCGTCGTTTCTGGCCCCCGGTATTCTGTTCGTCGGTACCGGACGCCATTCTCTCTGACGGCACCGAGTCTGGCCGTGGTGGAAATGGCGTCTTGACGAATTCCTCTTGGGCCGAGCGCCCCCCGAGTTTGAGAGGAGGGGGTACCGGTCGTTGACCAGCTGTTGGTCGAACCGACGAGAACGAGTCGATCTTGGGTACCGCAAAGGATATCTTAGGTGCTCCTACGTAGGCATTACTGCCTTGTAGGTACCTTTGCTCGCCACCGTTGCTGTAATGCACCTGCGGTTGGACTGTGCGGCGCCCTGAGACGTCGTCGATGTGTCGCCCACGTCCAACATCCGGCCCAGGCTCGCCAAACAACTCGAGATCGAAGCTGGGACTGAGGGGGCTGCCTGGGTCGCTGTAGCGGAAGTTATTCCTAGGCAATTGACCTTCTGACACCTCTGAGAAACGACGAATTATTGGTTGGTTTTCCTCCGCTGTTGGATTTGAGGGACCCGGCTGTGCTCCCTCGTCAGATGAGGTATCGTCGAACCAAGACTCTTCCATCGCTGCTGGATATGTATCGGAGAGCGGCGATACAATATGATTTCTCCAGCTCGCTGTCCCAGGCGTGTCAACTGGACTAACCAGCTCATCGCCTTTCGCCCAGATCGATATGAGCCTGGAATCTGGACGTTGTGGTCGAGGGGATACGACTTCCGGATGCTCATCTGGTTGCGGGTAGTTTAGTATTGTTATTCGTGATGGTTGCACCATGGCCAATGCGTTTTCGTCTATCAAACTAGCAAAAGTAGTGATACTGGGATCGTGGTTCTCACCACTGGCGGCCAAGGGGTTCAGTAGTGTATGTGGACCGGCGTAATCGTCTTCGAAGCTGTATGACGACCAAGAATACGATATGGGTCGAGATTCTACAAATGGAGGAGGTGGTGGTAAAGCTCGAGAGGCATACCGGTCGGCATCTTCAGGTGGCGGGTAGTACTTAAGTCTAGCGAGTAGCGATTCCTGGTCTCCAGGGGCTGGCGTAGACCTATCGTAGTTCTCTGACATGTTCTTCTGCGCAGTCACCTTTCAACATAGTTCGTTGTTGCCAGTTTGAAGTTACCTGTTATCCTATGTGCAGGATTCCGTCCATAAGACGTATCAAGGCAGCATCCTCCTCTAAGTATAGACAAAGAACTGTATGACACAACGAGCAGAAGATCTCTTTTAGGTCAGGTTTTACTACGCCGTACCTATATTCTTTGTCGAGCAGGAAGCCATATCAAAGAAGCACGGTGCGGCCTTGAATAGACCGACACGCTCCGATACTATTACATTCAGACTTATGAGTACGCCCACAGATCACCGAACCGGCAGCAATATAAGCACTTCAGTACGTGATAGCATAACCCATTGCGTATCAACATATATAAGAGAAAGGGGATTATGATAACTGACTTTGAATTGATCATATTGATGCGTTCGTGAATGTAAATCTATGTTTGGGCTTTCTGGTCCCTTTGTCTGCTGTAGTGTATCAAGAGAAGAATGGCGCATCCAGAGGGAGAAGACATACAAATGACCGCGATCAACATCTGAAACACAGAACTTGGAAGTACCATACATGATGCAGTATTGGGATCGAGCAGTTGCGATTCTGTCGTCTACCAAAAAGTCAAAACAGAATGGCAGGTGACCCGCTGATCTGTCTCATGACTAAGTCGGGAGAGTCGGAGAATTCATGTCACGCACTGCTCCTGCTGTTCCTCGGCGTTCAGATGCATTTGTAATGGATTGACGTCAACATGGGACTAATCAGAGGCTGGTGATTGAATGGATGGCGTTTTGGATCGGAAAAGTGAGTAAGGAAGCTTGTCACGTTTTCGGGTCATTGTTATGAAGTATTGCCGGCATATAACCATATCGGAGATGGAGTTGAACAAGGTTATTTGGTAGCAATTCAATATATGCCAATGTACGCTAGTGGCAACTTTTCGATTCAGCTGCAAAGGTAGTATGGGCAACCAACTGGAGGTAAGGGATAAATAATACCGAAGTTCTAAATAAATAAACTTTACTAGATAGAGAGGAATTGTTAAAGGTATTTATCTCCACCGCTTACTTTGTCGGACAACATTGTAGAAATTACTTATAATTGCGTGCACCGGCTGCGCCTTACTGCTTGAAAGGTGACATGTGGCTTGTGACTTGTTGCTCGCGAACGGCTGAGCAAATCTGGTGATCTTTTAAGGGCATCAGGGCATTATGGTACTGTAAATGGGGTCGTCTGGGCCTAATTAGAAACACTAGGTTGGTAAGCGTAGCTAACTGAGGCCCTTTTCTGCTAGAATATCCATAGTATGGGCTACCTCAACCATAAGTGAAGAGTACATAATTCTGCACCCGTAGGGCTGCATCAATTAATGCACTACTCATGTATTCGGTACCTGCGACGATTATGAGTGGTCACTTGAAGCGATGCATGTGGGGAATGGGGGAAGACACCGACAGAAGACATGGGGATTGCAACAGGGCATCTAAGAAGAGGCAACTAGTCGATCCAAGGCAACAAGACGGGAAGTAGCGCAGCAGTCCTCGACATCATAGTCACTCCACCCCTCGGAGAAGGCAGCTCTCGCGCTTCTCCATTTTTATGTAGCTTGTTTAATAGCCACAGCCGGAGCCATCGCAGAGCCATCGCAAACAGCAGAAACTGACTGGATGTCTATTGCTATATTCACCATATTCGCGTAACCTCGGCTCCCGTTCCTCCTGTGTGTCCCCAGTAACGCACATCGTTGGAACTTTGTTTGCTTTTTCTCCTTTTTCTCTTTTCTTTTTTGCATACTGTGCCACGATCTCGGGCTAGGAGCCGTTTCCTGCTGCAACATCACCGAGCTGCCTGCCTGTCTGCCTACACTTGACTAGACACTGGGCTGTTATAATTCTGTATTCCATTCGTTCGTTCCAATAGTCTGTCTTCAGCCATGGCTCCGCGCGAGAAGAGCCAATTGAAGCGTGCAAGGGTTGGTTACCTAAACTCCCCCCTTCGTCCACATCGTCGCTTTGGTTTGCTCCTGTTAACCACGCCCGTCGTCAGGACTCTCCAACCCTACAAGACAGTGACCTCTCCAAGAAGCCTCGGCGGTCGGAGCGCTTATCCCACAAACCCGACGCCGGTGCCGACAAGCTCAAGACTCCCGTCATCAAGAACCAGCTTCCTTCCCCCGTCACCAATGGAGCCGATGCCAGCGGCAGCGGCAGCGATGGCTACAAGGAACCCACCGCCGAACCTCCCGAGGGCCGCCCAAGCCAGGTCACCCACCGCACGCCCGAGGAGTCTTATTCGCAGGCTGGCGCCTTCTCTTCGCCGCCTCAGGACACCCAAGCCTTCCCGACCTCGCAGTATGTAGACACCAACGCCGCCCTATCGGATGAGGTTCAAGACGAAGTCAAGGAGGGAGTCTGGGGCTACCTCTTCCCTCTCGACACGAGATATGGTGGTCGATGTGTCGTGTTGAAAAAGCGCAGCACATGTCCTCACCCCAAAGACATTGCTGGCGCCGTGGATAACAAAAAGAAGGGCGAGAAACGGAAAGGCGCTCTGGAGCAGGAGGAGACGTACGAGAAAGCCAAAGGTGTACCATCGGGTGGATATCTAATAGGACGCCACCCGGAGTGTGGTAAGTGTGTTCTCTGCTGTGGATGGGTCCCTCATCGGTGAAGCTATCTAACCTAGTACACAGATGTTGTCATAGATGACCCCATAGTCTCAAACCGTCACTGCCTCTTATTCACTGAAAACAAGGGCGACGATTCTGTCGCCGTCGTGGAGGATCTGTCAAGCAATGGCACCTTCGTCAACGAAGCCATTGTTGGCCGCAATCAACGGCGCGAGCTACAAGAGCAGGACGAGATCGCCGTCATGGACAAGGCTCGATTCATCTTTCGCTATCCTCGTAGTCGCACCTCAAGTGACTTCCTGCAGCAGTATACTCTGCTTGAGCGCTTAGGCAAAGGCCATTTTGCCGAGGTATTCCTGTGCGTTGAGAAGTCCACGGGCCAGCGCTTCGCTGTCAAGATTTTTACCAAGCATCCCGGTATGGAGGAACGGTCTAAGATGGATGGGCTGCAACAGGAGATAGCAGTCTTAATGGGTGTGAACCATCCAAACGTCCTGTGTCTCAAGGACACCTTCAACGAAAAGAATGCCGTATACCTCGTACTCGAGTTGGCGCCCGAGGGTGAACTCTTCAACTACATCGTCATGAAGCAGAAGCTCTCGGAAGATGAAACGAGGAAGCTCTTCGTCCAGTTGTTTCAAGGTATTAAATACTTGGTACGCTTACCACCCTCGATCGCGCCCTCCGATGTTGATGCGATACTAACATCTTCAAGCACGACCGCAATATCGTTCATCGCGATATCAAACCCGAGAATATACTCCTCGTAGACAAGGATGCCCATGTTAAGCTTGCGGATTTTGGCCTTGCCAAGATCATTGGTGAGGAGTCATTTACTACGACGTTATGCGGCACGCCGAGCTACGTCGCGCCCGAGATCTTAGCCGAAGGCCGCCATAGAAAGTATACCAAGGCTGTTGATATCTGGTCCCTCGGAGTTGTGCTCTACATTTGCCTCTGTGGCTTCCCGCCATTCTCAGACGAACTCTACAGTCGTGACTTCCCCTATACATTGTCGCAACAGATCAAGAGTGGAAGATTTGACTACCCGTCTCCTTATTGGGACTCAGTCGGGGACCCAGCTCGCAAGTTCCCATCTCTTTCCAGCTTTAAGACCAATACGTGTGCTAACTATACTAGTGGATTTGATTGATCACATGCTGGTTGTCGACCCGGAGAAGCGCTTTACTGTCGATCAATGCCTACAGCATCCCTGGCTTACTCAAAAGTCGCATGGGGTGGCCGATAGTACCGATGGCCTTGTGGACGGTATTGGTGGCCTCGATATGCACCGCCGAGGTGTCGTCCGTGAACGAACCCTCCTAAGCTCCATTAATTCAGTGCATTTGTCTCGCAAAATACCTCTTGGTCCAAATGCAAAGCAGCCACTCAAGATATATGAGAAGAATCCAACTGCACAAGCCAAGGCTGGACCATCAGAGGCTCGACCTGCAGACGGACGAGCACCTGAAGAATTCTTGCAAATGGGCGGGAAAGGTGATCAGGAGCTTTTTGGAGATGATGCTAACACCTTCTACTCCACGTCGGAAGCTACAGCTGCAAAGGGCTTGAAGCCTAACGGGAAAGGGAAGGGCAAGGTTAATGGCAGGTGATAGGGAATGATATTTGTATGCTGTACCTGGTCAGCATTTGAGACCGGAATGATCTGTACATATTTGCATGGCGTTATCTATGTGTCGGCCGTGGCAAGGGAAGGACTCTTCAGCTTGAATTCTCACTGCTCAACGCGTCGTGCTTCATTTACTCTAGCATAAAGGAAGCAACAGTCCGAGTCATCCTTGCCACGTGCTGATTCTGACACGTTATTTTATCATGTCGTTGAGCTGGCGGGGGCATTTGATAGTTTACGCTGTGGCAATTTCGGAAGCGATCCCAGACTCATTTGCGAGCGGATCTGACAGTCACGGACAAAGGAAAAGTTAGGGATGCATCATCTTGACGCCTGTATATATATAATAATACTATCATAATCCAATATGCTCTAAAGAACACGTGTATATTTCTAGGACGCGACGTCACGTACCAGGTGTCGTGTTGCTGGTTTATATTTATGTTTGGATGACCGCTTCTGGAAGATACTTGTGGATTAGGGAACCCTGAAAAATATATGCGTGACTTAGTCAGATTCATGTCGGGCAGTTATATTGCTTTACGTGCCCTTTTTGGCGTGTAAAGCTCTTGAATTATGGCTAGGTGGGATCAGGGCTCGTGTAACTATGAGATGTACAGCTCCATGGCTGCCATAGAGCAAGGTGTAAATCCTTGGTTGACCACAACAGGACGAGAAGCAACGCGACGAGATATGAACGTAAAGAAATATTGCTGTGCTCTTTGTTCCTCTTCGTTATGAATGACATTTTACTGTTGGCTTTTTACCCGAACACTTGAATACAGCTTACCTAGAGAGACAGAGAGAGGATGAGATCGCCGGGACAGGCTGCAGACACAGTGAATGCCCTTCTAGTAAATGGGCTTATATACCTAAATATGTGCGTACAAAGATGTAATAGTAGTACATGTACATTGATCTGTCTATATATAGAGCCTCTTAACCCGACTTCAAACAACCAACCCGGACCCCAGATAACACCCAACAAAATGACTTGAGGATTTAGACTTATACATACAGTAGGCATGAAGACAGGGAGGATACTCAAATAATACAGGCCAGGCTGCTCATGTGTTTTTCTTTTTGACACCAATTCGCGAGGCAGGAAGATGTAAGGCCAAGAGAAAATAGACAACTTATCATTTCTATACTGCAAGGCTGTAACCGCTTCCCAGCCGTTTGCGCCCATATCTGTACCATTTCCTGGCTTCATCTGCCCAGAATACTGAGCTTGCTAATATTACCAAGCGTATGAGATCAGCGAAACCAAGAGCCTCAGTCTGGAAGATCTCTTGAAGCCATGGGAAATAAATGACAAGTAATTGGCCGGCTAAACTCAGAGCTACAGCCCAGTTAAAGAGTTTGTTAGAGAACAAGCCAACCTCACCCCGGAAGATGGACTTGCTCTCAGACCGGCACGAGAGCGCGTTAAACATGTCGAAAAGCACAAAACACGTAAAAGTCATGGTTGTGTCGCGTCGCGTGACCTCGCCGTCTGCCAACATCTCGTGATAATATATAATCATTGTGCCAGCCATAATGATTGCGGCTGACGTTAAGACGCGTGTGATCAACGATCGGGTCAGGACTGGCTCACTCCGTGAGCGAGGCGGTCGGGACATAACATCCGGGTCAACCTTCTCCACGCCAAGTGACTGAGCTGGGGGACCGTCCATTATAATATCTAAATTAAGTCAGATATATCGATTTTGAGTTTTGTGATGGAGCACCTACTGATCCAGAGAATCTGCATAGCATTCAGCGGCGTCTTGAACCCCAAGCAGGTACAGAGAAAAACTAATGTTAGACTCGCTACGCTCGTACTGAGTTGGAATGTTATAAAGTTCTGGATGTTATTGAAAATGCCTTTCCCTTCTTCGATGGCGTGTAAAATGGTAGAGAAATCGTCATCTGTGAGAATCATGTCAGATGCCTCCTTAGCGACATCAGTACCGTGCATTCCCATAGATATGCCGATATCCGCCCGTTTGAGTGCTGGCGCGTCATTTACACCATCACCAGTCATGGCCACAATATCGCCGCGTAACTGTAGCGCACGGATGATTTTTAATTTATGATCAGGATTCGTACGCGCAAAGATGGTTGTTGTTTGCATTGCTGCTCCAAGTTCGTCCTCGGTCATGCTATCGACTTCGTCGCCGGTGAGTACAGGCTTGACAGATGCCTGGTATGTTGTCTGCTCCCGGGGAGCTGCGATATGCATCCCGAGCTGTCTGCCTATGGCTCGAGCAGTGGTGGCTGAATCTCCTGTGATCATGATAACTTTAACACCGCCACGCATGAGCTTCCGGATTGAACGAGCTACACCTGGCCTCGGCGGATCGCTCATACCGACTAAACCGGCAAAAATCAGACCTCGGTATAATTCTTCATTATGAGATGGTGATTGGTTTTGATTTCCATCCTGTACGATGGGCGTGGTACTTCGAGAAACTGGAGCTGGTCCTCTGTTCCGTGTTGACCTATTGATAGGACCGCTTGCGAAAGCTAAAACGCGCAGCCCCTGCTCTGCCATAGCCTCTGCCGCTTGAAGAGCTTCTTGGCGTCGCTGAGAATCCATGATGACTTCACGACCATCTGGCGTAAGATAAGAATCGCAAGCATCCAAAACTTTGTCAATCGCGCCCTTCATATAGGCGTATTCCTTTTCACTATTTCCAGGTTGCGCTCCAATCACAACACCCATCCACTTTCGAGCCGAACTAAATGGCATTTCCGCGGTGCGGGGCCCAATGGATTCTCTCACATCATGTTCTTTGAACCTATCGAGGAGATCAAGCATGGCAATATCTGTCGGCTGCCCTACCCATCGTGTGCGAGATGTGAAGTCTTTGCTCTGGGTATCAGGGAGTGCAGATCGCGTCCCGTGAGCCAGGCGCGCATCGTTTGCGATATTTCCAATACGTAGTATTTGCAATGCCGCGACGTCTGGGGTGTTCTCCGTCGCCACATCGTCTGAGCCCACATTTAAGGGGCCTTTTGATCCAAAATACCACATTTGAGTAGTAGTCATATGATTCATCGTCAGAGTGCCAGTTTTGTCGGAACAGACGACGTTAACAGAGCCCAGTGTTTCGACGCTCGGCATTTTTCGAACAATAGCATTATGTTTTGCCATCCGATGGACGCCCAGTGCCAGTGTGACAGTCACAATAATGGGGAGCCCTTCGGGAATGGCAGCGACAGCGAGTGAGATGGATATGGTGAAAAGATCGAGCAACTTTTTCCCTTGCAACAAGCCAACTAATGAAATGAGCCCAATGATGCCAAATGATATTTGGCTTAGTTGCTTGCCCAGCTGATCCATGTTCAGTTGGAGGGGTGATCGTGGGCTCTCAGTACCGGACACACTCGCAGCAATGGTACCAAAGTGTGTATCACCGCCCGTCGCAAACACAATGCCTTGCCCATGGCCAGATCGTACAAGAGTGCCCATATATGCAATATTATTTATCCCCTGATTTTGCGCATCTTCTTTCGAATCGCTCTGGTAGGGAGGCGAGAGGACCGAAGGGCTTGGATGGCGCAAATTACCTGAATCAGACATCGATGGTGAGTAAGCATGGCGAGATTTTGTTTCTGATGTCATTCTCGAGGGCTCGTTTTCCCCAGTGAGATTCGACTCGTCGATTGTCAAGTCGGCTGCTTTCGTTATTCGAATATCGGCTGGTATACGATCGCCGGTGGTGAAGAAGACCAGGTCTCCAGGCACCAACTGGGTGGCCATAACCTTTGACGATGTTGCCTCCATCTGCTCCTCTCCCGGTGTTCTAGTGCCGTCGGAGAGACTAAGACCATCTTGTCCATTCTCCATGGGTGGCCATGTCGAATTCTTCGTGCCGGGGGGAGGCTTTGAGGATTGGGCGGCGCGGACCAGATGGGCGTGGTTTGGTATTAGGTGATTGAGGGCTTCTATTGACTTTTCCGACCGGTACTCTTGCACGAACCCTACTGTAACAACGATAGTCACTGCGACAGTGATACTGACTGCATCGTCCATATTTCCAACAAAGATGGATAGGAATGCCGAGATGAGGAGGAGGATGATCAGCGGCTCTCGGAACTGCATAAGGAAACGTAACCACAGGGGGTCCGGCTCATCGTGTATGATCTCATTAGGGCCAAAGTCTTGCAGTCGAGAAAGGGCCTCCCCGGGAGCGAGCCCGTTGGTCAACGAGGTTCGGAGGCGCGCAGCTGTCTCGGCGGGTGTCATGGCGGCGTACGCATCTGCAATGGACTACGATCATGTTCTCGGTTAGTTGGTCACTTCCATCATGGAACGCTACGGGAATCAAGTCGGGAGAGGAACGTACACGCGACTGAGTAGAAGTCGTTCGGGCGTGGCCTGGGCGAGACGTAGATCTGGAGCGATCAACGGCTCCATTGCCGGTGAAGTCATAATCGCGACCTATGCCGTTGATGGTTGGTACGGACAAGGGAAGAAGCGAGTTGCCTTCCGATTCGCGATCGCGCCACGGCCATGGCATCTTAAGAGGACGATCGAAATGGATGTGCCAAAGCGATAAGCAGCTACATGGGGGAACATTCGACACAAAAGATGACAGGACGTTCCGTTCCTAGAATGAATTCATCCTCAACAAGGCGGCCGTGTATCGGGAAGGGCCGTCGTGTAAGGGAAGACGTAGTATAGATCTGGCTTTGTGTGGGGTGCTATCGTGTTCGTTCGAGGGTTAGTGTACATAGTATGAGGTCGTCAAGGTGATGCTTGCTGGCTTTCGACTTGTCCAAAAAGATGTGGACCTTCAGCGCATCTGAAATGGTATAGTGGTGTAAAAAGAAGTATGGAGATGTAATCATTCCCGATGCGGTAGAGCATTAATGGTAGCACTAGCATGCTGCTAGGTAAGACAAGATGAAACGAGGGCACTGGTACAACTGGCTAAAGAGACACCTACCTAAGTACCTACCTAGGTACCTCTGAGATAGGTTTTACCGTCCTGAATTCGGAATCAGAATTTCACCTGAGCCATGCCGCTTTTAGCTTGGGCCTGGCCTGAGCAAGATCCGCTTCTGCATAAGCCAAAACGAACGAATTGAACTTGCATAGCTTCAAAAGTGACCGTTTTATTCCAAAACGGATTCGATATTACAAGGTGAGAAAGTAGAATGTAACCATGCAATCCAGCCGTACTTACAGGTCAACCACAAAAACTCGATAACTGTAATGCGGTGTATCTTGTAGCTTGTTACAAGCTCATTAATATTAGGCCGCTTGCATCTTATTTTATTAAACGATGACTAAAGTTAAAGGTTATTATCTAGAAGGCATGGATACCGAGGCCACACACAGCAACCAAGCTACAATGAAAGACGATGTGATGAACTTAAGATTTATCTTCTGTTACTGAGTAGAGTTTCAATATATGAGCCTGCCGCGCAGTCCCTATATAAAGAGCTCGTTGCTCCCACTTTACCTGTCTCTAATTGACATTGTAGGCCACCTTCTCTCTCTTCCTTCATCTTCAATATCACTCCCAACACGTTGTTGGTCAGGCGCACTATCACATCATAGCCTCGGCCGATTCTATATTCATCACGCGAGCCTGCCACTCTATCATTACCTAAAAACGTCACCAATTAATCCCACGTGTCATTATGGGTGCGCTTTCTAAAATTATTGCCACAATCCCATTATTGGCCATAGAGGTTGGCGCAATGCTGGCCATTACATTTAATGGTGCGGGCCCAGCGCTAGAACCTCCCGCGCACCTCGGCTTCTTCGGTCGGGTCGCCTATTACACTTTTCATCGTCGATTCAGGGACTACTTCGTCCCTTTCTACACCGTTGGGTTTGCCCACGGGAGCTATCAATTTCTCAAAGGAAAGATGCCTGGCCCTCTCTGGCTTAACGGTCTGTTCTTACTTTCAAGTTCTTGGCTCTGGTCTCTTACTATGACAAGAATAGAGGCAATCGAATACAGTAATCAGCCATATACTGTGGACGAGAAAAAGCTGTGGACAGAGGGGATGACAAGACGCGAGTTCTTGAAGCGCAAACGTGGGTGAACACGGGTTTATCAGCGTGGTGAAGAGACCAGTGGTGATCTGTTGCTGTGCGCCCGCAACACGAGAGCATTTTCACTGGAGGAAATGCACCGGGCATCCAATTCTCCGCGGCGACCGAGTCCGAAGAGACCAATAACAAGTAATATTAGAGTGCAGATGGGCCCGTTGAGATGGTCCGATGCATTCGAAAGTAAAAACGTGGTCACAGCATCTGCCTTATCTCTGGCGAATCTTCCTACCAACCACATCGTCTGGACCAGTATTATCAGACTTGCTCCTAAAGTACAAGATCCAGTGAGAGGCGTGGTATTTATGCCTTCACTCCACTACCTGATTGGCTTCTGGCCACCGAATGACTCCTCGGCGTAGCTTTACGCGGGGGCACTGGACTGAACTTAATGGTCCGGTATATTTAAACACCTTATGTTCTACTGATCACATACGTACCGATGACTCAAAATCTTATTGATGACCGCGTGCAGTGTGTACGCAGACCAAAGTATATCATTCAAGTATAAGATCCCGTTGACTGGCCGATATGCGACTGGATTTAACCTTACATATAAGTCTGCCTTGGAACCTTGAAAAGACATAAGGCTCATCTGCGCCGATTTTTCAGCATTTGCCGGAAGCATGTTAGACGTTGGATAAGGCCAGCTGTCCAGTACTTGCGGCGAAGTATATTGCACGGCGGCGGTAGAGCAGAGGACCGCAATACGCCGGGATAAGGGACCCGGGGCGCATACGACAATGATACGGGTACGAAGCTGAAACGAGCCGACGAATGCCTTCGACTCACCTTCTATACAAAGAATCAAACCACTCCCGTGTATATGGTCAGCGGGGTGCCGGCATTCGTTGAAGTCACCTACGGGGCTTTTACCGGTGTGAGCACGAGGTATCCTGGAACGATGAGAGGAGGTATACCGGCAAAGCGAATGTTCGAGGGCGTAGTAAAGCGATACGTGGGAGCGAACTGAAATGTGCTTGGCGGAACCCGATTCCTCCTGCGATACTATTACTTATACTACACAGGGGGAACATGGAGCAATCATCTAACATCTATGTACTAGAGTAATTGCAAGGGATAAAACACCTCAGATATTAGTTTGGTAGCTTTTTAGCTGCGTATCTGGTTAAAAGAGTTGGTAGAGAGGGAGCCTCCGCATAAGGTATCATAGCGGTCTAAAAGCTGTAACTACCTAGTATTGACGTTGTAGGATAGAGAGAGCAGGTTATATAGAAACCACCGTGAGAGGTTGGCCTTACCTACAGGCCGAGGTAGCTACTAACGGTGAGATTAAACCTGCTATGTAAAGCCGTTTTAAAGTTATCTTTATACTATATACTACATTCTTAAACAGCAATTATTTAAGGAATAAGATAAGAGATCTTGTTTGGCTGTTTAATCGATGTTTAAAGTGGTTTAGTATAGTTAATATTTGGGGGCCCATGGTAGATGGTCCGACTCGTTTCTTGTTGCAGTGACTCTGGCCCGGGCCGTTTTGAGGACCGTTTCTCTCAGCATAAAAAATGCATAAATGTGCACGGCGCAGTTCCACAGTCACCTGACTGGTCACTAGCTGAGCCAAGCCTAGGCAAAAGAGGCAAGCGCGCTAAGCTTAATTTGTTGTATGCTTAACAATTAGTGAAGCTGAGAACCTTCTATCGCTATAATGATTGAGCACTGTAGGTACCTTAGGTAGGCGCTATAGCAGGTTCTAGCGTAGATACCTACCTAGGTACTTATCGGTATCCCGAAAACTCTGGCTTAAGATGCTTGTATTACCTTAGGTAGGTATAAAGGCAAACTGCGTTAGAGAAAAAAGTGTAAGTGGATGCCCTCTCAAGCGGCTTCAAGAGTAAAAGCGCAGGAGGCGCCTATTAGTATTCAGGAAATATCATATCGGATGCTTTGCAATTCCGCGCATAATTTATCTACATGTATGTGAATATGCACAGGACATGAGGCCAAGTTATATATGGATGTACCTTAGTGGTCTCTCAAACCACTGCATGCAGTTACCGACAGCGTAGAGCCACTGACCTTAACACCTAACTGTGCTATGATGTTACCTATTCTGCTTTGGGTAACAGTGCGAAGCACCAGCCACATTCTTGGCATGGTTCTGACCAATCAGAAGAGCAGACCGTTTACTGGACGTCCCCACACAGCCTAACATAGCATGTTCCCCCAGCCTCTTTGATTTTGAAGATGTAGCATGAGACAAGAACAGGGTTGGCCGGCTGTTGCTCATCAAAAACGACGGCTTTGGGTCATTTCCAGCTGCCACCCCCCTCCACCTCAATATTCCTTCTACCTCTACCACCACAACTAGAGCCACCACGAGGACAGCGCTCGCCATCTTGCTCTCGCTCGCGCTTTCGCCGACGATCTATGTGCAGCCAACTGGGAACCTGCTTGCTACCGTCACGCGCAACGGCGTTTTTCCATTCTTTGCTGTAGGCGCGGCCTACCTAACGCGCGGTTCTGCGGCCCCCCCAAAACAACGCGCGTTCTCTGTTTACGCCCACCTCACTCAACGCCCGCATCCATCCCAGCGTCGCTATTCGACGTGTAATACCGGCGCATAGTCGCATTTGTGCACTCTAGTACACTACTTGTCATAGACTTATCAATTAGCATCGTCGACGGCCCAGCTGGCTTTTTGGTGCTGGCATCGCGCCCCTATCGCTCGTCCGCTTGCTCGCTGTCGCTGCTGTCGTCGCCATGTTCTACTCAGAAGAATTGCTCCAGAGGAGCGGGCCTCTGGCCCGTGTCTGGCTGTCAGCAAATATGCATAAGCTATCCAAGACACACGTCTTGCAGTCCAACCTGCCCAACAGCGTTGATGCTATTATTCGACCTAACCAAGCGCCGCTGGCGCTCCGTCTAAGTGGTCAGTTGCTACTAGGTGTTGTCAGAATGTATAGTCGCAAAGCCCGTTACCTGCTAGACGATTGTAATGAGGCTCTATTAAAGATTAAGATGGTTTGTTTTCCGGCCTACTGATTAAAGGGACATGACTGATCTCCATTCTAGGCATTCCGGGCTACCGGAAACAACGATATCCCCGAGAATCTCAACATGCCTAATCGAGAAGCTTTGATGCTCCCAGATCAAATCACGCCTGCTGATAACCTTACTATGCTACCACCGCCTGATGCAAATTGGCTACTTAGTCAGATGGAAGATGTAAACCCTACGCCTGCTAGCTCGAGCACACGCACACGAGGAAGACCCAGCAACCGCGATATTAATTTGCAAGAAGACTTCAACAACAGTCAATTCTTGCATGAGGACAATCTGGACGATGATGAACTTGCTCTTGCACCTATGGATGATTTGGAACTCGAATTAGATTTCGGAATGGATATTGATGAACAGCCACGAATGGACAAGAGCATTGAAATGGGTCGTGACGCCCCTGCCCCCCGACCCGTCGAGGACGACATCTTCAGCGAGCTTGACATTGCTCCCCGTGCGAAAGGTGGCGATGTCGAACAGACGATGGATTTGGATTTCGGCAATGATGGGGTCAGAATTGCAGACGCCGATGGGGATGTACAAATGGATGAGGATCTTGAATTCGACATCGGTGACCAATCTGCTATGCCCGAGATGGGTGGTATCCCTCCTATGAATCGCGAGCGCATTTCGGAATCGCCCCTCTCAGATATCGATGAAAACACGGCTAGGGATGTGGAAGAGTGGACACGTCTGAACAACACAAGTATATACGAGCCAGGATACGAGCCCGAGGAGCCTGAACCGCAGCCACAGAAAAAATCGAAGAAGCGTAAGCTCTTTGGTCTTGATCCAGCCACCCAACTCACCAGCGCGCATATCAAGGAGCAGCAACAAAACCGCGACAACATTCTCAAGGCTCCTAGCTTCATATCCCGCGACCCATACCTACTCGCCCTTGTTGAATTGAAGAACAGCGGGAGCTTCGTGACAAGTATTATGGGTAGTGGTCGCACTAAGGCTTGGGCACCCGAGCTACGTGACCTATTGACTTTGGATTCCATCAGACCGATAAATGACTTGAAGCGGAAGCGCGACAGTGGTGTTGCTGATCTAGGCAGCGAGGAGGAGCAGGGTAACTCGAAATCGCCCCGCCTTGAGATAGGTGAAGATGAGGACACGCTCGCTATGCCAGATACGGGTCTCGGGGATCGCAGTGTTGCGCCCGACGGAACGATCCTAGAGATTCCTGCGGATGACGGTGTCTTGGTCAACAATGACGATGATATTCACCACCCGCGCGACGAGAGTATGAACCCCGCGTTCGATGAGACAGTTGCACCTCTCGTGCACCCAGCCGACAGTGGACCTGTGTCGCTAGGTACTAAGCATGCCGTACACGTCCTTAGAGATCTATTCGGAGCTGAGGCAGCCACCAATGAAGAGAAGCGCAAGAAATCAGTGGTGTTCCAGGAATTGCTTCCTGAAGGAAGAGCCACGAAGGCGGACGCTACCAAGATGTTCTTTGAATGCCTGGTCCTCGCGACGAAGGATGCCATCAAAGTTGAGCAAAAGGAAGGCAGCCTGGGCGGCGCGATCCGAGTACGCGGCAAACGTGGGCTATGGGGCGCGTGGGCCGAAAAGGAAGCTGGTGGCGAAATGGCAGCACAACAAGAGGACGAGACTGTTACGGAACCGCCACCCGCGATAGCTCACTCATCACAACCCGTCGCTGCAGCTGCATAGTCAACGAGTCTTGGGCTGGTTGGACAGAGCTCTGTGGCTGGACTAGACGACGGAATGTTCTTGTACAAACTTGTAGCTTCCTTGGGAATGGCATCAATCGGGCGAAATGGCGTATTGGCGTATAGGAAACTAGGCGACAGGGAAATACCATGATTGTAGGGACCGCAGATATCTGGATGTCAAATTACTATGGGCGTGTGCGTTGATGGAGAGTGAAGCCGGTTGTTTAAATAGGTTAGTATGATTGATGGGATGACCTGGGATAGTTTTAGATAGACTCCCTTACGGTGAATGTGCAGATTACCTGTCACACTTGTCAAAATGCCTACCCAGGTAGTCTATCAGGATACTCTATAATAAGAAAAAGGTTTAACTTCAGTAGTCGCTGAGCTACCAGTATGTAGGCACATACCTAGGTAGTGAATCACAAAACCCTCAGTTTAACGCCGTGGAAACATTGAAGGACTACATCATGATTATTCAACTTGCTGGCTACTTTATTTACTTGCTTACATACATACAGTGTAGGTACTTAGCTACCTAAGGTAGGTACCTAAGCTACATGTATGACGGGCATGCAGTCGGCAGGGGTCAGTGGGCTAGGTGGCAGGCTGTAGCTTACCTGACGGCCCTCGTCCCGCTCACACTCGCATCTCCAGCCTCGGACCTACCAACTTCATCTTCCTTTGTGGCTCGCTGAAACAATGGGCAACAAACCGCATCGAACACCCAATCCATATGCGCTGTTTGAAATCAAATGCTTTGAAACTGCAAGAGACCCGCGGTCACCTGGTCTTTCTCCTGGCGTCACCAATTTCAAAGACGGCCGCATCGCTGCTCTTGACCTTGACCATCCGGGTTGAAAGGGCTCAGCTTTTAAGATTACCCTTCTTATGACTTTTCTTGCAACTATTATCTCCAGATAAGATTACCTCTAAGTACTGGGCTTTAGTTCTCATCAACAAGATATAGTTTCCACCAATACTCGAGGTACTGAACGTTGAATAGTCGGTTGCTTCTCAGCTCCTGCGGTAGACTACCTCGTTCTCAAGCAACCTAGGTACCTATATACCTGGCAATAGTGTTTGACCGAGCAAAGCAAACAACACTCGACGATGGTTAAATCACTCGTTGAATTATGCACTGCAGTGTGCATCCGGAACATCAAGGGTCAGTATCATATATCCCTACATTGTATCACTTCTTTTATCACCTTGCTTCTTCACCGTAACCCCTCCTGTTTCTTCCTTTCACATCTTCTCTTGGTCAGGACACTGGACACTCTCTAACGACCATGTCCGAAGCAGACATTACTGATATAGGTACCATACCCTACGCTATCGCGCGACCGATCTTGCTGAAGGTCGATAGTGCAGTGCAGCTCCGCCAAATCGAGGTCAACTCTCCACAACTGGCCGCCGACACGGCCGAGTTCTGGAAGCGTTTGATAGCCCGCGACTTTCCCGTCCTCTCCAGACGCGAGGCATTTGTACCCAAAAATCCGAAATCATGGCACAAAATCTACGCCAAGTACCAGCAAATGGACACCGAAGCTAAACGCGCTGCTAAGGAACGTCTCCAGAGCGCATACAAGGGAATCCAGGAGGAGAAGGACCGTACCGTCAGCAAGGTAGTCACCTATGACAGTAGGAAGCTCCCTCGGCTGCCGCGAGATGTCAGGCCGCAGGTGGGCGTTCGCGCTAAAAGCAACCGTGCCGGCCCTGACCAGAGCGAACTACGGTTTACTGGTGGCTCTCGGACAAAGACGAATACTCCCAAAAGCCTGCTTAAGCGCGCTATGCGAGAGGCAAAGGAGATCTCTACTCGGAACCGGCTGAATACCTCGGCTGGCGCTGGGTATGTCAGACCGGGACAGATTGCGAAAGCACCGGTGGGCATGGTACAGGAGAAAGTAAATAAGGCCCGACCAGTGACAGGGATCCGACCGCCTTCGCATCGGCTGCGCTCAATTTCCGGGCAGCCCGAGCTTGAGGATCGTGAGGCGCGACTACGGAAGGCTAAGGAGATGACCTCACAGAAGGGTGGGTCATATATATCGGACGAAGATCTGGACGATCTAGATCTTGAGGGCGATGATGGCCCTATCGGTCTCGAGGTAGACGATCTTGAGACTCTCACCGATCGGCACGAGCCAAGTTCCCCGGCCGGCCCCTCGCGCTCCGGCCCGAGTTCTACAAGGGGCAGTGTTTTTGCGCGCAAAATGGGCAGCTCTTCCACAGCGCCATCAACCTCGCGAATTCGTACCGAAGCACCAACGAAACCAAAATCTGCACGGGCGCAGAATGAGCCGATAGCGAGTAGCCCGCCGCCTAAACCTGCGGCGAGTTCCTCGTCTGCTCTACCTGATTCAGGAGCTGTACTTCCCCGTAAAAGAAAGGCTGCTGATGTTTTTATGAAGCCCAAGCCAAAAGCTTCACGGCTTTAGTTTGTCCTTGCCCTTGTCCTTATCGTTGTCACGTTAGACGGCGGATAATGTCCTCTACTATACCCATACATCATCAATGAGAGCGAACCGGGGGAGTTATTGTGTATGTTACTGAAGCGAAACGTGAACGGGCCAGAATTGCTCATATCAGGCTTTTGGGTTCTTCTATGGATGGTTCCTCGGACACATATTGGGAATATGTTGCCTTGCAACCCTAATGATGGGAGATTGTCTCGAACTTGGTGGCTCTAGCTACTGAAAATAGCATATTCTCCCCGTTGCCATAGTTAGTTACACCGTTTTGTACTTCAGGGCTGTTATCCATCGGGGCGAGCTTAATAAAGACTGCATTGAAATTAATTCACTGTAAAACACTATTAGAAGACGCTATATTCGTTATTACTGTGGAAAGTAGCGCGTAATATCTTTATATCATCTACAGTCCCTATGCGAACAGAATGTGTTGTGACTCCAATGTAAGAGGGTTCCTCTAGTTCCCTTCTAACCCTAGATCATTATTCATCCAGTACGTCACTGGTGTTGCTGCAGGGCGTGGAAAGGAAGAAAGAAAGATGAATAACCGGTGGTATTGTGATTCGGCGTCTATCCATGAATTCATCTAACTCTACGGCAGGTTTCACCAAGTGTACCTCTCTAGTTCGATTCCATCCTGGGGCCTCTCCTTCTCCCGTCCCTTGCTAACCCCTATTCCTGCAGCAGGTATCTGTCTGTACACATGATGATATGGCGAGGGATCGGACACCCCAAGCTATCTATCATGCAGTACATGCATGCTCAAACGCAGTATATCTTCATCTCCTCGTTTTCCTTTCTTGTTCTTCGCCAGGGTTTCCGTTGGTGTATAGGGTGGAACATGCGAAGGTTTGGGCGGTGGATAGAAATAGATAGTCTCAGATGTGCCGGTCGAGATCAGCTCCTCCTCGTAGCGTCAGGACCAGATGCAGTGTCGCGTCCGCCACGACGCCGCCCTCTCCTAGCTTCACATCGTCGTGCCTAGAGACCGGATGCCCAGGTTAGTCGGCATGTTTACTATGTCTATTGTGTGTGTTGACGTAACGCAGGGGAAGGTATCGCCTTAAGAATCTTTGTAGATACAGCAGAGCTGGAAAATAGAGCAGAGACACAAATAGGTTTCTAAAAGCTCACATTTGCTTGCCCAGGTAAATTAGTCGCTGTTGCGCTGGCAAGATACCCTCTTTTTCCTCGACGCGCTTCTTGACGTCCTCAATCTACAGCAGGTGAAAACCAGCCTGGCAGTTAGCTTTTGTATTCATTTCCAACGCTCTTCTCCTTTGTCGACTTTTTCTTTTCTTTTTTTCTCTTCCTCTTAATTATGGAGAGTGACGCTTCGGGAGATTTCTGTGATCGAAATGAGAGAATGGGGGCATCAGGGACACACCGTGTCTGTAGGCTCGACATCGAACTCGATTAGTTTGCCCGTCAGGGTCCGCACTCTACAGATTTAGCAGTTAGTATGCGTATAGATGTATATATGAATACCTATGGTGACATTAATCTGCTTGCCAGCGAGAAGTCCGCGCTCTGGAAAATCGCATGTGCAAGCAGAGATGCGATCGATCTCAATCTATGCGGCTCCAATATGGCGGGGCAGGGGCGTGCGTTCAACGTACTTGATCATCATCTTGGCGGCTGTGTTCTATGACGACACTGGAGCGAGTTGCACTGGTAGTATGGTCGCCTGGTGCCAGATCGGGCTCTTGCAAAATGACAGCGCTTTGCTATGAAAAAATTAATGGTTCTGTTCTTCAAGTTGTTTGAGAAGAGGTGGAAGCTAAGGTGAGCTCCCTAGTAAGTGGGATGCTGATAAAGCTGGAAGACAGACAGGCACATGGGGGGGTTAGATGGCGGGGTGGTTCCCGAGGCGGGGCTGTTTAGAGCCGCTGCCTACAGTACGTGTACCCGTACCAGCTTGCGCCTATATTAGGTACATTTTAGCATTGGAAAAAAGGGCCCGTTCATCAAGCATATTGGTAAATATGTAGGCGTCTGCTACTTTTAAGCCATGGATGGCAACATCAACATTCAACAATGTCCTTATCTCTTCTTGTAATGAAGGATAGTGAATTGACTTTGCTTCGTGTCTGGTCACAACTAAACAAGACTGTCCTTCAAGCTTAAGAACTTCGAAATCAAAACCATGATGTAACCTACTAATGTAGTCAAATTCTTAATTTTTAGAATCCTAGGTCGGGTCTGGAAGTGTCCACGCAAGAGCTTCCACCTTAATATACACTGGTAATGAGTAGGTTCTAGACATACAGTGGAGATTGTCCTCCTTTCAAAAACTTCGCGGCCTCGTTCATATGCTTATGTGCTCATTTCCTGTTCGGATCGTCGTTACCACTAAAAACGTTCAAGCCCAGCCCTTCGGAATCGAGCAGAAGTTTGTTTCTGCCGCCGGCCTCCTGAAGCTGGGTAGCGATAGCCCTTGCGTTCTCGATCTTCTTCAGCTCCACGTATGTCTTGCTCTTCTTGATGGCTTCACCGATCAGCTCGGCCGATCGTGCCTCACCTTGTGCCTTGACGACCATGGCCTGCTTCTCTTGCCTTGCTTTGTCTACGACGAAGGCTGCCCTCTGCGCTTCCTGCTGTGCTACTTGCTTGGCCTCAACTGCCGCTGTGAATTCAGGAGAAAAGGCAAGATGCTAGAACGCCGATTAGTACGATACATGGGCAGCCCGGGTGAAGTGTAAGAAAGCTTACTGTTAGGGATACATCGTCCAAGAGGATATTGAATCGCGCAGCTCGTCTCGACAGGTTCTCTCGAACCAGTCGGGCAACCATCTCACGCTGCGTGATCAGTTGACTGGCATTGAACTGGGCGACCACACTCTTCAAGACTTCGTTGACAATCGAGGGAAGCACACGTTCGTCGTAGTCCTGCCCCAGAGTCCTGTAGATCTGCGGGAGGGCGGCGATCTCGGGGCGGGACAGCACACGGCATGTGATGTTGACCATCTGCAAGTCCTTGGTACCTGTCAGGGAGGATACGTTTCTCGGCTTCGCACGGACATCGTATGTTATGGGCGTCTCGAACCAGGGGATCATGATGTGGGTTCCTGGTCAACGACAGCGTTAATGAGGGTGATAGATGCCGCCAAACGTCTCGGAGCCACCGGACGGACCTTCAGTGTAAATCTCCTTGCTCACACCGCTTATTCTCTTGTACTTGATTGCTCTGTGACCACCGTCGACGTTGAACAGCGAGTTCTGTAGCAGGACGGCGCCGCCACCAATAAGAGCAATTGCCGCCAATGACATGCCCATGCCCGCAGGCGGACGGCCGCCGGGGAAGCCTCCTCGGTTCTGGCGGACCATAGACCGCATCCTCTGCACATACTCGTCCATCGGGTTACGCGACATGTTGTCGAGCGGTACGGTAGCGTACGGTGGTAGGTGTGGGGATGAGCCGGTATGGTGGGATACCTGAGTATTGTCAAGTATGCGTAGAGGCAAGTGGCAGAAGAGGAGCTTCCCTTAGACAAGCTCCAATGAGGAATGATGATTCCGTTTTTTTGGTAGCCTCCAGCTGCTGCTCAAGGCCGGCTTCCTATTGGCCCCAATTCTCTGGGGGAGTTGAATTATTGCGCGGTCTGTGCATAGATGCGTGGACCCATATTCCTTTTTCCGCCTAGCGCGTGCTTGTACCTTGTACTGCATTGGCGCTCGTACAGAAAGCTAAGGGACCTACTTCCTTCGATAGCTTACTGTTAGATCAGTGACCAATATCTACAGATCTGGATATCACCCAGCCAGGTTGGCACGGTTGGGAAGAAGACTGGAAAGCCGCCCGGGGGCCTGGGCCAGCGTATTTATATGCATGTATCATGCAAGTTCCCTAGATCTTCATTTACTGGTCGGTGTAATGCAGGTCTGTGTGACCTTTGGTTTCTTTAACCTCCGTGTTATTGGCGCCAGTGGTGCACGCCTAAAGCGAGTTCCTATTGGGAAAGAAAGTTGCCTGGCTCCCATCCCCGGCGAGTTGGCAGGCGTAAGGTATGTCAGTGTAAGTGTTTGAGGGTAGAGACTCATGAAAGATTAAGTCTCGTCTCTAACACCTAGCTACGTAGTCAACTACTGACCCTTATCTAAAATGCTGATCTCTCAGCCTCACTCAATATCACGCCTACCGCATAAGAACTTATACGTACACCGAGCATATGGCGCAGCACCGCTTTATTACTATATATAAGGCAAACAGGAACGGATGACAGGAGCAGAGCTAACGATCTGGACTGACTCAGATACGCTTGATAATGCTACGATTCCCCTTACTGTGTAGAAGCGAGATTTAATCATCCACTGGTTCCGGCCGACGAATGCAACCCTTACCCATAGCTGTCGAGACGCGTGGATAAGAATGAACTGATTCAATGGACTGATTTCATGGACTGATTCCAGTTCCGGATAATGCACTTTCAGGCATCAGGTATCGACGAGGCTCCTTACAGCCAGTGGATCGTGGTGCTCGACCGATACTGCCACTCCACAAACTCTCTCGAATCACACTCTGATTCTCACACTACCTACCTACCTACTCTGGACTTCACGGTGACTTTGTCCGCAGGAGCGATGCCGGTATGCCTGGTCTAAGCGAAGGGCGGAAATAAGACGAGGTTAACGCCTATATCAAACGAAAAACAATGGTGTTATACGTTTTCGGGGTTGGAGCGGCTGCCTATCTGAAGAAGTTGAGCGCGTATACTATGAGACTTAGGTAAGGGGTTATACATCACAACTTGGAGTTGTAAGAGCCGTCAACAAGCCATCAGCTACCTTCACCGCCAACCATTACCCCTCTCAAACACATACTTTTACTGCATCCCGTGTGATCTACTGCCCCGGCATCTAGCAACTACAACCCTCTCGATGCAGGTCTCCCAAATGGTGAAGCGAACGCTGTTTGTAAAGAGTTTGGAGATCTGTGATGGGACACCCTCGTGCGTTCGAATTTCAAAACTTCAATGAACATCTTGAGAACGGAAGAATAAAAATATCGCACAAAATAGTTAAAGAGATGAAAATGAGATTAGTATGTGGCAAAATTCTAGAGATATCATGTCCAGATCTGGGAAGAAAGCACAGATTGGTATCTACCGCTGAAGTGGGCGACGTGCCAAGAAACACAGCTGGCAGAAACGGTGAGGTGGACTAACAACCAATTACGGCGACAAAGCAGCAAACACTTAACAAATGGGTCGGGTGAGTCATGATTAGGCGTGTATCGTCAGACCTAGAACATGAATAGAAAAAAGATGTCGGATCTCCGAACAGTGCGTTTTGTAATCCAGCCTGAGAGAAAAAAAAAATTAGGTGGAAAAATAGGCGCTCTCCTAATTTTCCCTTGGTCGGAGAAAGACGGGATCTCCACCAGCGCGCCCCCCGAATTTCAACTTTGCTGCTGACGGCTCGTTCCGATCGTACGAGCGCGCGGGCTGCCGCTGAGCTGCCGCTGGGCTTGGCCGGTCAACTATGACCGCACACCACGCCATTGCTGAAACGAAAAAGCTCGATTCCCGCTCGAGCTGCTACGACCGTTGCCTTCCGTTAGGCCGTGGGCGTGTATGTGTATATGCTGTGGCCTTGGAGTAATACGAGAGTGGCACGGATAAATGAGCATCGGGCATAGTCCGATGGCAGGTTAGATGATATCCGGGCCAGCACATCATCAGTTGACCTGGAGAACGAAGAGTTTTTTCCCGTAGCTGCTTTTCGCTTCTGCTCCTTAGTCTTGGTTTATTTCCACATCTACCAGTATGCGGTCATATGAAACGTTGAGGAGGAGGAGGTGTTGGTGTGTATATAATTCCGGCAGTGCTTGGATGGAACGCAATATATCTCTTGGTCTCATCAGAACACATCAACATCTTGTGAACAGTCATATATTATCAAGCATCCAATCTACCACTATCACAACCACGACTATCACTACCACTCGTGGTATACTATAGCAAGCTACACCAGACTACGTTACATAACAACATAACAACACATTACCTCCAATTCAGCCTACCAAACCAGGCCAACCAATCAATGCAGGGCGATATCTTCCAGCTTGAATCGTTGACACCCCAGGTCGCTGTGCCAAAACCACAGTCCAAGCCTGCCATGGCTTACGCCGGGCAGACGAGTGATCCTGTTGCCATCTACAACGAGGACGACCTATCTCACCTGCTCTACGTGAGCAGTAACCCCCATCACCATCATCACAACCACCATCACCATCACGAGCAGACGCCATATACTCACCCCGCCGACGTCGGCACCATCTTCATCAACACCGTCATGGACGACATGGAGGCCACCACGCCAGCCCTGAGCGACTGCGACTCGTGCTACGGCTCCGAGACCTCGGGCGCGTCCATCGAGTCGCCCGTGACGCCGCCCCTGTCGACGCTGGACGACATCGACGGCGAGGCCCTCGAGGCCTACCGCCGCAAGGGCCGGCGTAACGCCTTCTCGACCGACCTGCAGGACGGCTTCGGCTTCCCCATCTTCCTGGGCCGACAGGACGAGGAAGACGCGGTAGAAGAATGGCCGCTCCAGTCCCTGAATCCGCCGCAGCAGCAGCAGAAAACAACGACTCCGGCCGTGAAGACGACTGAGATCCCGCCGTCGCAGCACCTCAGCGCCGTCGAGGGGCCGATGATGTCGTGGTGGCCTGAGCCGCTGGATTCCATGGAGGACGACTGGACCGTGGAGAAGACGCAGTGGCAGCTGCAGCAGGAGAAGGAAAGGCTCAGGGAGCGCGAGCGCGAAGGCGGCATCATCGCGAGCGGTACCGAGAAGAAGATCTACGAGGGCGCCGCGCCAGTTGGCGATATCGCCGGGCAACTGATGAGCTGGTGGCCGACGCCCCTGTATGACTGGAGCGAGCGCTTCTACGAATGAAGCGCCTCGTTACTCGTTGTAGGCAGTCTTCTTCTCATAAGCCATTGACAAAGTCAGGGCAAAGAGAATGCAGTATTCTGGGTTAACATTTTTGGAAACGGCGGGAATTTATTGGCTGCATCTGGTGTTTTTGGCGTATTTGGAGAATGAAAACGGAGGATAAGGTGCCGGCTTGGTTCAATGTTTTAATGAAGCGAGTGAGGAAGAAGAAGAAGAAGTTATGATACCCATTGCACGAGAGTCCCTTTTTTGAGGAGGAGGAGGAGGATACGACTACGTCCATTCTACTATCGTTCGGCATAGAATCGGACTCGCATTGGGCATTGCATGGTATTAGAACAAACAGCCGGCTTGGGTCTGTTGGATATATTAGTTCACCATAGGGAATCGCAATCACCGCTACTCATAATCTTAAGTCTTTCCATGTGCACTGTTAATGATTGGATTCATGGTGCTTTTGGATGAGAATCTTACACTTGGCCCCAGTGTTCAAAGATTATTATAATAAATCCAGCTTTCTCATGCCCCCGAGAAAGAGGACCAACATGACACGATAAAACACTCTTGTAAAGAGTAAGATTGCTCAGATGCTTTATACCATTAACGCTATCATGTTGAATACCAAGACTAGACTCAAACATCAACTCTTAAAGTCCCCTGCATAACCACGACGGCAGTACCACCAAGATACACCTCCGCAAGCTCGTCCTTCTCCATCGTCGTCTTAACACTAATCACGCTCTTCCGCCCCATCTCCACACCCTGCGTCACCCGAAACTTCGTCCCCTTCTTCTCCTGCGTGAGCGTAAGATACGCGCCGAGCGCCGTAGCCGCGCTCCCGGTAGCAGGGTCCTCGAAGCCCAGCTCAACCATGCGCGCCCTCAGTCCCCTGACGCCTTCTTCCTCCCTACCGTTCTCGACATCCACATAGTAATACCGCGAGACGAAGCTATCCCTCCACCCCTCATCCAGCAACACCCCGCGCACGGCGTCGAAGTCCAGACGCAGCGCCTTGACCTCGCGCAGCAGCTCCAGCGAAGGCAGACGTACAAGCACAAATGTCATCCCGCTAACGATGCTGAAGACGGGCGCCTCGCGCTCCGCCTTCGCGATCTCGGGATTCGGGTGTAGCCCCGCCTTCACCGCGTCCGCTGTGTCCGGGGAGGACAGCAGGTCGTGCAGCGTGCGCTTGTGCAGGTGCACGTTGTGCGGGATCCTGGCCTGGATCCCCAGAGGCGACGGTGCGATGTCGATGGACCCGGCCTTGGTGATGAGCGTTTGCACGCCCTCGCCGCCGGCCAGGTGCTGCCGCACGAAGGTGGCCGTGCCGATCGTCGGGTGGCCGGCGAACGGGAGCTGTTGCTCGATAGTGAAAATGTCTATCTCGCGCGCCTTCGGGCCGGAATCACTCGTTTCTGTAATTTTCCAGGTGAATTAGCCCAGCCTGTGACAATCTTGCTGCCATGCGGGGGTGGTTATGGATATTGGGGACTATGATGGGGTCGGAGTGGCAACAGAAAACCTACCATCGTGAAGAAATACCGTCTCCGAGAGGTTGAATTCTTGTGCGATCTTCTGCTTCAGAGGTTGCGTCAGGCGGTCGCGTAAGGACGCTGGAACCTGCACCACTGCAAGCGGGTTGCCCTGAAGCCGCTTGCTCGTGAAAACATCCAGAGTGGTGAAGGGGACGTCCATGACGTATGAAGTTAAAGACAATCAAATACGGGGAATAGTCAGACTTCCTATTTCAATTAGGAGCATAGAAAGACTATTGAGCCGTTTGAAAGACCTTGGATGGAGTCGTGAAACTTATAGTGCTGGGTGTGACTAACGATTGCGTGCGGCCGGTCTTAGATCGCAATGCAGTGTCCGGATACCGGCGGCCTTGACTAATTGGCAGCATCGCCATGCCATTTCTGCGTGTCGCACTACAACATGTAGATCGAAGGGCGTAAGATAAAGTCAGTACCGTAAGCTCGTGACTTGAGCATATCTAAAATGTGTATCTGAGTGCTATTTCTTCTATCAGTTCCTACAGGGAAATCCAGATAAGACCGTTGCTTCTCATCAGAGGGACGAGAACGATCTATGAGAAAAATCTATGTAGAGCAATTCTACTTCAAATATATATAGAAATGCAGTTTAATGCTGGTTGCGATGCTTGGATCTTAGGGATATGTAAGCTATGAAGCTCATCGCTTCTTAGTGTCACTGATACCATATCCGACTAGATATAGAAAACGTAGCGAAGAATTGCCGTGCCGACACAAGAAATCATCAAGACATTCATAGAACGCCACTCAGCCGATTGTGGGAGGCTGAAGGGAGACGACTAATTCTGTGAGACGATCTATTTTAGCTGACAAAGCCGCAATGCGTGCTTCAACGTCGGCTGGCTCATCGCTGGTATCATCCTCGGGGGGGTTTTGCCACTTGTTCTTGTTTACCATCTCTGAGCTGGGCGGCCGTGGCGAAGGCATGTGCGGACGATAACCAGACTGAGGTCTATTTGGTGGCGGAGCAACATGGCGCTTGAAAGAGTCTTGGTGTGGCCCGCGGAAGCTGTTGGTACTAGCCAGGTTGAGCTTGCTGGCAACCCACTCGTATGTCTGAATCAAAGCTACAATGGGAGCGTGTGTGGCTCGTAGCAGTATAATACGGCCATGGCGGAGTGTATTTCCAGATGCGAACAAACGGAGTGGGCGGAAGATGATGAGGGCTAAAAGATTGAATGGTGCTAACGCAAACATATATATCAGCGACAGATACAAAAGTTTAAGCAGCATGTTTCTTACGGTAGAAGTGTGTCAGTCTGTTACTAGTCGACGCTTCGAGCACATATACCGAGTAGACATATAGATATTCTTCTTTCGCATGGGTGATCACTCTACTAAAGCTGTTGCTGAGCATACCAGTCAACGAGCCCATGAGTAGGATAGATGACAGAGTGACGAATATAAACATGAGCGGAGGACCTGTAGTATCTGAATGAGCTCAGTCAGATGACAGCGGCGGCAAGTCTTGTCTTACCAAATATTGGATCAATTTCATGCATGTTATCGAAACCAACAAAGCTGGAACCAAAAAAGATCTTGGTAACAATCATAGCCATATGTGGGAACGTAAAAGTCTCTCTTCCGACTAATGAAAACGTCGTCAAGAAGCCGAGATATAATATGACCACTATAACATACGTGTAAGTAGCTGCTTTACTGACACATCGAACACTTCTCCGGGTTTGCAAGACTCCACAACGCAGGCACGAGCGGAACAGAGCGTCCCTTGCTCCTTGGGTTCGATAGTGACTCACCGAACACCATAAATTTCAAGAAATCCAGGCCCATTGCTTTGAGACAGGGAATTAATGTTCCCCAGTATGGTGATAAGCTGAGTAGAGAGAAGACTCGCGGAACCATGAAGAGTGCTTCTAGAGCCAGGACATCGAAAGCTATATCAACGAGCACGTAGTCTTTCGTATATAGCCCAACACATCCTGCAAAGGGAACGTCAGTCAATGGTCAAGTCCAGCTTCCAGAGCCGAATGGTGACAGAACACTCACGGAGTACGAAGTAAACAATCCCGATCGCAATCATGGCCATATCAAATATATTCCAGATGTCGACTGCATAGAATATCGACCCTGCGTCTATATACTCGCTCACCTCGTCGTACACGAACGCTGCAAACCAAAGATATAATAGAATTTCTATTCGGGTGATGCCGTAGCGATTTTGTTGGATTAGAACGGCGTAATATAAGAGAAGGAAGGCACAAAAGAAGGCCACTTCATATGCTTTCAGGTATTTCGGGACGCGGAGGCGTGAAAATGGGTCGGCCGTATTGTGATTGTAGAAACAAGGTTTTTTCTTTGAGCTGGCCGACAGCCGGTCCCAGAAGATAATCTCACCATTCCAGATACCTGTGATAATTTGTTGCACAATATGTTGACTCAGAAAACGTTTGGCATCCGCGATAGCCGCGATCTCCAAAGCATTGAGGTGAATGAACGGGGCCGTCGGGTCCGCCTCAGATTCCTCTATTTCGGTAGCATGGCGGCTCATGGTAAGCTTCGTCACGGATTCATAGAGCTGAGAACGTCTTCTGATAGAGCCGCGCCTCACCTCGGTCAGAAGACCCGGCCGGTGGTAGGGTTCAGACGAGGGGACTGTCCCGCCCAACAGCGCGGTCTGTTCGTCGGTCTCGCCTTCAATAGCACATTCCTCATCTACCGAGGTATCATCCTTGTCACAAGGATCTGGAATCTCGTAGAGACAGAAATCGACGATTTCACGCTCCGACAGGTGAGTCAGAAACCTCCATGCAACGATCTCGCAGGCATTCGCCCGGGCATCACTCAACCCTTTGCCGTCAGAAATCGTGCCATAGTGCCATTTTAGAGCTCTGTTTTTCTCAACGATTAGTTTTCATAGGTGGTACTTGCACACTGTGCATTCACACTCAAAGCGACAGAATATGTACGGAAAGAATCCCCAATCACGAGCCAATGGAGCTCCATAGTGCTGATAGTAATCAGCTCAGAGGGAGAATAACCTACAACAATGCGTTGACAATGGCGGGATTAGTCACCTCGACACTTAGATACTCGACAAGATTGTGAAGTTGATCTCCTGCGGAGGTGGTGCGGAGCTGTTCGAAGGTTGCAGGTGCGTAAACGACCTCGGCAATATAACTAGGTTCTCATGTCAGCACTAGCAATTTGTGCTGATGATGCCGAGACTGGAAGTATGTACGTGGAAATCTTCTTGATGAGATCACGAAAGGAGTCGTCGTAGGCAATATTGGGCAGCCGAGCCTGGCCACGCTCGGGAGCGTGATGCGGAGAAGAGAGCCGTTCGCCAGGCATCGGAAGCGATCTGACGCGAACTGGCATATTGATCAAGATTGCATCTGCGCTGGCCGCTCACAGGAATACAAAAATAAATACGTCTCAAGCCTCAAGCCTCAAGCCACGTCAAGGTCGAACAGGGTGCCGTATACCGAGCCAGCGCATTTGCCCCTTTCCAGAGCAGGCAGTGGCTGGAGATTGAATGTTTCATACCGTTATGATTAGGAGGCGTCGCCAGCAGGTGTTTTAGTGATATAAGTATTTAAGTACTCCTTGAAAACAGGTACTTACAGGAGCTAAGAGGGGTGAAACGGCTACCTACCTAGGCAGTGTTAGCGGGATGCTAGCTCGAGTCAAACCTCTATCTAGCCTGTCTGAGCTGCCCCTCCACGCCACTCCCGCTTTTACATATAGAAACAATCATCGTTGTAACATCAAACCGTAACAAACAGAGATAATGTCATAATAACAAGGCACCACGCATCCTCTTCAAACGAAACTAGATTGTATATTCCTCGGGATTATCGCCTCTTCTGTCACAAGTCTGCGGTGTCCGTCAACGCAAACCGAGTGCGTCAGCGAAGAGATATACGAAAACGAAAGTCCATTACATAAAATGACCAAAACTCAGACGCCTCAATACCGTCGATTCGCACCTGAGTCGTCAGTTTGTAGATGTCGATCGTCTCCAGAGACATTGACGTCAAGTCAGTAAATTGTCTCCAAATTATTAGCCTCAATACTACTTCTTCCCAAGGTGGAGGCATCCGCCTCTGCGTGAGGTACTCTTAGGCACTCGGTGCTTTTCTATGTCACATTTGTGAGAAGCTCCAATTTCAACTCGAGAGAGGCATGTGATAATTGTCACAGGGCGGACATATAGTGCGCTGACATCCTCGTAAAAAAAACTCGCCTTTGGAAAGCTATAAGCTGCCCTAGAGATTGCGGACCTTGAAGCCTCCCCATGGCTCTTCAAACTGTTAGCAATCAACACATTATACGATGTGATTTCATATATCCAAATGGTATATACATTCATTGCCAGGCATGAACTTTCCGGCGCGTTATACTTCTCAGTTTAATCACTGCAAATTGAAGGTACGTGGCTCTGTTTGATACTCCATTCTGATATCAATTCTACTTTACTCACCCGGATCGGAACGCTCGACAGCGTATTAGGTTCCTAACATACTATGCTTAAAAGTAACTTGCTGATAGTTGATCTACCGGCGGTAGCACTATTCTGATGCGTATAGCTCACGATTTTTCAAATTCCCTCTCATAATGAGGAGCTCTATGTGAAACTATCTCTATGCACCACATGTTTACTAGTGTCACTGTCTGCTTTCAGACTACATATATTGATTTTTTTGCCAAGGCGAATTGCAGCTGAGCCTTAAACGCGAGTTGGTCTCGTAGTTTAAGTAGTAGAAACAAAAACTTCAATCGCAGAAGATGCTAACTAATTAAACAGTTTTAACCCATGGACGCTCCCTACCAATATTGTGATCTGCGTGTCCAGCTGCGATAGTCTTTCCGCGCATACATTCATTCCATCAAGTGGCGCTCAAGAATTCCCGCATGTAGGTGGTGAGGGTTTTGGTCACCGCCCGGATGGTTAGACTGGAGTTCGATGGGACCTCGATCCCGCGGCTGAGAGAATAGTCGCTGGTAAAGATCATGAAAACCGTCCCTCACCCATGGGACACCAAAAGCAATGAATCCACAGGACATCTCGCCCAAAGCCCAGAGAGCCACGGCCGAGCCTTCGTAACCGCTGTCATGCGTTCCAAGGGATTGGAGCGTATACATGAGCCGGCCGATAGCCAGGCCGCATACCCTACATCATCCTCATCGTCAGTCATAATCATGAAACAAGACGACAGATATTGAATGTGTGTTGTCTTACACAATGCCCAATGTGAGCGTGAGTTCCAGAGTTGATCTCCCAACTTGACGCAACCGCCTCATCTGCCCGATCCTTCCGAGGAACAGCGACGCTATGATCAGGTCAAGCACTAAATTGATCAAAGCAGAAAACACATCGTAAACCCCCATTTCATTACACGTTCCCGATAAGGTTTTATCCCAGATGCGCCCGTATGGATTGCACTGGCTGTTGAGAATACACAAGTACATAAGCCACCAGATCAAGGTGAATGCCAGCGACGTGCCGCAGGTCCAGTAAGATGCGTTCCGGTGGGCAGGGGTAGGACAGAAGATTCGCATCCATTCCGACAGCATCGCGGTTTGCAGGAGGCCGACTATGACGATGTAGAGATTCTTCATAACAAATACCAGCTGTGCTCTGGTCAGCCAAATTGTCCGCAGGCGACTATCAGACGAGCACTTCTACGACGTACCCAGAGTACTGAATGCAGCTGCCTGAATCTGATGTCCCAGAGATGTACGAAGACGCCAGGAGTGAAAACCTTGCTGAGGGCTAACACCCATACCATCAGGTATGCTATGAAGAAAGCCTAGATCGCCAACCAAGGTAAGCGATAACTCGAGCGGTACTGCTATACTGTTAAAACTTCGAGATCCAGGAAATAAGCTTACATATACGAGTGCAAATACAACTTGAGCAGTCAATTCCGTATTAGTGGGCATTAACTTCATGATTGGTGTAAGTGCTGGAAATACGCACAGTCGCCCCCTCTGAAAAGCTTCAATAAATACCACTTTCTATACATGCAGGAAAAAATGAATATGTGAGCCAGGACACTGCATAAGACCACGGAGACGATGGCTACTTCATCATCCGGATTCTGTGGGTGTTCGAAATTCGACTTTACACCCTCTGGCGGTCGAAGAGACGGACCGTTCAGGATCCGCTCCTGCGTATCAGGATGCAACGAAGCAAAGTTGGAATAAGGCATTGCCGAACGGGATGAAATATTGAAGTCATATAAACTCGCATTCGGCGAGAAAGGCTGAAAGTATAATTGTTATCCTCCTAGAAGCGTGAACGACAAGTAAGAGACTCGGACGACAGCGATATAAAGAAGATACTGGGAGCTGAGGGCCCCGACGGTTGAGTTGATATCGAGTAGTATCAACAATAAACGTCATACATCCAAACCTCTCGGGAGAGAAGGAGAGAGAGAGCGCGATTGATGCGATGGATGGACCCTGCCGTCTATCTCCTGCCTCTCTGCGTCTATAGCAGATCTAGAGGTGGCGCCTTGCATCATTGCGCGTAGGTATGCTTTGCCCCTATATCACTTTTCACTTACCGACAACCTCCTTCTTGCTAAATCATCTACTGTGCAGACATGACGTGCCAGCTAGACTCTCAAGCAAGTGTCCAGGCAGTACTCGTAAGGCATTATTGCCTTGCTGGGTTTGTTCACTAACCACTGCCGGAGGTAAGTACTTAGTTAGTGATTGACACTCGCGGTTGCTCACACTCCCTCACCTCCCCTGATTCCTTCTCGAATAATTTAACTAGTTGACTGAGTTATAATTTTCTCTCATTGTTAACAAACCGAGGTAAATTCCGCGAAACACCCGCTAACCCAGCCCGCACGGTGATCCTGAACATGTTTTGCTTATGTCGCAGTTGGGAGGTCGGTCAACGGTCCTACTCATATCAAGCTCCTTTATCGCTCAACGCACACTTCCGACCACTGGCGCAGACAGACCGGAATATCTGCAAGGCCGCTTGCCTTGGATCTGCAGTAGCTTGTGTACAAGGAGGATTGATAGCAGACCATCTGCGACAGCCCCCTTGATGTTATGCGGCTAACATTAGTCCTGTCAAGCAAGGAGTTTCTCCTGCCAGAATCTTAGAGATATTATACATGCCAACTCTCTAAGACCGCTTCACCCCTGTCATGGTACCTGTTCTCTAACCTTCAAACAATACTCCAGATGTGACAGGCCAGGTACACTTCGATATCTCACCATTGAGTGAAGCGTATGAGGATTTTGGCATTAGAGGCGCGATAAAAATAGGGGTAGGTGGCGGGGACCTAATCTTTTTTCGTCTCTTTCAGTGCCGAGATATTCAATGCCATGTCAAAATACATGAGGCAGGAGGGTTAGCACCTCGTGTCCAGATTGCTGAGAATCGGCAGTCGAAGGTGCCGGGTCAGTTGCGAAGCTTATCAATAACTAATTAGTGATGCATTTCAATCGATAATACCTGCACGAAAGAAACTCGTTTCGTTTTATAGGTTGATTGAACTCATCTCTGACTACAGTTACATTTAATAATGTTATGTTTAGGTTTTTACACATATCACTAGCACCTATGCAGTTCAACTGATTATTCAGGTCCTTCATGGTCAAGAATGGAACTCCAGCGAGTGCCTACCAAGCCCTATCTTAACCCCCTATCACACAAGAGAGTCTAAGCCACATACCACTGCACAACGCCAATACAACAAACAATGATTGGATATGCTATGGTTATCATTCTCGGTTGTACACAGGCGCTTTTTGCTAGTAGGCAGTGATAGGAATTAAACTTTCATGATAACTCTCAGAGGCCACGATTGCTCTGCTGCTGCCACCCTTTACCAGTACTACACAAACAGATACGATGCCCAGCATCTCACTTCGTGAGGTGTGTCTTAGATTATAACGGAAAAGCCCCCTTCCCTCCTCGCGCATTCATCGACTCCGAGTTAGACGGCCGTCCTCAGTCCTAAGCCCGCACCCGCCATGTCTAACCACGTGCCCAACAAGACTCTGGCGCCGGCAGAAGAGAAGCTATATACGATTAAATGTATATGCAACATCACTGACGATGGCGGGAACACGATTTACTGCGAATTCTGCAATACAAGGCAGCATATCAAATGCTACTACCCTTTTAACTTTAACATGGTTGAGGCGCAACGAGAGGATTTCAATCATTCCTGCGTCGATTGTAAGCCGCGGATGTTATATGGATTGCGAGCCAACGAGGGCCAGAAGGCGAGACCCACTGGATTCAGACCCTCGGAACACAATACAATTTCAAAAGACAATACTGCGGACGAAGACTCGCGGAGATCTGCTTCATTTGCTTATCTGGGTTCCAGATTAATACGCTGCCATGACGCGAAACTGAAGCTGAAGCCGACCCAACCTGCATTGCCTACACGAAGCGAAAACGGGACACAAAGCGAGAATAAGGCACAAGGAACACCATCTGGTATATTTGCCCGCCAAAAACTACCCCCAGAATCTGGCAGAACGTTCACAACGATAACTAGCGACGCTGAGAAGGAGGTGATTGGGGGCTCTAGGGACGTTATTAGACCGGGTGAGCCTCTACCAGGTAGTCAGCCTACAGAAAAACCAAACAAGCTGCCAAAGCCATACAAGTGTGCCGTCTGCAATGCGGCCTTCGACCGACCAGCATATTTGAGGAAGCATACAAAGACACATACACATGGGAAGCCGCGTGCCTGCATTGTCCCTGGCTGCACCAAGTACTTCCCCCGTTCAGACTACCTCAGGCAGCGGCACTTGAGAGAGCACCACAATTCGCAATCGGAGAGCATGAACAATGCTGGGCAGGCCATGCGCCCCCCCGCCTCTGGTTCCGCTCCCCGGCATTCTTTGGCCCAACTGCAACCCGGTTGGAGGGCCCAGCAGCGAATCCGGGACCGAAAGTTCTCCAAGGAAAGCAACATAGGGGATCTGGATCCCCTTGTGCTTGCTCGATTGAATAGTAGAGGGATTTCACGGTCTCGCGTAGTTTCATTTTCAGGCGATGCTCACGACCCTCCAGTTAGCGACGTACATGACCCGGATGAGGTATTTCCACAAAACAGTCCCTTGATGAAGCTTTCAGATTCTCCGCCGGCGATTCCTCTTCCTCCAGTCAGTCTTTCGCCTAGTCTTAGCGAAGAGTCTTCTGATCGACGGCATAAGATTCAACCTACTCAAGGCGATGCTGTGTTAATACAGCACCTTGATGGTAGAAGGCACCCCGACATTTCTCAGGAGGCAGGAAATCGACCGCTTGACCAGTTCAACGACTATCAGACTAGAAGTGAGTCGGGAGATGCAACGAGAGATGAATGGGATGATGATATTGTATATGCGCTGTCAGTATCAAATCCCGCTTTAGCACCAGCATCTGTTGATTTGAAGCCTCCAGCTACGAATGCCCTTGCGGCAGCTAGAACTGTCACAAGGGCTGAACACAGGGCTTGGAGAGTGACTCAACGTGATAATAATATTCCATGAGCGCAATAACCCTCTGACTCTCCAAAAGACCCTTAGTCCCTTGGAGGGTCAACTGGTCATTATATACAGGAGTCCTGCGGCCTCAAACCTCCTCATGAGAAGGTTTACCTGCGTATATCAGAGTTCGAATAGCTTCATTTATCTAGTATCCGAGACATCCTGCAATTCAGCCTCATGCCTATGATATAATGAATATAAACACGAAAGACCCATAAAGTTCGCGGGGCCGTGCATAGGTGACCTCCCGTCGGCGCGTAGCCTTCCGTACAACAAGAACTCAGGCCTAGGATCCCAACAGACAGAAACATGCGGCGCACGAGCGGATTGTTGAGTATTTTTATCACAGACTGTATTGATTGACATCACTGATAGCTGAGAATACATGATAGTCCAATAGACACCTACAGGATTTCGTATTAGAACATTGGAAGCGGCACTACTTCAAAAGGCACTTCATTACGCTGCTAGTAACACGTCAATATGCTTAAATTCAGACCTCAAGAGAACAAAAATATCGTTGCCGTAATGGTTATCACTCCAGATATAGACCCCCTAGGTAACAAGGTCACTGGGCTGGTCGCTGAGCTGTTAAGTTGAAGTAGTTAGATGCTTGACTAACGTGTTTTGACTCTTCCACCTTGGTGAGCGCTGCGGCCCCGTGTTTCCAAGTTCGAACGGGTTTGTTACCTTGAGTGAACATATATGCTGAATAATTACTCGCGAATAATGGTCTTCTAAACTCTGCATGGTCAAATACACCCGCTTCATCCTTCATGTGTCTCATGGAGATTGCAAGGCTCGCCAAAATTTCAGCTGGATGCTACTTTATGTAGGACTTAACAGCTGAACTCGCTCCAGCTTGCCAAGTAAGCTGTGCGCTACCCTTTCCCCCCCTTTCATAAGTACTTAAGAATGATCAAGCTGAGCTCCGCCGGCCTCAGCTTACGACAATGATGTTTCCCCTAGGAAGTCAGCCCTGTTGATTCGACAGGCTGCTTTTCGCGATCGCTTCTCCCTACTCTGGACCCCAAGCGATAGAACTTGAATATAACTGACCTTTCTGCGAGGCCGGCTCGACAATTGCCGTGATTCACACATTCCCATTAGCATAGAGAGGCATCTATGAGGAGACTGGCTAACTATCCGCATCTTTGTTCCTCATTTGATTGTCATTCAAATGGCAGCTTGTTAAGGCAAATCATACACCAGTCAACATAACCCTGCCTGAAGGGATTTGTGCTATGAATAATCAGTGATTCGCTGAACGTTCTGAAACCTGGGTAGTTTTCTCATGAGAAGTAAGCCCCGATAACTAAATGGAACGCGAATCCACTGGCGACAAGTGGAGTGCTGACTGAGTTCGTCTTGCGCCGCGGCAGTATGGAAACCTTGTAAGATATCTCCCATCTCCCCTACCCGGCAGGGTCGGCGTTGTACCTATCTACCGAATGTTAGGGGGCTGTAATAGTTTCTGTAGCGTGGTACAACAGATGCCCCTAATTCCCGTATTCCCCTATTAGTAGCGTACAGATGTCGCTTTAAGGTTGGACGTGATGGGTAGGGCCATCCCGTCCCGAGTCCTTTGATTATCTAGTGCTGATTTCCAAAGTACGATACAACAGCACTCTAGTGCAGTTGCGATCTATGGAGGTCGCTTATATAAAGACTGTGTATATATGTCCCATACCATGAGAAAGGAGTGTGCGCCACGGCCAGCCGTTGTATCGGCACACCAAAGATCGTGGCGGTGCTATTTTCGCGGTGTTCTGCGAGTAGGTACCTACTTATTATATATGATTCCGAACCTGGTCGTCCAAGCGAATCACAGACTTATGCGAATTATTATATATCTGTCGGCCAGACTAATATAGCTAAGTCAAAACATCTTGACTGCAAGTCAAACGTCTGATGTTGGCGTGCCTCAGCTGGCATGTTTGCAGCGACAAAGTTAATTGCTAAGAACATGTAAGTACTTACCTTGCGGTAGGTTGGCAGAAATATACAACCCACCAACCCCGGAAGCACTAAAAAGGCCTTGCATTAGTTTAGCCGCCCCCAAACCGGTCTTTTGCTTCTTGTGCTCCGCCTCCACGGTTACCTATACTGGTCTATTTGCCGGACTCAACACGAATCATAACAGCCTCTATTTAGAGCTTTTGAATGGTGTTAGCATAGATCATAGCCGAGATGGTCTTGGGCTCTGCCAAGTTGAATTATATCAGTGTTGATGAATGGGGCATCGTGGGGATCCTCATGCTCGCTTAAATACCGCGAGGTATTTACTATCTGCCAATCCTATGGATAGGCCGCAACTTTCTGGTTGTTGAAGGCTGAAAAGTTGGTCTCGACTGGGTGCCAGCCATGCTGTAAAAGAGGGTTGAAACTTGCCTCGGCATACATTACCGGGCTCATACTGTTGATGACGGACAAATACACAATCGTTATCCGCGGGACGGATTCGCGATGCATGGTCAAGATAGAGAGAGCCGTGCTATAAAGTCGCACCGCACTACTTCGTGCGCTTCGAGAGATGGTCGCCGTAGTCAAGAGCAGCCAAGGTTCCATGAGGGATCAATAGCTATATAGTCAGATATCCATCTATCATCGACAACTGTAGTCGATCATGATTGACTCTTAAGCTGCAGCAAAGATTTCAGCATTACGAGATGCAACTGCAGGACAATGGTAAGTTGGTAAGGTGTAAGACATGCAGATTCTCCTATAGAGATCCTACCGGGGCCCGGCTCTTACACATACATACATATACCGGCGTCCTAAGTACCTGGATGTGTAGTGTAAGGGAGCAACTACAGCTTCTGGGGCCCTCGGACTACGAGAGTATCGATTAATCTCGCTTGCCTGCCGCTGAACCGAGTGCGACGATCGGGCAGGCTACCTAGACTGGGTCTGACTAATGTAGGCATCTGAAAACATAGTTGTACGGGAGTAGGAGAGCGATGGCATGCGGTGTCGTTTTCCCGACAGGAGTCGGCTTGTTTCTCGAATATAAAAGTGGAATGACAGGCATTGAAAGACAGGCGAGACAGTCGAGATAGGCGAGAGAAGACGGGGAAGAGCAAGGGGTGGCGGTGCATTGCCTGCACTAGCGCACGCTGTACTGTGCCACCTTATATGGGTCTGGGATCTAAAAAAAGTAATCCTGTATTGTATGTACAGAGGTACCTACGGTAGATCGGGTTGGCGTCTTGTCATTTGCCAAGAAGCAGCTGCTAGTGAAAGTCTTGGCCGAACGCCTGGACGAATGCGCGCGCAGCAGAGAAGTCAATCTCGTGAATTGTCCCTGCCATCCATGCCTAGCGTAGCCCTGTAGGTACTTTAGCAAGCCCCGATTACAGTGGATATTCCAGGTACCGTAGGTATCTATCAGTACTGTAGGTCCCTGCAGCCGCTGTTGCCACTCTCTGATCTGTTTGGGATACCTCACAACTACATGCCTAGAACCCTTGTCCATCTCCCCCGAGTTGGCGAAAACGGTCAAGTTGACGATCCCTCGTCAACACAGACGAATAGCTGGCCGAGCCATAAATACGAAATCTGACCAACGTTTTTATTTCGTCATTTCTGGTATTCTCGTCGTGGCAATGCTAACCGCCACCACAATCAGGGATACAAACTACCCGCCGAGTCGGGCACCAACTCTTGATTTGCTTGAGCAGTACAGAGCAGCAAAGCACTGAGGATAATACCAGGACGAGGACGAGTGTCCATGCTAAGCGCGAACATTAAGATAGATGGCTGCAGAATGCTGCGGTTTGTTGATGACAGGACCCTGGTGGCTGCAGCCGCCGTTTTCACCATGGACATGGGAAATATAAAGTAGCACGATCCACTACACCACGCTACACTATACGAAAGCGAAGTGCGATCCGACGTTACCAGATCGGACCTTTCATGGACCTGTGGATGATTGACGTACTAGTAGGTAGAGGCAAGGCACAGGCATTGGCACAAGTACAAGCGCAACTACCACAGCTGCTGCTCCTGGACGTAGAGGAAGAGAGTACGAGCGCTGTGCGTGAAGTCAAAAGGGGGGCAAAGACATGTCCAGGCATTCGTCGATCCTCTCAATTCATCCTGGATATCTCAGCCCTGTTACGATACCCATACCCATACCCATATCCACACCCGCACCCCGGTACATACAGCGCCAGCTACTCCATACCGATGTGACCCTCGAACCTCGCCTCTTTTCCTTCCTTTTAAAGTACTCGTTTCATGTCCCTTCCTTCTCTCACTCCGCTACCTGCTTTCCTTTCCTGTCCTTTTCGAATTTCGCTCGATCTGGTTCCGCGCAAGTTGCAACTTCCTCATCCTTCTGGGGCGTGTAAATACATATGGAGATCGAGCCATGGCTCGTCCGTTATTCCATAACATCTTTTTCCGCCTTCCACCCGCAACCGCAGTTCTGCTCCTTAGCGCTGTCTTCGACCTAACGAACGGTCATGCGCTCCCAAGACCGACCAAAGTCGTCGCTTTTCGTGAGCTAGACGTAATACCGTTTCCTCCAGCTCCAACGGGTGGGCCGTTCTCACCTTTCGATCTTCAGCTGCGACAGGAAAATACAATATGTGGTTATCTTGGAGGCAACTCGGATTTACCCGCAACATGTTCGCTAGGATCGCATTGTGTGCTGGATGCGGCCAACTCGGTGGTGGGTTGCTGCCCAAATGGCGGCGCATGTACGACAGGGGTTTTCACGGGGTGCGTCGATAGGAATAGTAGTCCACAAACCGAGATCAATCCCTATGTATACACATGCCAGGGGTCCGACGTCTGCTTCAAGAACAACTTTGCAGGTGGATATTTCCAGTATGGCTGTGGAACAGCAACCGAACTGGGTACCACTGTCCAGACATCGGCCGACGGTGCAACTGCGGCACTGAGCATCTCGACCGTGGATGTGAGCTTGACAGAACGGCCAAGCACGCTTGCGACACCAACCACGATAGGATCTCCCGTGTCGACTGGAACGACGAGTCCGAGTTTAATCAGCTCTCAGTCCACGTCAGCGGCATCTTCGTCTACCATCACCACCGCCACCTCGTCCATATCTTCAACTTCATCAAGGACATCTTCTTCTCATAGTACTTCTTCCAAGACACGCTCAAGCTCGTCGACATCATCAACATTAACCTCGTCAACGAACACCCCGAGCTCGACAATTGCCTCGCCAACCCCGACACCAACAGAAGGCTCGGCATCTGCAAGGGAGACTCGGACCGGGGTCATCATCGGTGGCGTTGTTGGGGGTGCCGCAGCTGCTATATCACTGATTGCCCTCGTATTCTTCTGCTTGCGCCGACGGAATCGCAATCATCGCACAGGACCTGGGCCAGCACCAACAGCGCCACCAACCACCGAATACACTAGGTAAGTCCACTTTCGGCCCAATCTTCACTTCTGATAATCTTGAGCTAACACAACTACATAGTCCAATGCAGTCTCATGGGGCCGCTTTTGCACCACTGCCCTCGTGGCACGACGATGAAGGTTCTCCTTCACCCCCCTTCCATAACCACTCACATCCGCACCCGCCTGAGCCTTACGGTCCACTGGAGCGAACGCGCTCGGCCGCCTCGTCAAACTATCGCACATATTCAAACCCTCATCCACCGGAATCATATGGCCCACTCGAATCTACGGTTGCTGCCCCAACGCCCGCGAATCTGGGCGCGACCGCACACAGCTATTCGCAGCCGTTGCGGTATAATCCTGGGTACATGCCGGCTGGTATGGCACAGCCAAAAGGTAGCCTGACGCCCGTAGTGGAGGAAGATCAGTCGCTAGAGCGGGAAGAATCGCAGGGGCGCGAGATCGACGACTTCTCGCGGGCGTACTCGAACGCGGGGATAGGACAACTTACAGATGATGACGTTGAGGAAGACCGTACACCATTGCGGGCCAACTCCGAGGACACAGTTGAGGAGGAGGGCTCGGTATCCCGCAGGAGTGCAGGAAACCGCCCGCTTTGGCAGCAGAACCGGCAGCAAAGCCGGAACTTAATGTGGCTGTAATGAACTTTCTGGCATTTAAGAGATATGCGGATTGTTTATCTCACTCGGAGTTCTGGGTGCGTACTGTACAACACCAATGGACATGGCTTTTTGGGCACTTCTTCGATACCTTACCGACTTAAATAAGTGGGTCGGCTTTCAATGAACGGACTTACAAGCGAACAGAGTAATTAGCTTCGAACCCAGGCCCTCTTATATTTTACAAGAGAGAACGAGGCGATCTGACAAAAACTCCGGACTCCACGCCACCAAAATAACCACCAAAGAGTCCGGAGTTTTTTTTTGAACCGGCTCGAGAGAACCAGGGGGCTGAGTTGGGAGAACGTGAGACGACACAGTATATATATACACACATACCATTACGAACTTGGGTAATGAGACGGGAAACAAGAATTGCATGGCTCGGGGTTATAAGATGCGGACTGTATCATTCACCGGGGCGTTATTATATATTTCTGGGATATACCAACAATAAGTTAAAAGGACCCTATCTTCCTGCGTGGACCATCTCAGTCCTTATTACAAGATTTTCCTCGTTACTAGGTAAATATCACACTTGCGAATTCATGAATTTGATTCATCAATCCAGCAAAGGTAACTTTTAAGAATAGAGAAAGAAGAATTATCTAATAAGGCTATGACCTGAATTTATCCTTACTAAATATCTACCCCTATACCCCACAGGACGGTCATTCAAGGCAACCCTCGATCCGAGGGTGAACATATACCATCCTGACTATTGCCCTCACTCACCACTTACACCATCAACAACATTCGATTATCGAGAGAGCTATAGAGTTTTTTTGAAAGCGGCGTAGGTCCCACTATATGCCACACCCTAAATACCACTCTCCAAGAAGCCAATCACCATCGTTACCAGAGCCCCGATTCGCTGCGTCATCATGACACGCTCAATAGGAAACGCCGGAGGGCAACGTAGACATGGAATGTATGTTCTACGAAGAGACATTCTGGAGTATGGCAAATTTCATCTGCTAGGGAATCATATTCATTCTCTGTGATATCGCATATAGTTCGCGATGAACTATGTCGTCGTCGTCGGACCACAAGGCAGGGTTTTACGCGAGCTCGGCGCGTGCGAAGCACCGCTGGAGCACGCTCGCACAGGATGACAGCCACTTCGCGCCTTCAGTAACGGTACGGCAAAAAAACCAGACACATACCCAGGGGCTAAGCGGATATATAGCTAGCTGACCGTCTCCTTGCAGCCGCTGTTCATGGGTATTTCGTACAAGGTCACTGACGATGTGACGACGGTATCGCTGGCCTTCCACGACCACACGTATCTGATCGACTTCGCAATCGAGCACCTGCCACGGTCGCGGGCGGACGGGAAAGATGTCATTGTTGAGTTCGTCATCGAGGCGGCGAGCGAGTACGCGCATCAGAACAATGTCAAGTTCGTCGGCGCCGCCTTGCCGAGACGGCTCATCGAGGAAAGGGGACCGGCAATCTGCTCCCGGCTTTGGTTGGAATTGGACGTGATTCCCCTCGTGATCTCCCACAGCGATGAGAAAGCCAGGTCTTGGGCTGCCAAGAACATTGATGAGCAGGCTGACTCGATGGCACGGAAATGCGGTGAGTGACCACGGCACCCCTGTGACATATATCCCTTTCCAGAGCCATACGTATTGTGCCGTTCACTGGTCGTTACGACAGTCATTATTGCTCTTACTTCTCTCCTTTCATTTCAAAGACTTGAGAACCTCATGGATACCTCCAGACTCAAAGAAGATAACTGACCCCATTTGAAGTCATGTAAGGAATACGTCTACCCCCATCCCAACGGTCGAGCAGTGGTGATAATAGCAAATCGTAACGAAAGGTTCTTCGGGTCATCTATGGCCCCGCTTCTCCAGGTTGGATTTCGAGGCATGGTGCTAGGCGACTCGGACTCCAAGGCAAGTATGGTCACGCTGGAAGACCACCGAGCGCTTTGCGGCGAAGCGACCTGGGCCACCATGATGCGTTATGCCACGGCGTTGAAGAAACACGGTACCCGGATCGCATTCTTCAGCTCCACTCCCCAAGGAGGGGGAGTAGCCCTCATGCGACATGCCTGTGAGTGATTGTGAAAGCCATGTACTTCTCATCCTAGCTAGCGTCTCCGTCTAAGCATGTTTTCATATTCTTGAGTCTCTTAAACATTTCTCAAAGGCGTGATGGGCTAACACGCCATGATGTGTAGTATGTCGCTTCTCGCGCCTTCTAGGGGTCAATCTGAGCTGGTATGGTAAGTACTACCCCCTCGTCTGCAAGCTTTCAACATCCAACATATTGGGATCTCTGCATAATTATACTTCTCAAGGTTACACCGTCATATACCTTCATTCCAGAGGTGAGATTTGACATTGATGGACTCTTACAGTACCAAAACCACGGCCAGGAGTTTTTCGGAGTACCAAGGACATGCACAACATTCTACAGGGCGTCAGCAAACCCGACAATCGTTTGACCAAGGACGAGCAAGATGCGATAACCGACTGGATCAACCACAATGCCCAGATGTACTGGCTTTCTCCAGGGGGTCCCCTTCGTCCCGTTGAAGAAGGCGGTGCACACATCATTGTGGTATGTTGGCGATTGTTACGCATCTATCATAACTGCTTGATGAGAAATGAAAATAAAAACACTCACTTACGTATATCTAATGTAAAACTAACACTTCAAACATCTAGGTCGACGACCCGCAGATGCCCACGCTGATCCCGCTCATCAAAAAGCTCACCCCAGACAGACCAGTAATCTACCGATCACATATACAAATCCGCAGTGACCTGATAGCGGAAAAGGGGTCCCCTCAGGAGGAAGCATGGGATTTCCTATGGAAAGCGATCCGACTCTCGGACTTATTCATTTCACATCCTATTCCCGAGTTCGTTCCAAGAGACATACCCAAGAAAATGGTTGCCTACATGCCAGCCACCACAGACTGGTGAGATCACTATTTTCCGTCAGACTTTGGCAGACGATATACTTACCAGCTGAAAGGCTCGATGGTCTGAATAAACCTATAGGTCAATGGGCCAGCAGCTACTATTTCAACCTATATAATCGAGAGTGCATGTCTCATCAAATGTAAGTCAAGCCAAGCCAAGACGTCCGTATCCTCTATATCGAAGTTAGTATCTGAGACCGCAGTCTTGAAGGACGCAACTTGCATATCCCGAGCGTAAGCTACTCCCCCCAAATCCAAAGTTAGGAGATCCTATAACTCACGGTTCATAGGGAAATACATCATCCAAATCGCGCGGTTCGATCCTGCCAAAGGCATCCCGACCGTGCTGAAGGCATACGCCTCATTCCGCAAGCGCGCCGAAGAAGCAGGCATCGGCATGAAGGATATCCCCCAACTAGTCATGTGAGCGAGCACTTCTCCGTGTACCCAGCCCTCCAACCAGGTAGCCAACTAACAATATATACGACATGGGCAGAGTCGGAAACAGCTCGATCGACGATCCAGACGCAGGCATCGTCTTCGACGAGGCCCTGACGCAGATCGAGACGTCCTGTCCGGAGCTGCTCCACGACATCAGCATCATGCGGCTGCAAGCGAACGACCAGCTCCTCAACACCCTCCTCGCGAACGCGCACGTGGTCCTCCAGCTCTCGACGCGCGAGGGCTTCGAGGTGAAAGTGTCCGAGGCGCTGCACGCCGGGCGCCCCGTGATCGCGACGCGGGCGGGCGGCATCCCGATCCAGATCAAAGATAACGAGGACGGGTTCCTCGTCGACCCCGACGACCCGGAGGCCGTCGCGGAGCGCCTCGTGGAGCTCTGTCGGGACCCGGCACTGTGGACGCGCATGAGCCGCGCCGCGGCGAACGGCGTCAGCGACGAGGTCGGCACGGTGGGCAACGCCCTCTGCTGGTATTACCTCGCTGCCAAGCTCGCTGTCGACAAGGAGGAACTGGCTGGGGACTATCGCTGGATCAACGATCTCGCGCGTGTCGAGGCGGGGTATCCTTACAAGGCGACTGAGAATCGCCTTCCGCGGAGTTTCACGGCAGAAAAGGCGTCGGAGGCGTAGATAGGTAGGGGATGGGGATGATATTTGCTTAGGAAAGGATACAAAACCATATGTGTACCCGGGTACAACCACACTTTCAGTTGAGCCTCATTATCGTGATCTCGTAGAGCCAGCGGGGTCCAGATAAGGTACCTAGAACGGTGACTTAGCCTAGGGTACGGCGCAAATGGGTTACGTCGGCACATTGGAGAGATGAGAAGGTAGATAAGGGACACACTGATCCTTGTCGTGACAGCCACAGCAAGAACTATATAAGACGTTGTCTATAACACTGGTGTCCGAACCCGTAAAGTCAGTTATCCGTTCTCCAGCAGGTATCTTGCTCAGTAATAGTACAAGTTAGGGGGTTTCTCATGAAGGAGAAAAACCTGTTTCTTCCCGTTATTTATTTACCCCTCCAAAAGAAAAACACAAAGCCCCTTTCAGACCTCGCCATCATCGCTCTTCATTAAAGCATCACTAGTGATATAGTCCTACACCATAGCCACATAATATAGCTCCACCGTTCCACCGATGACCTCCCATTTTGATGACCGAAGAAAATAGAGAATAGAGTAAAAGAGACGAAAAGAGAAGAAAATTTAATTCTTGGGGTGCAAAGACAAAAGGCGAGAAGAATGAGTAAGTAGCCATGCCCTTGTTCGCATTCACTGCCATGGTGGTCGAACGTCAATTAACACCAACGTCGAAGGGGACAAATCATCCTTTACAACCGTCTCTTCCTCTGACATCTGAGTTCGCTCAAACAACGACATGGGTGCTCATGTGTTCTACCGCCTCCTTAATGCTACGGAGCATTCGTTGGTTAACACAAAACGGGCATCGTAGAGGTCGATCAGTACTTGACATTGCTTGGCCACTCGAGATAGGTGTGAGTGTCAGGGAGTGCTCCTCGGGGGCTGGGGGAGCTGGAGTGTATCTGGGATTTCGAGTGGGGGTTGGCACAGTTGGAGTCAGCCCTGGAGCAATGGGCGGGAGACCATGCTCTCGACGGTCTCTTTGTTCACGCACTGCGGCAGCCTCGGCCTCAGCGTCAGCTTCTTCCTGTTGCATCTGGCGCAACGCGTTTTGTAGGACGGCCTCAGGGTCCTCGGTCTCTGCATAGGCATCGGACTCGGTTGGAGGTGGCGGAGCGGCGGAGAGGCCCGGATGAGCAGGTGGGTTCTCAACTCGACGGATGATCTCGTCACGGACGCGAGCGCAAGTGGTCAGGCTAGCTTCTACGCCGACAACGCGGAGCACGGCATCGCGGATAGCGGCAGGGCTCGTCTCGGCACTGATGCTCATGAAGCGAGGCACAGCGTCGACCAGATAAGGTATATCATCGGCAGGATTCGGGGCGCTACCATGGCGGCGTTGTCGCCTGATTAGCAGACCATAGCGCTTTTTGAAGCGATGAATCCAGCCGGGCGAAAACTCGGGTGCGGTTTCGTCCTTGTAGCGCGGAAGCTGCTGAAAGATGGATTTTGCCTTCTCGGCTAACTCTTCATTGGAAGGATTGCGACCGGAGGCGACGACCTGGCCATGCCAAAGCAGGACAAGCTTCTCGACGTCGGGCCAATTTCCGAAGCGCAGACGCGAGCCGCTGAACTGGCTGTCGTTGTCGAGACGCGCGTACTTGGGCGAGAGGGAATGCGAGATGGTGGACTGGCTGACATGCTGGCCGTACTGGCTGAAGAACCACTCGATGCAGGCCTTGTGCGAGGGCCGCGTGGTCTGCGAGTGCGCCCAGCGACGGAGGGCGCGTCGCTGGTCGAGGGTCAACGAGTGGCGCTCCTTCGGCGTGTGATGCGCGGTGGGCGGCGTGATCGCGTCGTGGGGGACGTCGACGTCGACATCGACATCGACGCCGGCGACGTTGACGACCCCAACATTGGCGAGCTCAGGATTAATGTTGTCCGGGTTGATGTTGGGGTTGGGAGTGAGGTCGGGGTTGATGTTGGAATTGCTGGTGTTGCTCTCGTCGACGTCTACATCGACATCGACATCGACATCGACGTCAGCATCGACGTCGACATCGCTTTTGAACTCGGTTGTGAGATTGTTGCTGTTATTGGGGGGAGCGTGGTCGTGCACCCGTTCTGCGGCGAGGCCGCTTATAGAGGCGGCGGCGGCGGCGGCAGCGGAGACGTCGCTCATGTTTAAAAGGATAGGATGAGAGTAGGTAATGCGGCCTGCGACTTGCTGGGGATCTCGGCTCACGGTTGCGCGCAAATGCGAATGTTCTCTGTTGATTGAATGAATTTCAGGTCTAAGCATGTAAACGAGGGTTTTGGAAAATAAAGGGGCGCGGTTTTTGGAACGAGCGAAGGGGGCTTGTGGGTTATTGCCCGAAAAATGCCCCAAAACGAGAGTGGAGTCGGTGGTGGGGTCCTTCTGTAGAACCTGGGAAAGACATATTGAGCGCCTGAATCAGCCAATAGCTCGCTCTCTGGCGTGGCCTGTGCATCGTGATTGCATTGGCCGAAGCGCTGCACCTACCAGATTTAATCATCTAAGGCTAGGTACATAAATGTATGTAGGCACCCTACTATGTACCTGGACTTGCCTCTTGTAAGTCCAGGTAAATGAACGGGTAGGATATGCAAGCAGGTTCCCGCTAACATATCATTGCGCAACATCGCATTCTATCTGCGTTCTTCTGTCTACATGCTACGATGCTAAGTAACTGTGTCAACAAATCTTCCAATTCCAGGCAGGCATTGATTTGATTCACGGACCGTTCGGTAACTATATATATGTCAAATTTCGAGGATGAATGATATACGAGGGTAGACTCTACGACAGATTCAAAGTATTACCGGTAGATGCAAACATGCTAGCTACCTGGATAGTAATGTGTTCCTCCTCGGGGCGGGATGCGTTTGGACTTTGATGCTGAAAAAGCAAAGTATCTGGTTAATACCTAGTTCTAGTGCTGTTGGTTTATCTATCCCATCTACAGAGAATGCCTGCAGCCAATCTGCCCAAGTCAAGTCAGTGTCAGAGATCACTGTCGCGCAGATTATTATACATTCCAGATATCTATCTGGATCATGCGAAAAAGGAATCCATCCATTCCCATGTTGGCCTGATCATATAATTCATACCCATATCATGTCTGCATCTGGCCTCGAAGCCGCGACGCCCTGTTGGGCGTTACTGGAATTACCAACTCTCTCAAACCGACATCTTCATTGCAATCGTCTTGTGTGGATTGTAATCCTTAACGATGAGGTCTTCGGCCTTCCACCCGTCAATGCTCCCGCCTTTTTCTTTGGGAATCTCCAATGTTGGGAATGGTCGCGGTTCTCGCTCAAGCTGGACCTTGAGTGCGTCAACATGGTCGCAGTACACATGTGCATCTCCCATGACTTGTGTCAGGCTGCCGGGGACCAGCTCGCAGACATGCGCGATCATGTGGGTGAGCAGCGCGTAGCTGGCTATGTTGAAAGGCACGCCGAGACCCATGTCGCAGGACCGCTGGTATAGCTGACAGTGCAGATGTCCCTGCTTCTTCTCCCCGTTCTGTTGTATCTCGTCCTTATCTGTGCGCGGATAAGAGACGTAGAACTGGGCGAACATATGGCACGGCGGAAGGGCCATCTTCTTCAGATCAGCGGGGTTCCACGCGCTGAGGATGATGCGCCGGTCATAGGGGTTGTTCCGCAGCTTATGAATGACTTCAGCAAGCTGGTCAACGCCCTTTCCTGTGTAGTCTGTCTTCGCATCTACGTATTCGGCGCCGAAGTGTCGCCATTGGAATCCGTAGACAGGGCCAAGATCGCCGACTTCACGGTGTGACAGACCGACGCTGTCCAGGAACTCTCGTGATCCATTACCATCCCAAATCTTAACCCCGGCCTCCGACAGGGCTGTAGACGACGTATTTCCCTCTATAAACCAGAGCAGCTCGGCAACAACGGCTTTGAGGAACACTCGTTTCGTCGTTAGCAGTGGCAGGATTGGCTGACCATTGTCGTTAAGAGAGAATTTTAACGGCGTTGGTGCAAATATTGAGTACGTGCCAGTCCCAGTCCTGAATAAACCTGAAGGTCAGAACCTCGATATTTCCAGAGCGCGAGCCTTGAAAGATCAACAGCTAGAGAAGCAAGATGACTCCTGCCAACATGGATTCGTACCTGTCCGGGCGATGTTCGCCTGTTGCCAAAATCTCCTCAACTAGGTTTAAGTATTGTAATTCTTCGTGTCGTTTGCTTGGCACTGTGCTGCCATTTATTTTATCGCCATTGTTTGACGACACTTCGTGTCTCCGTGTCGCTTCTACGTCCATTGCGTTCAGTTCCGCCATGTCGAACAGGTAACGCAGTGAAGAAGAACGCGTCTTTTGCTAGCGAGACGCGTATTAGTTTAATAGGTATGTAGAATTGCCCCGCGCTAGCTATCGAAAGTTAATACTACCTGAAGCTATGTATACAGTACTAGATTAGCATATAGTGCACAGTACAAACGGCGTTCTCCCTACAGCGCTCATGTCTAGATATTTAGCTTGAATCATATTATCATAATAAGAATATGCCACAGCAACGTTTCACCATACTGCTGGGAACCAACTATGCGATAAACATTAACAAGCCTCATGATTCGCTTCATCCACTGCGCTAGCCTCAGTTATAAAAAACTCAATGGATATTAACATGTCAACCCATGTCTTTTCGCTTGCGCTGTGACCCCTAGTCTTGTCTCTTCAAGTTGTCTTCGCTCACCAGTGAGAGATACGCGCTCCTGGCCTGGAGAGCATATCCTCGGTTAGAGCCCTCCTTGCTGGACTCCTGGTTTCCACCTGTCATAATTGTGCCATACATCTCTGTTTGCACGTGGCAATACACGTTTAAACATAATTTCCACGACAGGCGAGAGGCATATCGTCATCATCCAATCCAATTCACCGTACACATCTTTCTCAGCCCATCTCGTCATCTTCCTCACTTAGCCACAGCATCCCTTCCCAGCTCTCCTTCCCCCACAGGTTCATGACAAGGGCAAAACGCGTAAATAAAGAAAAATGACGAGGACAGGATTTGTTATCCGTGAAGGCGTCGAGGCCCAGACACAAGAAAGAAGCAGATCCCATGAGAGTGAGAGTAAATCCAGTTATACGCCTGGCCCAACCCAAGAAAAAGGCCCAATAAATATGGTCCATGAACGTTTTCAATCCCCATGCGAGCACGTCCAGCAAATGAAATGAAATAAAGTAAGGTATCAAAATAAGGTATGGATGAAGAAGGGAAGGATGTGTGATACCGCAAAAGGTTACTAATATATGTTATCTGTGTCAGGCGTGCATATGGTCCTGCTATGCGAGTAAGTAGCAGCGGAAAGCTGTCTGTCCAATCACTAAGCGATATATTGAGACTCAGTCGTTGTTATTGTGGTGGCCAATAGACGGCTCAGAGCTAATACTGATTGAGGCGGTTGAGGCAGACAGTAGCCACAATAGCTAAGTAGATATGCATATAGCATTATGTAGATGCCATGTTGGTGTTTTAAAGCTAGAAGCTGCTTCCGGTCGTAAATGCTGGCAATGATAGATGGAGGGTATATCGCGAAGGAAATGGGACCATTGAAGACATTAATGGCCGATCGGAATCTATTCTTGTTCAACGAAAATGACTAGTTTGTCGTTGTGCTCTAAGGCGTAGTTGAGATCATTATTACTCATGAGGTTCAGCTTGTCACCACTGCCCTCGTCTCGGTAGAATAGTTGGATTTGCTCCCCGCTAGCAACCTTGGTACGCTCTCTTATCTTCTCGTAGAGCTGTTGGAAGTTTGTATCTCCAGGTACGCGGATTAGGAAGGTATCATTGTTGAAATGTATTTTGACTTTGAAAGCTGCAGGAGTCTGTCCAATCCCAGGTGACAATGAAGACTGAGAAGGCTGCGAAAGCGACGATGTTTGACGAGTCACCTGTGTCTGCCCATTTTGCATCTGTCTTGGAGCAGCTGATAGTCCAGCATATCCGGGACCATTCAGATTATTCCGCGGGGACTGTTGCGAATTCTCGTCCTTTGGTGAGTCCGTAGAGGACCGTGATCCGGCTGAAAGGCGATAATCGTCACCAGCCGAATTGGGATCGACTTCATAATCGCCTTCTCTCGGTGCAAAGAACTGCTTGACTAGGTTGCACTTAGATATGTACGCCGGCTGTCCAAGCAGATTCTTCACATATTGATCTAAGTTATGTAGTCGACCCTCGGTGATTGCGTCGGTTACGTAGTTAACTGGGCCAGGCATATAGGGCAGCGAACGCTTCTGCGTGCCTGTATTTCCAGCCTCTGCAGGGAATTCGGTTAAGAGAGCAATCTGGAAATCGTAGAAATCCTCGTAGTAACGCGAAAGCTCCCAATGACGGCCGTCCTCTAAGGCCGCTTCAATGACGAACCAGTACTTGTCTTCAGCAAAGCAATATCTGGGGATTCGGGCGGAGATAGGGGCATATAGCTGGGATGTCGGCTTAGGGCCCATAGGGTTTTGCTGTAAGGTGTTGCGCTGTGACTGCAATGCTCCACCTTGATTTTGCTGAGGGGCGGATATCGTATTAGCATGTAGAACACGGTGTTGAGCCGATGAAGTAGGCTTGACTTACAAATGAGGCAGTTTGCTGTTGGCTTTGACGATTACGCTGCTGTTGCAGACTCAAGCGCTCCATGCCTTGTTCCAGGGGTTGCTGCCCTGGCGGCCCACCACCCTCAAACTTGCCCAATGTGATGCTACTATTCTTGTAGTCGGCAGCCATCTTCTTCCATTCCTCGACTCGAGGAACCCCAGCCCGCTTAACGGCGTCTTGTGCGTTCGTGACAGCAGTATCTGTCGCCATGTCTCGAATCTCGACAAACGATACAGGAATGAGACCCGGACCACCTAGACGGCCAATAGGTTTGGCGACGAACCATTCTGGATTAGATTGTGCAATCACGATAATAGCCTCCCCAGCTTTCGCCTCCAGTTCGTCGGGTCTTTCTGCTTGGAAGTCGTACATGACGATACCGTATACCATGGCGCCAGTCTTCCCTATCGACTTGGAGCTTCGTTGACTAAGCGCAGGCGTCGGTGGCACGGTGTTCGACTCTGAAAAGCCAGAGTCATGGTCTTCCTTCTTGGGGGGCAATCTTGAACCGTTATCTGACTGGCCGCTGTCCCTCTCTGTGCGGCCTAGCGCTTGGAAGAACGAGACGGGGACGAGGCCGCGCGCATCCGGGAGTGCTGGGTTGCATGCTTCATACCAGTCGGTATCCTCTTCGCGACCGATGACATGAAAGAAGTCGCCACGTGAAAAGCTCAGCTCTTGTGCCGATTGTGCTTCATAGTCGTAGAGCGCTCGAATAACCTGAAACGTGCGTCATATCAGCGTTCTGCTAACATAAACAAGCCTGAGCATCCAATATGATTTCTATCAGCTACACACCTTTTTAGGAGGGACTATGGCAACAGCGGTTTTGGGTGTTATGGATATCTGAGGACTTTTGTCCTTGTCGCCCTTGATGGATCGTCTAAGAGCCTGTATTGCTCGCTTCATGTTAGCAACTGTATGGGCAGATGCGACGGAGTTGCGATTCGAACAGGAGCGCGACATGTTATTACACTCGACAGTATAGTGGAATTACAGCCAGAAACGGATACGACCAGAAGGAGAAGGGGGTGCAGGTGATGCAGGGGATGAGAGAAGAGGGGATATGTAAGGTTAATTGGCGCACCTTCATCGTCGTACAAACACTTAGTATGGAGCTATCAATGGACTGGGCGATCAGCCGTGGCGAGATGTCAAGCTAGGGCAGAATAAGAGCAGCGCGCGACTGAGCGCAGCGCAATGCAAGAGAATGGCTGGTTTGTTGGCCGTTACCCCCCTGTGGTCCAGATTCGGTGACACCAATGATAGCACCTGAATAGACAGCGAACGTTCCGTCCCCCGGTTGGGTTCGACACAAGCAGCAATTCTGGATCAGTGTAACAAATGCGGTGGCGGGTCCAAGGCCGAGAGAGGACGATGGGACGGCGAAAAGGCAGTGGGCGGCAGATTCCTCCAGGTGAGACCTTCTGCAGCTGGGGGGTTCGAGATCCTCGAATGATTTGACCGTCCGATGCTGGTGTCTTGATGCAACGAGCCGGGTCGCAAATAAAGCCACAAGTATGCCTATGTTGTTGTGGCCTAACCTTTTTTATTTTTATTTTTTTTAGATTGCGATCGAATGGAAGCACCGGCGATAAGCCAGGTTTCTTTCTCTTCGGTGTCGGTGATTCTCCAAACTACTCTTTCTCTCAGTTTCGCCTCTACTCTTTGTCCCGGATGATCCAACACAAGATGAACACTTGGGGCCTCGTGGTTTGGATTTGTTGTCGGGTATCAATTGTCCTCTAGCGGCCGTGACGGATTCCAAGTCGGCCGGCGGCTATACAGTCAACGTAGGCGTCGAGCTGCGGAATAAAACACAGGTTGCCGTCTGCTCGGTAGGTAGTGGTAGGTTGAAGGGAAGGACAGATGGAGAAGAAGGGACTCGAATGAAGGGCAGTGAGGTGGTCGGACTGCTGCGTCTGGGGTGGGATGGGACGGGACAGGATTGGACTCTGGATTTCGGGGGGGTGTGGGCGGCTTGGGTCTTGGTGGAGGAGGGATTGGCTGGCCGTTGGCGCAGTACGTACTGACACTGGACTCACAGACCTTGACATGGACGGTACTGGACGGAGAGGCGCCAGAGAAAAGGGTGGAAACGCTGGAAAACAAAAGTGGGGTGGATCACAGATCGGGCGTTATTAGACGGCAGCGGGTATGCCAATGATACCTAGATTGGGTTTTTCCCTTTGGGCGGTTCGCGTGCAGTGGCTGGCGACAGGCACGGGTCTGCTAGCGAAATCCCAAGACTAAGGTAGGCAATACTGCTGACTGTAGACCTACCTATCAGGTCCCCTACATACATCAACTAAAGAGGTATCGTGGGCTTGTGGGCTTCTACTCCCTACCAAACACCTACCCTATTGCTACCTATGTACTGTCCCTCCACGCTGAAGTACTTTCAAGATACCTGCCACACAGATATAGAGAGAGGGGGCGGCGGGCGGCGGGCGGACTGAGGACATGTCTTCGCTACCTCCATATAGGTACCATCCGCAGTATATACTTGGGTAGTCAAGGGACACAGCATGAAGCTATGCTACAATGACGAGCTAAGTCCAAATGCGTACAACTACAGATATTCCATTTTGATAGTAGTCGCATACGCGGCATATGCTATGAACGTCTATCTTGCATACCTTACCAACTCGATGGGAGTTGAATTAACCGTTGTTGCGATTTAGCTTTCGCAATGCGTGATTTTAAACCAACTCTAACACGGAAGTGGGAGGGATGGAATGCGGGAAGATAGGAAGTACTAACAGGTCGCTCGAGCACCTGGTACATCCGATACGGCTACCAACACAGCTACATGCATACATGTAGTAGTGATGCAGGTTTACTTTAAAATTCAGAGAGTCTTTAGCTGTCTCTATTATAAACCAGGTGGGTAACTACTACAGTTAGTGATCTAAGTCAACGGGTTACAAGGCGAAAGCAGAAAAATCAGAAAAGGTGCGACTGTGGCGGAAAACTATTACGCAACCACCTGCACTAACAAATTCCGAAAGATAAAGCAATATTGAAGGTTTCCAGACTCCTGCTGCTGTACACTACTTCTGGCGCTGCACGCACAAGGTGGCACACGCAGGAAGATGCACGGGCAAGCCAGCCGTCACCCAGAATAGAATGGAAAGGCACAACTGATGATCACCTTCTTTTTACTTGGCCAACAGCAGGGCCGGTCAGGCATACCGAGCGCGGGCCAGGGTGCGCAACTGGCTTTGGTGGGTTTGCAAAGCTCCTCGCAGGACAGCGCGTGGAAACCAGGAGTGAGGGGGGGTGGGTATTTGATGGTCTGCAGCAGGGGTTTGGGCAGATTACTAACCAATCAGAATTGATCCCAGCTGGTGTATCCGCCTGGTTGGTGCATTTCAACCCGCTAGCCCAGGGCCCCACACTAATTCAGTACCTTACTCAAGTACCTAAACTAGGCCGTTACCAGTAACAATGAGCTTGAAGAATGCAGGTCCACTGATATGTACACTAGTAGTAGTCCCGGTAGTGAAGACATGCGCTGAAACCCACCCCAAAAGAGCCAGGACTTTCCAGGAACACTGCTCAGGAAGATTTAGCTATAATAGTGGCTTGCTCTAATGTACGATCAGAAAGATCCTGCACCTTTAAATGAGACAAGTCTCAAGGGAAAAGCCCAATAACTACTTATCCTTAGAGAGATGGGCTTGTCTATTTACTTCGGCAGGCACTTCATTTTACCTGGGTAGGCCTATGTCTACAGAGCTACCATAGAGCTACCACATCTTTTTTTAGCGCTCTGACGCAACCGGTACGACTGTAGTGATACCTGCTCGTGGCTTTGACGGCAGAAGACGAAGCTCCGTGTATGGATTATTACTCACCTATTGATGTGTGATGTGCGAAGTGCGATTGGTCATTACCATATGTAGAAAATCTGACCTGTCTACCTAGTATATATATAAATATAGTAGAACATATCTAGGTAGGTTATCATGCCTTTGCCCTTGACAACAAACCGTATTACCGCTTATGTTGAGCGATAACTGACTGCGCTGGTGAAATTATACACCAATGGAAACAATACAATAAGGGTATTCACCGTTTCTTATTGATAGGGTGATACACGTATGGTTCAGGGTCCAAGCCTCTATCTGGTTATGTTGTCATAGCCTCCGCGGTGGCGTTATACAGTACGGGATATAATGGCCGGACGCATGGAAAACGACTGGAACGATAGCGGCGCTTCTCCGCAATCTAGAGGTCTAGAACCGTCAGATAGCAAAGACAGGTAGCGATGACCGGTCATTTATAGCGAGCAACGGCTTTTGGACCGGGTTAATCGTTAGATGGCTGCCGGGTACCTACACTTCGCACAGAAGAAAGCGTCTCTCATGTCCTCTCTCCCTTGTTGTCCTCTCATTCGGATGATACTGGACGTAGCAGATGATGAATGTCTTCGAACTACACTACACTGTTACATACAGTAGATAAGTATTCAGATGTAGTTCAGTTGATGATGCTCGAGTCAAGTTTATACTGTAATGAAGAAAAGGGGTTATAGATCTACCTATGTCTAACTTCCTCTTTAATGGCACACTCTGAAGTTGAAGTAAAAGAGGACCCCGTTGGGTTTTGATAGGCCGTTGAACTTGCTGGTACACACACTCTATCCTTGCAGTACATCCCGTAACCGCTTGCGGATTTCGATAAATTGTCTGCTGACGCGAAGTTAGGTCATTTGATTATGCAGGCGGTTCATTAGGGGGCACATTGCAGTACGTACTTTATGCTGTGTAGTGTAAAACAACATTCAATTACTGCTATGGCTCGGGATGGTTGGCCTCTGAACTTAGGTACATGTACACCAGTGTAGCAGCGTACTACATATTGTAGCGCATTACATGGTACGACGGTACTTACTTACTGATCAGCTGCAATATCTTTCCCCGTCTTTAATTCAATGCTACTTCTATTGCCCTAGTTCGGTATTCGCATCCACGGCTACTCGCAGAGAGCAGAAAGCACCGACTTCCACTGAGATGACAGACAACGTGACTCTGCTTTCTCAATTTTGGTCGTTTCTGTGCGCAGTTCTGCATCCGCCCGTGCGTGTGGCTTGGGTCTATCAAGATTCAAGTTGTGTGTGTGTGTCTCGGCATAAAAGTTAAACAAATGGTTGCTCAAGGGAGAGAGAGCTCCAAGATGCAGATCGAAACGAAATGAACTAAATGCGGCCCGACACTGACGCCAGCGGCCTCATGAGTCGTACTCTCGCCGGGCTCAAGGATCTGATTTAAGGGGGAACACAACGCCACTGTCTCGAAAGGATGCTTCACACCAATGGCGTTGCCTCGCTCCGATCAGTGCCTGCAGCATTGGAGGGATGTCTCTAATACGCCTAGTTCAGCAAATTGCATAGCAATACCTTCAACACTGAACATAAGACTTCGACTATGCGTTTGGTTGGCTAATTGGATCCCCGAGAGGATGACGTAGCATACGCTGCTAGCCAGCAGTATATACGACGACCAGAGCTCGACGATATCGCTCGTGGCATGGGCGGGCATAAATCAAGCATCGGTCTATCCTGGTCAGAGCACTGCCCTCGGTGGATGCGGTTTACTTTGTCCACGAATCCTTTCGAGAAGATGCGCCGCCTAGAGAATATGCCGGGATCAGAAAATATCATGCACAGCGGAAAACTCGCAGCTGCTCCAAGGGGCAAGTACTAGTAGACCTAAATACCAACGAGGACACGTCAATTTGCGAGTTAAAGTTACCTCTTAAGGTTATCAATCATGCATGGCCGCGACGGATCACCACGATCCCGGGACGATCTCCAAGCGTGATGAAACCACGGGCAGGGCTGAAACGCACCCGAATATCGCGAAACGTGCGACTGCAACTTCATGACTAGAACAGTTGGAAGACAAAAGGAAGAGTCTACGACTTTGCAGTATTACTATCCAGATCGATACCTGCTAACAGGGACCAACAACTGGCCCTTGGTTTCGCTTTACGAGGGCCGGCCGCCGAGAGTCTGGGGTTCCGGACTGTTTAACGTATGACTACGGAAAACGCCGGCTGCAAGTGGGACCTTTCGCACCGATAATAGAAAAAGGGCGAGAATGGTGAAGTAGGACACGGCTGTCTCATTATTCGTGAGGGCTCACGGAAACCGAGGACGAGGTTCTTTGCCCTCTTCAGTTGGCACGAGGCGTGAATGACCCGGTCATAAATTCTCTTCATCAAAGAACCCGACAGTCGCCCACTCAGTTCATAATAAACAGACGTATCTGAAGAATCCGGACCTAACCAAGGCTCACAGCGATGCGGATGAGACGAAGGAATGAGAATATCGAGACGCAGCCGCCCCTCACAACTATTCCGAAGCATCTAAACCCTAAATTGGTAACTCGTGACACCAATCTCTCTTCAACCTGGCTCAAGCTGGTCCAACATCTGCAAGCCTAAGCGACCTGGTGTATTTCTGTAGCCGAGCCATTCCTGTCGTCTTACCCGCCACACATACGACTCGGGCCTACATCCCTGCATCACACTCAGCCCTGCTTAAGCTCATCTGTCTAAGACGCCAGAAACGAAAATAACGTGCCACACAGGGCGAATAAATCAGCCACAGCCAACGCATGTCTCAGCTTGGTCAAGAGTCTGTCAGTACAGTAGCCAAGATGGCGTAGCTTATTGTAGTTCGCGTGGCTAAACGCTCATACGTAGTAGCCCTATGAATACACGTATATATGACAACGCGTCAAATGAGCAGAGGCAACGTATATGATGACAATTCGTCATTCAGAAGCGACCCAACATATTCCAGCATAGTAGATATGTCGAAAGGCTAGGTCCTCGGGATAGAACCAACACAGTCCGAAAGGGAGGGAAATTGTGATTCGCGTTTTAATGAGGGTCTGGAGTATATCCTGGATCTTATGTCTAACAATAACTATTCATCTACCAACTAGTCTCACTATTAGCTCTCGAAAGCTCTCCCTTACCTGGTAGGCATAGAGAACCTTAAAAAAAAAAGGCGCCAGAAATTGAGATCTACTTTTATTTACAGCTTGGATGTAAAAGCAATAGAGACTCAGCAGGAAATGACAGAGACAAGAGGGAGGAGCTGAATGCCTGTACTCGCCCTCCGAACCTCATCCTTGAAATTCACATAGTAATTATCTGATGGGTCAGCCTAGACCAAGGATTTTACCTACCAGAACTATATGCAAATTACCTAGCTTATGTTCCATATAGAACTTACATGTAGTGGGTTCGAGGACTATCTGCCCACCAGCACAACGTACACATATGGTCTTGATTTGCGTTCAAATATGTTTAATTGATTGCGCAATGTTCCGTCAACGCTTGCAACTAAGGCTGAAGTCTTATCTATGAACCAGCGGAATAGCTTATTATGTAGGGCATGCTGGCCCTCCACTAATAATATACTATGGCCGATAGCACCAGGCCAGGCCAGGCCGTTGCTCGTCGTCTCAGGGGTATCGCATCGCCATATGTTAACTAAACCACTTGGTCCAGAATCACCCCAACGCCTGTATGCCACCGGTTGCCAACGTCTACTGCTTTCCGCAGAGACCAGTCCAGATGAAAACACCCACGTCATGCTCAAGTAAACCATCATGCAATGCCACCAACTCCTCAGACTTTGACGCCGTTCAAATACAAGTGCGCCGACAACGCAGTTCGATCGGGATATGTTATATGCACCTTTGCTGTGTCACAGGACCATGTTTTAATAATCCAGAAGCTGATACGCAAAAGTCGGCAATCATCTCAACGACGGAAAATCGGCAACGGGCGAGGATGGGCTCTACGGGGTTGTCACCCTGCCTGGCATTCAGAAGCCGGGCAAGGATAGGCGCTGTACCGAAGAGAAATGTAAAGACAAGAAAGAATGAAGCTGGGACGAAACCATTAGATCTGGCCTTTCAGATCGACTCTACTGAAGGCTTGAGCCCTTGCATTTTCGAAGGTCTGGCCAGCCTTTCCAGTCAGGAAGACAATGTGATCATCGCGTTCTTGAAGTAGCTCTTGATCATAATCAATGATAAACTGAGCAGTTTCAGCATCTGACTCGAAGGCTAATTCTTCGGTGACATAACGTAGTTTCAATTCAGGTTTAAATCTATGTGCAGGTCAGTATGGAGAAATGTGAAACGCCATGGATAAGGAAACTCACGCTTTGCACATGTTCGCAAGTGCAGCAAGTCGTTCCCGCTTGATGAACATATCCATAAGATATGCTCCCATATTCGGGACGTCCAGATAAAGCTGGAAAAACTTGTGGTAGTTGCCCAAAGCTAATGCTGAACGCACATTTAGAGCATGTTTGACAGGAGCTTCTTCTTTTTCTGCTGTGGTTAGATCCGCAATGGCATCGTTTAATGCCGTTCGATTCGCAGTGTGAATGAAATACAGAATACGATACGCCTTGAATTCGATGGGGTTGCCTTTGATACCAGCCTTGTAGAGGGCACGTAGCTGTGTCTGGCACTGATTATACTCACCGAGATCCCCCTTCTCCAAGGCTATCCGGGCGTGGATTTCATACACTGAAACCGTGAACTCGTCCCTGATGTGTTGAACTGTCAGATCCTGCCGAAGGGATTTAAACTGGTCGCAAATATAGTTATAATTATTCTCCTTCCGCCATTTCCTTTTTAATAGATCTAGAGTTTGCTGCAAGACGTTCTCCGGGCGGACGTCTTCGGGCTTCGGGGCAGCCGTCAAACGAAGGTATCTCTTCTCAAGCTGGAGATTGCGACCAACGATAGGGCCTGAGGGTGGCGGGGGGCTTGGTGACCGGTAGGATGATTGATAGCCGCCGTCGCCGCGACGTTGTCGTTTTTCGACATTCTTTTGAAACTTACTTTTGCCCGTGAGAGGGCCATCCATCAATAGGCGTTTGTCGGTTGTTGGCTTGCTAACACGGTCTTCGATGGAAAGAGCCTTGGTACTACGCCAGGGCACTGTAGAAGCATTAGTCTGTTCGGACTCGCTAAAATCCGAAGACTTTCTTTTCTTAGAGTTAGCAGCCGAGGAGGGCTGCTTAGGCTGGGCGCCAGCGAGGTCTACGGCCGCCATCAAGGATTGCTGGCGTTCCTTCTGGATTAATTGCTGAGGTAGTGGCATATTGTCCCAGTTGGTCGTAAACATGGTTCCCCTTTCCTGCTCAGATCGGATGATCTCCTTGAGCCGTGACTCTTTCTCTTCGCGGCCGACGCCGGGAATTTCATTCGATGCCTGGAATGTACGCTGGACGTAATTGCGCACGGACTGGGGCCAGTCAAATTTCTGCTGTTGCTGATCGGGAGGAGACATTGTGGTCGAAGGTGGGGGTGGATTAGCAGGAGCAGGAGCGTTGTAAGAATACTGTGGTTGTGATTGGTACGTCTGACCAAAACCTGCTCGGATTGAGACAGGAGTATAGGCTGTGTCTAGTTGAGCACGAATGTTAGAATATGGCCAGACATATGGAGGGTATTGACAGCGATATGGGAGCAACATACTCATCGGTTGAGAATAATAGGGCGCTGGCTGGATGCCTGGCGCTGGCGGCACTGCCCAAGACATGACACTGACGGGGAGGTTGGTTGACCAAATGCGGCGTGGTTCCTTAGTACGAGTAGTAGCAGAAGTAACAGGTTAGTAAAAGGCCCGATAGACCAGTTCATAGATCTTTTCAAGGCGTCTGGGGGGAAAAGAAGAGATATAGCGACACAAAGACGCGTCAGTGGCGGATGGTATTGAGATGGAATCCCAACGGGTAGCAGCAGGACAATGAAGAAGGAAGGGTGATGTGAAAGAATGAGAAGTGGAAAATGGAGAATAGCGGGAGAAAGAGTGAATTCCAGTGGGCTTGGGCAGAAGTCGTCCAGCTGTTTGTTGGCCTAGTGGGAACCTGATATGGGTCATGTGGCCCAAGCGTCACAGCCGAGAACAGCGTGTGTTACGCTTATGTAATATTACCTACCTTTCTATGTACAGTTGAGGTAAGGTATTGTGATGGGGAGCTTTAAGCGAACAAATACCTATCAAGCATGTTTCATTTTAGGTCCCATTGTCAGGCCGGCTTTCTAGGAAGTCGCTGAAGCATTCTTCACCGGCTTAGTCGGTTTTAGAATTAGAGTATCAGCAAGCACATGTGGTGCAATTAAGGACACACCAGACTACCTAGGTACTTTCTCTGTTGAATTCTGGATCCTCATCTGAGATTTCATGACACGAAGACTCTAGATTGCTTGACTGAGTATGAGTAGAAAACTACAAAAGAGCAGATTACCATGATGCTATATAAGATGATATAGATGGGGAAAATACCTCTATTGAATGTAGTTAACAGAATGATGAGTTTAAAAAGAATGGGTGAGCGCTGGGTTCATAATCTTGAAGTTTTTCTCTAAATCTCAACTTGTGTAGTGGCCCCAATAGCCTGGCCTGAGGCAGGTATCAAAAAATTGCTTATACAGGGAACTTGAGTCAGCAAATGTAGTACACTTGAGATAGAAACAAGGGATTTCTGAGAGGAGCAGCATGATAAATTGCTTTAGAGTTCTTACCTTGCCTGAATCTTGCCATCAGATCCTCTGGCACCAGCCAGAGTTGAATAATCTACGCTCAAGAAAGAGCTGTTGGACCAGGTTGTGCTGCTATCCCACGAGTTCCCGCTCGACGTAGTGCCGCTGACCAGACTCACTTGCGCGTTCGTATTCACCGCCGCAACTGTTCGCAAATCGAGGTTAGTCGTTACGAGACAAAATAGCAATTTGACTCCTGTTTCTAAAGCCTGCGGGAGTAATAGGGCGCGCGGACCGCCCAAGAGGGAGACCAATAAAGAAAGAGACTTACTGTTTTGCCTAAGAGTTGACGTCGAGCTGCGCATGTTGAAGCCGTTGTCGCCGTTATTCCACGCCGTGTTCCGCTCAAATGTCAGCGAGCCAGGATTCCCGTTGTCGATGAAGCCCTTCTTGGCATTCGAGAACGCCATCGAATTCCGCACGATGTGATTCGCAGGCGGATTGTCTGTTATCCCGAGCTTGAAACCATTGCCGTCTCCTTCGAAGTCGGTGAAACCCCAGCGATTGAAGCCGTTGCCCCAAGCGTACACCTCTTCGATCTATCAAATCAATCAGATTAGGCTTCTCTTTTCTTCGGGGGTTAACTGCCGAGGAACATTTTAGAAAGTAAACTTACTGTCACTGGTGATCCGAACTCATATAGGTCCAAACCGTCATCAACGTTATTCCAAAGTCGAGAATTCCGGATTGAATTGCCTTCGCCCTCCCCCTCTTTGCAAGCGAATCCGTCAGCACTCTCTCCGTTTTTCCGCGGGTCACGGTTGAGGTATGAGTCTAGATAAATGACTGTATTGTTCACAGCATCCCCTTGAAGCTGGAATCCTGACTCGTAGTTGTCGTGCTGATTTTCACCCTAGAGTCAGCATTATCGCATAGAGTAAAAGCCCGCGACGAGGCCTAAATGCTGCCAAAGGGGTGAAAAAACGACTTCCTGAACTAACCGTGGATAAACGTTCGTAGTAGTTGTGAGAGGAGTCGCGTGAATAGATACCGTAGGGTCCATTGATCAGCCTAGTTACCACCTAGTCAGTCCGCTCGCCGAAAATTATGGATTATACTTCCCCATGATTAGCAATTAGGGCTAGTTCACTTACTCAAAACCGTAGAAGTACCAATAATTTCCGCCTTCGATATGAAGAATACCTCGTTCATCATTGGGCAGATCCTCATCGAGCCCGTAGGGTGTACTGCAATCGAGGAGGTAAGCAATGGAGCGCCATACAATATAGCATAGTCTCAAGGAGCATCTCTCACCCCGGTAGTGCCTCCCCATCAATAATGACTTTTTCATTGTTGTAGGACCGAAGAGTAATGGGAGAAGCCACGGTACCGCTCTTCGTGATCTGGATGTTCGTAGTCGGCGAGTAGGTACCAGCGCGTAGGTAGATCGTATCCCCAGCACTTGCCGCATTGACCGCTGTCTGAATGGAGCCGTAAGGAGAGTCAATGGTTCCCGAACCTGAGCCCGTGGGTGACACGTATATGCTAGCGGCGCGAGTTCGCTGAGCCAGTGCCGCCAAGGCGGCAGCAATCTTTATACGAGACACTATTATCGGCATGGTTCAATCAGTAAATATTGTATCTATTGAACTGTGTCCTTTAACGTCTTCATTTAAGCAGTAGTGAACGAACAAACGAACCGAGTAATTGTATATATAGGCCATCGCTTAGTTGCCCACTGATTATTACCTTCCTTTCTACGCTGTCGCGACGTGGGTCCTACCGACGGAGAGCTAGTTATATTGGGTCATGATATCGAAGAAGCCGATAGCTTCTGCCTTTCATATGTAGAAATATTCAACGGATACTGATCGAGAATATCTCCGGCCACGGTATGTTGAAAATCCACAAATAAGACGAAGTATTAGTGCGGGTACTAGACAAGCCAAGGTCGGCGTTGACGGAGGCCAAGGGGGCCTTATCGCCATAGCGGTGCAGGGCTTGATCGAGGATGAGCAGCAACTTCACTTATTTGTATCTTGGCATCTAACATTAGGGGTTCGTGAACAGGGAGGTGGATACTCTTATATGGCTTGCGCGGGATCTTGATCCCTCCAATAACAACGTGTTGATGGGAGATTTGGCCAGTTAAGCGATGACAGAGGTTGTGTTTCATACTACAGTAAAAGAAGCTTGCTCCAAGCTTTGCTATGTGATCTACGTTATCTCGATTACTTAGTCGCACGAAGACTGGAGCGAGAGAGAAAAAGAGAAAAAGAAAATGATAGCAGCTAGGTAGGTCTGTATCCTGTCCCCTTTCATTACCAGCTTTGCACGGGAGTTGTAGCCAATCTCGACGCCGAAGGACTTTCCTCATGTAACCGGATAGGGGTGAGCAGCTTTGAAGTCCTGCGAAAATACTTCTAATAATTCTAATCACATCGGTCCCAACAGAGACAAATGTACATCAATTCTACATACCTTAATGCCAGCCCAAATTAGTGAAAGGGATAGACTGCAACAGAGGTAAGGTATCCTAGGAGCGTACCTTCCGTATCCTAAGTTGCAGTACAGGGCGTACAATAATTAGTGGTCGATTGCTTCAGTGGCGATGTAGAACTTCAGCTGTACAGTACTCCCGAACTGCCTGGTGCGTACTTAGTTAAGTATTCAGTCTCAGAGGAGTGTGTTGCTGACTGAAGTTCGTCGTGGGCCAGACGAAGCTCATGTAAAGGACAAGAACGTAGGTCTCATTGGACATCACCAGGAGTTAGTGTCGGAGGAGGAGCCGGTTATGCTGGGGAAGTTGCTCCGGGTCCAAACCCGGGATTCCCGGCTCCGAGACGGGAAACCCTCTTGCTTTCCTTTACCTCTACTAGGGCTCGCTACCGTAGGCAGTAGTGCACTAAATACCTGGGTAAGTATACCTACTTGCATGTGGTAATGGACACCTATAGTGGGGTAGTATTACGGTAAACCTCCATCTTTTAGGCCCCGCCCCCGCCGCGGCCCCTGTTCTACCTTCTCACATGCTGCCATCATGTTCCTGAAGCAAATAGATCTCACGACAGCCCTCCGACCATCATATCTACCTGACGAGGTGCTTCTGTTTGTACAAGACAATGTAGGGCTCTATGAGGGGTAAGCACGTGCCTCGCGCCAGCCCCAAAGCCCGCAACTAACCATCTCGTGCTTCCGGCACTCGCAGCAAGTACAAGCTTCCCAACCAACAATGCGGCCAAGTCTACTTGACATCTCATCGCATTTGCTATGTCGACGCCCAGCAGCCCAGGAAATATTCCGTTGCTCTGGACCTTCGCGATGTCGAGCGTTATGAGTTCTACGCGGGATTCCTCAAATCCTCCGCCAAGGTGACGCTGATCCCCAAGCCGGCGAAGCGCGCATCCTTACAGTCGAGAGCGAGAGCGGCGGCGGCATCCTCTTCCTCCTCACCTTTACCAACATCGGATTCTTTACTACGGTCTCCACCTTCTCATCACTCCCAGGCGAGTGCGGCGACATGGGTCTGCACGATATGTAGCTTTCCCAACCCCGTCCCCTCCAACTTCGACCCTACAACGGCAACCGCCCATACACCATTGCCGCCATGCCTCGCCTGTGGGATAAAACCATCTCTGACCGAAGTCCTGAAGGCTGCTATATCAAATGTAGCGAGCCGGCAGTCGAAGTCCGGGCCCGACAGTATTGGCAGCCTTGCCTCGTTGCAAATCAACTCCCCCCAACCTGACTCTGTCACTACCGACGGCTTTCAGTGCCCTAGATGCACATTCTCTAACCACCCTTCTCTATTATCCTGTGAAATATGCGGTGCACCTTTAATATCGAAGGACGTCCCGGCGGCTATGACACAGCAGATGCCGAGAACCGAGTCTCCTGGGCCGACACTGACGCTGGGAGGCGTTACAGGTCTGGAGAATCCCGAGAGTGTCAAGATATCGTTTAGAAACGGTGGAGAAAAGATATTCTTTGAAAGACTGAAGGGCGCGATGACTCAGAGGAAATGGCTATTGCACGAAGCGCCCCCGGTTCCAACCAGCAGCGCAGTAAATGGACGAGGCGAAGGGAATTCAATATCACGCTCGGATTCGGGCTCCGGACGCAAGAAAGTAGCAGGCATAGCGGGGCTGGAACAAATGGGCTTGGATCGGCAGAAGAACAACGAGCGGATGATCGGCAGCAGTTTCGAAGACCTGGAGGCATTGATGGCATCAGCTAAAGAGATCGTAGCCCTAGCAGAGTCCTTTGCGCGACAAGTAGGGAATGGAACGGATAGCGCTACCACTGAGGCCAACGCCTTGCTCGCCGAGTCCGCAAGTCAGCTGGGGCTTGTTACCACCAAGGATATTGTTGGCGGTCGGAGCGGCTCGGGTTCTGAAAATCTCTACCTGTCAGAGCTATCCAGGAACCTAGCCGAATTTCTGACAGATGATGCTCGGGGAGTGCTGAAAAAAGCTGGTGGTATTATGAATCTAGTAGATCTATGGGCTATGTTCAACAGGGCGCGTGGAGGCGTTGAGCTTGTCAGCCCCAATGATTTCGAGAAAGCAGCTCGATTGTGGGAAAAATTAAAGCTCCCCGTGCGATTACGAACATTTAAGAGCGGCGTTATGGTTGTGCAGAGTCGCGACCGAACGGACGACTTCACCATTAGGACTATATTGGCCTGGCTGAGGGATTTACACGAAATCCCCCCTGATAGAGACGTGCCATGGGATTGGCAGATGTTTGGGCGCGGAGTAACAGCTCATGACACGGCCGATCGATTTGGATGGAGTATTGGTGTGGCTGAAGAGGAATTAGAGATGGCCGAAGAGAGAGGCGTTTTATGTCGAGAAGAGAGTCTAGAAGGCCTGAAGTTCTGGGAGAATCTCATTGACACAGGCGAGCACCGGCATCGGTCACAACAGGCCACGGATTCGGATAGGATTCTTGAGGCTTTGAGTGCCAATGGCATGATCTGAGCATTTCAACAGGGGGATCATCATCAATTGCTTTGAGTTACCAAGCGCGCATATCATATCGTAGATTTTAGAGCTGTCTTCAGGACATACGCCGAAGCGCAAATCTAACTTCCCATATTTGAGGACCGTTGATATTGCCTAATAAATACGGTCTGCATGAGAAACCCTGGTATCTAACAAAAAGACTGCCTACCTGCTTGCTGAACGCCATATCCCAAAGGTATACAATTCTCTATATCTCGTACAAGCAACGTTAATCTAGTATGATTGCATCATCATCATTCCTCCGTCTAAGAGAGCCTGTCCATCATACTCCTCCGAACCTTCATATTAACCGTGCCGCCAAGTCCAAACGCCGGAACAATACGGCAAACCCTAGCCGCGCAACTGATGAGCCAATTCTTTCTTATGAGCGTCCAGCGATCGGCCCACGAAACTCCACCGACGCCGCCGGGACGATTGTACACGTCCAGACCGAGGAGATGTATAGGCGTCGAGAACAGCTGGACGGCGGCCGGCGCGGCAAACTGAGCAATCGTCTCGCCGCTGACTCTCCGGCGCATCTCGGCGCTCAAGCGCTCGGAGACGACGGGGCCGAGCAGCGGCGGGACGTTGAAGGACGCGAAGATGGTCAGACAGTCGCGCAGCCCGAAGAGCGCATAGGTGGGCAGCGGCACGGGGCGCGGGGGCCCGCCCGGCCCAAAGAGCTTCACGTATACCTGATCTTTGTAGATGCAGAGCCCGACGTTGGCCGCCGAGGACGCGACGAACTTGTCCGTGCCCGAAGACACGTACGTCGCGGGCTTGCCGCGCACCGTCGAGGAGGCCGTGTCGAGGGTGTTCGCCGTCAGGTACGTGCCGCCGTATAACATGAAGATGAGCGCTACCGGTCGTGAGAACAGCATCGTGTGGGGCCGTCTGAGCAGGGTGCGTAAAGAGGTCTTGAGGCTTTCTGCGAGGGTGCTGCGGCCTGACGCATTTTCCATGATGGACCTGTTTGAGTAGCAATCAGGTCAGTTCCTAGTAATGACCGCAGGACCAGCAGTAGTCATAGTACAAACCTGTCAATGATAGATATGAGGGGCGCTATCATGGACGCAGCGCACGCCGCACTCACAGCATCGGCGCCAAGACGGAGGCCCAGGTTCTTCGTATTCCACGGCTGGGACAGTTTTGAGGGCATCTCGACGGTCTGCTGTTCGGCAGGGGCCGGGAGACCCGGCGCGGCCACAGTTCCAGTCAGGTTGGAGATGTTATGGTCCTTCATGGCTTACTTCGGGTCGATCCGGAAGGCCGACGATTGCCCTCCGAGCCCAGCAACGAGGGCCGACTGGGTATCAACTGGGCGCAGACACACGGCAGTTATCTCCAGCAGTAGCACGCTTCTCTCGAGCTAACTGTCCCGATGATCGCGAGAACGAGAGGCAAAGATAGAAAGACAGACACTTGGCGGCCCATTGGAATCGGCTTTTTATATTATCTGTCGGGGCGATTGGCCATAGAAAAGCACGTATTTTTCAGCCAACCAGCAATCATACGACCGAGCGTATTGCAGGTAGGCCGCGCTCCCTCTCTCTCTCTCTTTCTCTTCTCTTTTCTTTCTGTCTCCCGTTTAGCGATAGACGGAGCAGCTCCAACGGGTTGATTCCGGGTGGGAGCAAGCGAGTGAACAAGATAACAGGACTGCCGATTACTCGAATTGGGGTAATAATATCATGATGGAGTCAACAATCGAGGTAGCATCGTACACACAGTATCCTGCAAAATCAGCTGAAGTCAGCAGCAGAAGCGCAAACAGCTGCGCATCCCGCTTCCCGTTCGCGCGGGCTGTGGTCCGTCCCTCTACTACGCACGTAGGGATCAAAAAATACTAGTGGAGTTAGGTATTCTCGCCCTGAGGCGCCCCGGCATCGGAGATAAAACACCCGGCAAGCACGCCACCAGTGCTGCATATAGGTACCTACCTACCCAGGTACCGCATAAGGGAAGCACAGTGTAACAGTCTCCTCTCCATGGCTCCATTTGAGCCTATCACCACCAACATATTATGATGCACCTACTGTCTGCGCAGTCGTCGGCTATTGTTTTCTACCGCATGTTGCACGATAATCGACAATATATCCTGGATTGGACTTTTCGTCAATCTATTCAGGTACGGTATCACGTATTATTAGTGCTAGCCATGAACTAGACCACCTAGGCGGCGCAGCCCAAGAAACTTTCATACCATTAAGTTCATCGTTTCAATACACGGCGAATACGGCTGAACCAGATTATTAAGATAAACCCTTACAATACGCCCACTCGACTTCTTTAGTCTTGAGGACGACCTCGACATATATCATGGTGGGGCAACCCTCAGCTGGGAGCATCGTGTCCAACTCATACTATTTCCCACTGAATTCAGAAGGCGAGCCAGATCGTAGAAACATATACATCAACACGGCCAATTGGCGAAACAGTTCACGAGTTATAATCCTAGATACAATTCTAAGTGAATATATGACTAAAAGAATCCCTTGGAGGGTTAAGGGGGGGAGATGAGTTTGTGCATCCTATGCTCTAGGCTGCCATATTTCCCCCTGACTGAGTACGCAAGACCGCGTAATCCATCGACACTAGGCCATTAGTTAAACGCTGCAGAGCCGCCAGCAAGTAGATTGCTCATCGTGATCGTCTGGAGTAGTATCAGCGTTTGTATGTGGCTTATTCAGTATGATCGTTGACAAGTTTACCCCTGAGATCTTGATCTCAGCCCCTCGAAGAGGACCAGCGACACCTAATGACGACGGAACGCTCGCTCTATATACCGAGTCGGTGCATCAGATCGGTGGGAAGACTCGGAAAGCGTTCTACGTCTTGGAAGTTGCGACAGGAGCGTCCCGCTGCATTCTCCGCGATGACCAGGCCTATGAGCCTACTTGGCTTGGTGATGGCACCAACACGATAATATATCTTAAGAGCGGAGGTATGGGAGTCACGTTTCTTCTCACCATTAACATTGATAGTTCTCCTCTCGAGCCTTCTGTCGCTGGCCATATTCGCGCTCCCGTGCGTTGCCTCAAGACCAAAGCTCTTGGTGACGGTACCCTGGCGTTCACGATATTGGGGTGCGTAGACGCGGATGGCAAGATTCTTAACACAGATAGTAGAAAGGTTCATTGTGGAAGAGTATACTCTTCTTCTCGGCTGCGATATGTAAGTTGCCGAACTGATAATCCAGTAAAATCTTTTCCAAACGACCCTATAATTAACGATAGCTTCTTCGCCAGGGAGACTTACAAAATGAAGGCCGTGTTCATACAATTTGGTACTCGATCCTCTCGAAGCAAGATGGTTCTTGGAGAATTTCAGGAGATCTACATAACGCCCTCGAAGCCACCAACCTACATCTATCCCCAGATGACGAGGGCATCTGTGAAAAGGAAAACTATGATTTGTGCAGAAATGGAATCGTCATCGCTGCAAATACCTCTGAGCACCGAGAACAAGCTTGGTGTGACATGAGCAATTTCTATTTCATCCGGGTGCATTCGTTTGAACGAGGAACCATCGAATCACCCCTGAAAATCAAGATACAGGGCGAAGGATATCAGGGGATCTACACCATACCTCAATTCAGTCCCGATGGCTCTCTCATAGCCTTCTTGCGAAGTCAGAGATTGAACCGGGAGGCGTCGCAGATCTATGTATATCATATTTCGGAGTCACAAAGCGCTGTCAGCGTCTTCAGCATGGTCACCGGGCAGCCTTGGGCACTCACTCCGACAGGCTTTCGGTTCTCCGCCGACGGTCATTCCGTCTATATCACGGCGGAAGACTGTGGTCAAGTCGGCCTCTATCATCTGGATCTTCAGCCCAACGCGTATCCACGGTTTCTGCTGCGGAACGGAATAGTGTCGGCCTATTACCCACTTGGACGCAGTGAAGACGGAAGAGTATTGGTAACAAGCTCAACCTTTGTCGAAAGCTGCCTCTACCAGGTCGTCTCTCATGATCCATCTGTCGGGCCCGTCATGCTGTCGTCGGCGTCAGACAACGGGTCGAAACTCGGGCTATCGCCGAAGCAGGTTTCCGAGATCTATTTCGAAGGCGGTGGTAACTATGTTGTCCATGCATGGGTGGTGAAACCTCGATATTTTGACGAGAGCAAAAAGTACCCGCTGGCTATGTTGGTGCATGATGGCCCTTCCACCAACGCGTGGCTGAACGCTTGGGACACGAAGGTAGGGGGATAATCCTTCCTTTAGACGAAGAGAGTCCAGTCTGACGGTAAGATAGTGGAATGCTGCGGCATGGGCCGAGCAGGGTTACGTTGTTGTGCTTCCAAATATCACAGGTAGTACTGGATTTGGGCAGGACTTTGCTACAGGTCCGTATATGTTCAATCTCTAAAGTATACCTAACTCAAAGATTATAGCTATTCACAACGACTGGAGCGGCCGGCCGTACGATGACATCGTCAACTGTCTCTACAGCCTCAGGAACGTTCCTGGAGTCGATGTCGACAACGCCGTCATTGCCGGGGCCGGATACGGTGGCTATTTGATCAATTGGATTCAAGGGCATCCTCTAGCTAGGCGTGTGTGTTTAGTGTGGCTTCTCATGCTCTTCAAGGATCTGCAACTGACAACTTCTACGTATAGTTCAAAGCCATGGTTTGCCACGCCGGTATATTCAACACTCGATCTATAGTGCCATCGTCACAACCCCTTGACTGCCGTGAATACACTGGAGCATTGCCGCTGTTGGGCATGGATCCGGTGATCCTACACCGCTGCAACCCAGCACATGGGGCTCTTCTCCGGAATTGGAAGACTCCAATGCTCGTGATCCACAACGAAAGAGATCCCGTTCACCCCGTCAGCGAGGGTCTAGCCGCGTACAACAACTTGCAGTTATTTGAGGTACCTGCGAAATTTTTGACCTTTGTCGACGAAGGCCATGATGTCTTGAAAGAAGAAAACTCGCTCGAATGGCATCGACAGGTTTTTGCTTGGATCAATAATTTCACAAGAAATGCTCTGGAGGCTGGAGACAACTACAATGTTAGTGCTGCTTGACATGTACTATCGCAAGTTGAAGGGATGATTTCATTCCGAAAGTATATGACCCGAGTCTTCAAAAAAACAATGCAAGGTTGCTGTACCTCAATATTTACCATTATTTTACGCTACTCCCCTCCGTATTTATCCCTTGCACTGAGCTTACATGACATTCCCAACATCACAAGTAATATTTAATGCGACACAATAGTAAGTCTTATGGATTTTTCTATGGGTTTTCTATGACTGTATAATCTT